>CM052807.1:12841525-12879202 GCA_028533885.1 Nasua narica
AAAAAAAAAAAAAAAACCCCACTGTAACTGAGATGGTGTGGCGAGGACCACAATTCTTCACAGCATGGCTGGCCCAATTTTTCTTCTATGTCTGTGTGTTCGGGTGAAACTTTCTTGTTTGAGCTTCTTATCCCAAAAACGACCAATGAGACTGTTTACTAAAAAGGAAAGGCAGGAACGCCTGGGTGTCTCAGTTGGTTAAGCGTCTGCCTTCTGATCAGGTCATGATCCCGGGGTCCTGGGATCGAGCCCCGCATCAGGCTCCTTGCTCAGCTGGAAACCTGCTTCTCCCTCTGCCTCTGCCCCTCCCCTTGCTTATGCTCTCTCTCTTTCTTTCCCTCTCTCTGTATCTCTGTCAAATAAATAAAATCTTAAAAAAAAAAAAAGGAAAGGAACAAAGTCAGTGTGGTCACTGAAGGCTGACCAAATGGGACCCCACAAATGACCCCACAATGACCGAATGGCTTCCCACTTTGGGAAGTCACTTTTGTACAAAGGCCAGTCTGCTGGAAGCTTCCTAAGCACGCCGTGTTGAAAGCCTCACAGCAAGGAGCAAACGCTTCAGACCTGTGTATGCTCAGGAGACGAGAAAGAAACAGGCCACGTTTGGGGAGGGGGCAAAAAGGATGTGGGTGGCGATGTGCCAAAGTGGTCAGTTGGCACACTGTCTGATGCTGAGTGAGGTATCTAAGCACTGGAATCTCTCCCCACCCTTTCCAGTTCTAAACTGACCCGTTACGACCCAGCGGACAAGAGGATTGTGGGTAAATAAGTCATTTGCTGAAAGCCAGCTCTGGGACCAGACTGCCTGGGGTCAAATCCCAACTCTGTCATGTATTAGAACGATATGGCCTCGGGCAAGTAATTTGTCTTCTCTGTGCCTCAGTTTCCCCATTTGTAAAATGGGGACCACAGCATGCCCACCCCATGGGATGCTGTGAGAAGTTGATACTTGTAAAGCTCTTGGACCAGTGGCTGGCACACAGTAAGTTCTATATGAATGTGTCTGTTCCTTTCATTTATATTATTAAGATGCACGTCAGTAAAATGGTCTGGACCCCACACTGGACGTACTTGAGCTGAGGGAAGGAAGAGCCATAGTGCTCCGAGGTGATCCGAATGACACAGCTTCTGTCCGACCGAAGTGACTACTGTGCCTTGAGCAAGGCGGGGAGGAGGGGGTCCCGATGGAGAGCCCCTCTCTTCATAGGACTGTCCCGCAATCTCTGACTTACCCCTCATCACTGCCAATTCCACAGCTCAATGTGTGGAAAATAAATGAAATATTTGGAAGCGAGCATGCAATTAGTGTTCATCTGAATATTAACTCTCATAATTCAAACACACACACACACACACACAGACACACACACACGTCTCAGAATGCAGCAAGCATTTGGCTGGCTTTGATGGGTTTAAGTCAGGGCTCGGGGAAGCGGGGGAAAGGACAGCCGATCGGGTTTAGTGGCGGATGCTGATTAGAATGCCACACGCAAAGGAATAAAAAGGCAGGAGGTGAGGTACAACTCAATGCAGAGAAAGAAAAGGTGTAGTACTAACTCGCTGAGATGATTCAATTTTCATCAAGTACCTTTGAATGTCAAGTTCTGCCTGAAGAGAGATCAGCATGCACTGCAAAGCCTGCATGACAGGAGAAAAAGAGAGAGAAAAAAAGATAGACAAGAAAAAGGGTGAAAACATGAAGAGAAAAAGAAGTTGACCAAAATGGACCATCTATCCGTTCATGAGGAAAATGTATCACAGTTAACCCCTGTCCCCCTCAAGGAAGGAGAAAACGGTGACAGTCCCACCCTTATATTTTAGAAAGAAATGTTGAAAGCAAGCCCTGACTGGTAATGGGTTTCCCCTAAAATACCTTGCCACAATTGTACCTAAATTCCCCTTGTCATTTGAGAATGTGTCACTTGGGCCAACTGTCCTTAGGTTCTCCTGTGGCTGCAGGGGAGCGAGGGGAGCTTGCCGAACCAGACTGAAATATCTTCCTTAGTCTGAGTGCAGTTGGGCGGGGAGCTCCAGCCCACCATCTTGATTGGCACTGGCCACTGGACTTCTCTACGAAGCCTGGCCCGTGAGCAATGGGCTCTGCGCCTGTCCTCTGCCACACAGGATGACGAGACTCTCACGATTAGCCCCAGCATGAATACTTACAGGAGCGGAAGTCCAGGATTACGACTGAGGGAACTAATTCTGTCACTGAAACCTGGGTGATCCTGGAGTATGTGTCTTTGGTTTACTCCGCTTCCCGGGCCAGTATTTAAGTTTTTCAGTTCTCATTGATCCACGGATTAATTTTTGGACTTTATTTTCTTTTAAAAAGACCATGGTGGAAAAATATTTTTGTGTGTTTTAAAAAACGAAAATTTCCATAATCCTCACGAGCAAAGGACTTACCCCTGAATCCACAATCAGCCAGTGAGAACTGAAAGCAGGGTCTCAGAGACATTTGTCCCTACACTCGCATTCACAGCAGCCTTATTCACAATGGCCAAATAGCCAAAGTAGCCCCAGTGTCCGCCAACGGATGAGTGGATCGACAAAAGACGGTATATACACGTAACGGATTCTTTAGCCTCACAAAGGAAAGAAATTCCGACACATGCTACAACATGAGTGAGCCCTGAGAACACTATATGAAGTAAAATAATCCAGACACAACGTATGAACGACCAACATATATGGAGACTCTAAACCTCATCATAATTGATTGCACGGTATCGATGATCCATCCCGCCATTAAAGATACCGAGATAATACGTATATATAATCTGTAGTTCTTTTATTTCTGAATATTTTTATATTATTTAGAGCACCTAGTTTCACACATATCAGACACAAATGTCTATAAGAAAAAGAACAGGGGCGCCTGGGAGGCTCAGGGGGTTAAACATCTGCCTTCGGCTCAGGTCATAATCCCAGAGTCCTGAGATTCAGCCCCACATGGGGCTCCCTGCTCAGCAGAGAGTCTGCTTCTCCCTCTGCCCCTCCCCCCAGCTCATGCTCTCTCCCTAATAAATGGATAAAATCTTAAAAATAAAAAAAAAAAGAACATTTGAATATGGATGGCCACATCCCCAAACCAAAAGATGGGTCTCCAGACAAGAGTGGTCCTAAAATGGTCTGCCCAGAATGCATTCGGAAGCGGCACACAAAAAGGAAAAAAACTCGAAGGGACTTTTCAGAGAAAAAAAAGAGCGACACCATGAGAAGAGCTCTTAGCTGGCCTGGCCTCATAAAAGCCCTTCGCTGGGTGAATATATTCTCCCTAGAAAGGTGAGGCTTGCTGGAGGCCCTCCGACTCCTTACAGGCTTCATCAACTATGAAAGACACGTCCCGAAGTTGATCCCAAATAACAAAGCCCCGTGGGTGCGTGATAACTAAACATGCAAGATAAAAGCAGGACGATAGATCTGAAGAGCTGCTGTGGACAAGCAAGGGGAGAAGGGTGCAGAAAACCCCAGTCGGCAGCACAAGGACACGGAATAAAATGCGCTGAGGGCAGAGAACCCAGGAGAGAGAGGCAGCCCTGCTCACCGCGGGCAGGAGAGCAGGAGAAGGTAGGGGAGACGGGCGCCCCGACAAAGAGGCTGCCAGGAGGGCAGAAACCCAACCTCTCTCCGGAGGGGATTCTCAGCAGAGGAAACGGCCACAGTAATAACAGAACCACTAAGGCACACAGAAGGGGACAAGGGAGGAACGTCGCTAAAGCAACTGCTGTAGGCAAGAGCTGTCTGAAACTTGAGAAAGCAGGGGGGGAAACACAGGAGAGGTCAAAGGTTTCACAATTGGAACAAACACCAACTCTACCGGTTGCATTTCTTCCCGGCTTCACGGACGGAGGTCATGGAAACACAGAAGCCAGGAGGAAAGGACCCTGGGGTGCTGGAGAGGTAGGAGGCCTTCCTCTCTTAGAAGATGCAGAAGTTCCTACAGAAGAAGGGCTCCCGAACCTGAGGTCACAAGATCTTGAGCTCTGGAGTGCCAGGCACATTTTCCCAGGATTACAGAATAAAACTCACAGAAAACCTCCTCACTTCTCGGCAGGTTGCATGCCGTGTGTGAAATGTTTCTAGCTCCACGGGTTCTGAGCCCCCCAGTAAGGAAGCGGAGAGGGAAAACCGGACCTTATTAGGCCACTCACATACGCCGGTTAAATCAAGTGTGTAAAACTCCGGGGGCCTGATTTATAGATTTGACCATAAAATAGAAAATTGTTCCTAAAAAAAAAAAAAAAAAATCAGTGTAGGGGGGAAGGAGCAGCTCCGAGTCACTTCAGAGAATTTTAATGGTGATCCATTGTTTATGGACATCACGAGGCTACATCAAGCTCAGGGAAAATGTGACTGGGAAAACGCAAGCCTCGGCTCAAGGAAAAAGCTGTGGCGGTAATCACGATAATGCCGTAAAATTAAACAGAAGGACATTTTGATTATTTCAAAGACTCGTAGTAAATCCGGTGGCTATCATTAAGAGGGAAATGCGGAGCACCTGGGTGGCTCAGTCGGTTAAGAGTCTGCCTTTGGCTCATGTCATTGCTCCAGGGTCCTGGAATCAAGTCCTGCGTCGTGCTCGCTGCTCAGCGGGGAGCCTGCCCCTCCCTGCCCACCCCCCCCCCCATATGCTCTCTCTCAAGTAAATAAGTAAAATTCTTAAAAAAAAAAAAAGAGGAAAATGGTCAAGGGAAACTACAGAGGGGGCTCTTCCATGGAAAGATGCTTGAGATCACTTCCAAAGGCTAAATGCAGCAGGAAGAGAAAGAGGTTCAAAAGTTTCCTCCCTAAGAATAAAGACAGTACTGATGAGCCTGGGAAGGGAAGAATAGGAATAGCAGATATCGGGTAAATGCCTTTTGCTCTTTTTCTGAATTTTCTACAATAACAATAATTACATAATAATAACAGGAAAAGAGAAGAGTATTGGTAAAGATGGCAAAAGGGAAATATAGGTCTCTTGGGAGTAAGAATGAGAGATAGAGAAAAATAGAGAGAGAGAGAGAGAGAGAGAGAGAGAGAGAGAGAGAGAGGAATCATAAAGGGCTTTGGGGATTTGCCAAAACTGAAAAGCTCGCAAAAGGTTCTGATTTTGTCCCCAAATTGAAGGCTTTCTGATATACTTTCCTTCTAGTCAACTGTCGACTATTCGGGAGTAATTTAAGCAGTCTGAAGACTAACCGTGGTCAAAGAAAATGTGTTCATGAAAAAAATGACAAGATCTCGTGAAAACATGTCTGTATTAGGAGTTCCCCAGACTTTGTAATTATACAGTAATCACTGAGCTGTCCACCGTATCTTCTCCTAACAAGAAGATCTAATTGCCAGAGCCTTAACTTAGAATTTTCTTCATGTTTCTAAATTTACGGACCCGTATTTCCTCTTCCTCCTCTCTTACTGCCAACACCCTTGTTCTTTATTTTACCAATGGAGAATTATCAGTATTAGTTTCCATTCAGTTCAAGATTCAAGGGATGCAAAGGGCTATTTTTACCCAATTTCTGAAAGCCTTCTGTCTCTTGCTTTTGGAACCACAAACAGCTATTTCATTTCTGTAAGTCTGACTTTCCTTATCTGGAAAGTGAGGACAATAATAGTATTTACTTCACATAGTTGTTATGAGGAGGCACAGAAACCGAGAGGCACAATTCCTGGCACAGACTAAGAATGCACATTCTGGGAACTTGAAACCTGTGTTAAAAACAACTGCATTCCCCCAAAGATGCTTTACTGACAATAACGAGGCAATAAGTATCCAATGCCTTAAAATTGTGCATATCCTTCTGATTCGGGCATTCTATTTCAAGCAACTGACTTTAAGGAAATAATCTACAATAACCCACAAGCGTGCACACAATGGAACCAACCAAACTAAGCAGGCACTAATGATGAAGGAACAGAGCCTGTAACAACAGGGAATGGAGTTCACGCATATAATTCAGTGGGAAAAATCACGGTGGGTAAAATGACATGTGTTTGGTTTTGCTCGAGTCTATATTCTTGGAAAAAAACAGAACATACACCAAAATGTTAATCCATGTGGGTTGTCAGATCATGATTTTCACTCTTTATCTGTTCTTTCTAGCATTTCTAGACTATACATATATTACTTTTGTACTATATATATATTTTTTTATGTAAAATATATTTTTTCAAAGTCGCTCAGAATTTGGGATTTGTGCTTGCTTTTCTGATTCTTTTCTCCCTCCCCCAACATGAAGCACTAAATATGGTATAAATAGCTACAGATGAATTTAAAGCAAAATCAGAAAACGAGATTTTATTCATATGATAGCCTTAAAAATGGGAAGAACAGTAAGATTGTATCTAAATGCACAGCCTTTTTAATTACTGGTAAGCTTGTCATTATTTTTTTCTCACGTTGATTATGTATCAGTCGCACCACGAGGGGGCGCTGTGAACTTAAGGCGTACCATTAGTGCCGTCCCTGGCGTGAGGGAAGGAAAAAGCTGAAATCCCAGTCTTAGGAGGAAACAAGACACACTCCACACTGATGACTTTGAGTCAGTCTTCATCTCTTCAAAATGCCTCAGAGTCCCTTGTACAGCGCACTTGGGCTGCATGTAACCCGTCAGAAAAATTACAATGGGTGACCATTTGTGTCATTAGCATCAATGACAGCAGAGAGTTGATTTCTGCAAGTCTAACGAAATTGCCATTGAAGAAAGAAAACTGAGTAGTCCCCACGACACAAAACTAAAGAACACAACAAGAGCCAACGTTGGGGAAATTGTGTGAGAAGTAATTCTATCCTAAAGACACACAGTGCTACCAGTAACTTGGGGACCAAAGCAATTTCAGGTTATTTGGGGTAAAAAGAAAAAGTTAACCGAGTTGAGAGATCTGATTGTAACATAATTCCTTTCTAAAAATGTTTAAAATATTAAAGATGGAATAAAAGTAGGTAGCCTCGAGAGACTTTGTGAGTCATGCTCAGTTTTGTAATTGATTAACAATAACCTTAAAACATAAGATAAAGTCTGACGGACAAACAAACAAACAAAAAAAGCTGCAACATCTCATAAAGAAAAAGATTCAGGGGGCACCTGGGTGGCTCAGTGGGTTAAAGCCTCTGCCTTGGGCTCAGGTCATGATCTCAGGGTCCTGGGATCGAGCCCCGCCTCAGGCTCTCTGCTCAGCAGGGAGCCTGCTTCCCTCTCTCTCTCTGCCTGCCTCTCTGCCTACTTTTGATCTCTTTCTCTCTGTCAAATAAATAAATAAAATCTTAAAAAAAAAAAAGACTAGGGTAGAAATCCTAGGAATTTTAAATTTCCTGAGAATTCCAAGTAATTCCATAGTGAATTCATACCAGCGATGGGGGAATAACTTTTGGAAAGAGAGAACTAGCCTCGAGCTTCAAGTTCAACTCTTAACGTCTTGGGCACCTCACCTTGGAAATGCTGCCGTGGTCATGGGTCACGTGCAGTTTCCTCATCCTTCATGTGGTAAAAAACAGTAATAATAATACTTATATTACAGTTTTGTTGTAGGAATTGAGATAAGTTCTGAAAAACGTGAAATCTATACCTCACATCAGGATGGCCACAACTCCCGGGCTGGTGCTCTCGGGACTCCAATGGAGGGAGGGAGTCTGATGTTTAAAAAAAAAAAAAAAACCAAAAAAATGAAATATGTTTGTCGACTTGTGCATACAATGAAGTGCTGGCTTTCAAAGTAGAGTAAACCCACTACTTTGAATAGATTGTAGCCTGCAAAAGCAGACTGCAAGGTACGCAAGGAAACCTGCCCCACTCGGGGCAGACACTCGGCCAGTCCGAGCTCCAGACGCACCACGGTGCCTGTGGCCCGTGTTCCGAATGGGGCAGCCCCTGCCGGCACAGCAGCTGTGGAAGACAGCGGCATTAACCCAGTCATTCTTCAGCTCTGGGGTTTCCGACTCCACCCGTCTTGAGACGAAACGATGCAGCAGACAATGCAGCGGCCGTCTGTGATGCAACAATGCGTGGATGCAACAAGGCGACGACCCAACAGGTTGGGTCTCGCGCGAACGGAAGACGGGGTGAGGATAAACAAATCCATCAGCTACCTAGTCATAAGAGGACCCATGTCTCCTTAACGGATCTCAGAGGGCTCTTCTAAGAGATCCTTTCTCCACATTCCCATTTACCAAAGAAGGAAAAGGAAGCACAGTGCCCCGTGTAGCGTTAGAGAAAATGTCGGGGAAGAGGTAAGGGCGATGGGTATCTTGGAAGTGCCCCCAACCAAATGTGATAATCTCTGGACATCGGGATGACCAGTTCCTTGAGAATTCTGCCTATTTTTCTTCCATAGCATTTAGTGCTACCTGAGACACACGAGATGTTTCACTTACTTGCATGTTTCTTTTCTTGTCTGCGCGCCCTCGCCCTCCACGCAAGCACCCGGAAGGTAGGGATCTCTCCAGAGCTCAGACCCTGCTTCCAGGATGAACGGAAAGGTTGGAGGGAGGCACTGGTGCTCAGGGAGCCTTGGCTTTGGCAGCCGGTTTGATTTCGGCACTTACCTCCTGTCCCTAGACTAGCTCAGGTCCGAGGAGTTTAGGCACCGGGAGCCGGTCCAGAATCTCCCCAAAGCTCACATCAGCCTCCTCAGAAAACCTGCGGGACTGTCCCCAGCCCTGCTCATGCTCCATCCGACCCGTCACCCTGACGTCCCCCAGGCTTTAATGCTTCTTGGCGACTCTCACCTTCTTGGAAGGAGGAAATGCTCCATCTGATGTGGAATGTGTGTTTGGCAGGGTTTCCCTTCAATTTCCACCAAAGCTCTCCTCCCCTGAACACTAAACTGAAGGGAAACAAAAATAGTCTAAACTAAAAAAAAATGGGAGGGGGGGCTTCTGAACCCCAGCTATCTATTTCTCCTTCATTATTCCAAACCTCCGTGATCCACTCCATCCTTGCATCAGTGGCTGCCGCTGTAGGGGAGTGAGGCTGCCTGCTGGGGGCGCAGTGCCCACCAACACCTGCCTCGCTCAGGCCATGATTGGACCGGGCCTTGCTTTAGAAGCGGAAGTTTTTGCACTTGAGACGTAACTGAAGGTACTCATTTTAATGGGGGGAGAGAGAGGGGATGATTGAATTTTAACTGGGAGGAAGGTAGGATAAAAAATGGGATCATTTACTGAAACCAGTCGGGAACACGCTGCACTTCTGATCCTCCCTCTTTTCCCAGAGAAAATCATCACAGAGACTAGAAGAATCTCTTAGATCTTGACCAACCTGCCTCTGAAGCAAGGGCATTTCACACCACCCGGACCAGCTGAAGGATAAGGACGCCTCTAAGCATCTTGTCTTCCCCTACCCACAACCGGGAAGCACTGACAGGCCTTTTCACAAAACATCTACTCCAGAAGCTTCCATAATGGTTGGAGGTGATATGAATGGGGCGATTGCAGAAAAACGGCTGACGTCACTCTGAGGGAGACGTGAGGTTCGGTGGTCCAGAGAGCACTGGGCAGAGAGTCTGAGTCTGGGTTATAGAGGCTTCTCTGGGCACTCAGTGTAAGTCGGGCATCTGTCCAGTCCTCAGTTTCCTTCCGTGTAAAATGAAGAGTTAGAATCAATCTCTATGGCAGACCTTAGCTTTGGGTCACTCCCAGAGGCATACTGCCTCCTAGCATCCTTGGCCACACCAGACGCTGCACTCATAGTCACTCCTGAGGAAGGCCTAGCGTGCAGGGCTGGAGCTCCAAGCCCACGTGGGAAGAGCCTGGGCACAAGGCCTGGGCTCAGCACTCTCTCACTGTTTTGCTTTGAACGAATTACTTAGGCTGACATTAGGCTTTGTATTGGGCCCGTTAAACCACCAAGGTTCACCTTCCGCACCCGCAAAATGGCAACCACCATCCCGCCTACCTCACAACGTCACCACCAAGAAGGGCGAAGGAGATAAATCGAACAAAAGCATTGTTGAGTGTGAAGCTCTAATAATACTAAAGCAGTCGTGTTTTTCTTATGGAGAAGGAGCTGGAGGCAAGCACACATAGGCCAGAGTTTCTAGACTGTTCTGTGGCTAAAGGATAAGGTCTGGCTCTATCCACGCCAGGCTGCTTAGCTGCAGGGATGGAAGACCTTCAACTTGAACACGCAGCTTCAATTCATGAGCAAATAAGAATTACGGTGGCAGGGGCGCCTGGGTGGCTCAGTTGGTTAAGCAACTGCCTTCAGCTCAGGTCATGATCCCGGAGTCCTAGATCGAGTCCCGCATTGGGCTCCCTGCTCCATGGGGAGTCTGCTTCTCCCTCTGACCTTCTCACCTTTCGTGCTCTCTCTCTCTCTCTCTCTCTCTCTCTCAGATAAATAAATAAAATCTTTAAATAAAAAAAAAAAAAGAATTACGGTGGCAGATGTCAGCCTCCCCATCCCCAGCTGGGGGTCTGGGCCCTGAGACTTGCTGTCCCAAGGCCCTAAAGCCCACCTGCCTGTGGGGCTGCCACCTTCCTGACCCCAGGAAAACTGCTGCCTTGGTCTCCAATTTTCTGCTGCCACATGTGCAGCCCATGTACTAAGCAGCATGGACTGGGCTCAGCCAACCCGCCAGCCCTCTTCAGCCCATGCTACCCAAAAGCTCAGTGCTGGAGCCTGGCCTCATTTCCCACTTTCTGGCCCAGCAAGCCCCAGAAATACACTTTGGGGGTTGAAAATTATTGTGAAAGCGCTAAGCTTCATTGGGATAAAAACGCCTTCGTACACAAATACTCTTCTCGACAGTTCCATTTCACTGTTAACATTCATTAAATAAGCGAGTGGCGCCATTTCTTAAATTCAAAGATGCATTGATATTATTTAAATAGACAAGGGCCATCATCAGTTGCTAGTCTGAGTGATAAAACATTATAATTATAATTAATACAACATAACTGGGGCCATAATTACAAATTAGTATTTTTAACATTGCAATTAAGGAAAATAATCTGTGGCGGAGCAAAAAGAAAACAACCCAGCTATAGCTCTCTAGCCTGATTCTGAAGCTACCAGAGTTCATACAATCTTCCAGCTGGAGGAGTACTATTTGTTGTCATTTCTAATACCCAGGTAAAATTTTTTGTTCCGAGAATAAGATCTCAATCTTTTGAAACAATAGGCTGGGTTCTAGGAGTTCTTCTTGAAGAAGTGTAACAGGCATCCCTCTGATACAATGAATCAAAAAAAGAATGTGTGCACATACAAATTCAACAATTAAACAGTCTTGCTAATTGCCTTGAAAGAGCAGGAGCAAAAAGTTGAAAACAGTCTCCAAGTACAGGAAGAGCCTCTGGTCCTACACTGAGAAACTGAGAGGGAGATCGAGAGAGAGAGAAATGAACCCCTCAGCAGAATTCAAAGTCCTATGTCTCCTGTTTTGCATCCTCAGTATGGAATTTCTGGAGCCACGGAGCAAATCACAGTTCAAAAATGATCAGCGTGGCACTGGCTGGGGCCATTCAAAGGTTCTCGAACACCAGTTAGGATGATCAACTGCCCTTCCAGGAGAAGAGCAAATGAAAGTTACTGCAGAAACTTCCTGACACTCGTCCCATCAAAACTTCAAAGAAGTAAGTTGGAAATACAGGATGGAACAGACGCAGTGAGGAAGATGTTGAGAGAAAGGAAAACAGAAATTGTTAACTCACAAGCGAACTACAGCGCCATTGTGAAGGCGGGGTTCCACGGGAAACAAGTGCCGAACGGGTGCTGGGGTGACACACTGAGTTACTGGGCATTTCCATCTGGACCGTCTACCTAGGTGGTCCCATCTTGTGTCCTTTAGACCAGGGGGCAGGTGCACTACCGGAATGTCAACCCCTTGGGTGGGGAAGGGGCTTTCTCTTCCCTCCTCTGAAGGACGTCCGGTTCAGCAGTTGTGAGGTGGAGTGAAGGGAAGGAGGGACCCTTTGTCCCCTTTGTCAGGGAGTGAAGAGGAAACCACATCACTGAGATGAGCACTCCCTGTTGCCCGCACAGAACATCCTTCTACTCTTCCATCTGGAAGACCCAGGAGGCCGTTGTGGGTCTGAGGCTGATGCAGACGTAATACAGGGTCATTCTAGAGATTTTGAGGAGGTCTTGACACTATTTTCACCCTTTAGTACTCACTGTAGAACCCCACAAGAAACTGGCCACCCACCACCCTCCCACCCCCAAATCCCTGCAAAGCTCTACTCCCTCCTTTGGTGTGCACTCTCAGGCATGAGGGTCTAGGGTGAAGCTGAGAAGGTTGCTCATCATTTTCAAACTATCTGCTCCATGGTATTTTGACTCTTAGCCAGGAATGTCTGGCAGGGAAGCTCCCTCTTTTTGACCCTCTGACCCCCTCTCATAATTTACCAAGTATCATGATGACCTTCTCCTTCCTTCCCAAAGCTAATAAATCCCACTTCCAAACACATAACTAAAGCCCAGCATGGCTCCCCTGCCTCTGAGAATGGTAACTCACTCTGAGGGCAAGAGTGCAGGGCAAGAATAACGCGAGTCTTCATTTACCCCTACTTTGACAATGACCTTCTCAATACAGGGCTGACGTTGGCATGTCCCTTAAGAGCTTTCAGATCCAGTGTGCAGGACGGAGTTTAAACAGAGCATTTGACTGGTTGGCATAAGAAAACACGTTTTTAATGGAATGGTGGTGCTCTAACCATTTGGTGCTCTGGCCACCATCGTCGGAAATAGGCAGATTAGAGCCCATTTCTGAGAAGGGTAAAGCACCGTGTTTTTAAGTGGATACTTCAAGCATACACACACACACACACACGCCTTGCAATTAATGGCATGGAAATGCAAAACTATGATGTGGCCCGTGATTATTCCGTGTGGAACACTGGAACAAAGGGCGACTTTCTATGGGAGGGATCACTCTTTCAAGGATTATCGCAGCAAGTCACCTCCCCTCCCCATTCATAATGCAGCTCTTAGAGCAGTTGAAGAGACTTATGTGGCAAGCGTGATCCAGTGTTTGGCTCTGATGTAGGTCTGTCTACGGCCCTCTTTCCAGTCTAGTGGAGCAAATGGTGCTGCCGAGAGGAAAGGCAGGCTTTGAATGTCCACACAGAACAGTCATGCTGATGGCCAGCACTCACCACCCTGGGATGAGGCAAGGCAGCCCAGCTGGGCAGGCGAGCCATCCCAAGGTCGACTAGAAGGCCCATTCCTGGCCTTGAGTTGTCTTACACCCCCAGGCAGGAGAACACAGGTCTTCCTAGCATGTTACCAGTCATCAGCATGTGTAGGCTCTTATCCCTTTTATTAACCACAGGACAGGGTCAGCTCTGTGAGCAGGCGGGGTAGTGGCTTGTGGTTGGGCTGTGGGGGAAGAGGGTGATTTCATGGGAACTAAGGGGCCATCTTGTTCCAGGAACACTACACCAACCTGACAGCTGAGCCTGCACATCCACGGCTCCTTGATTAGCTAAGCAGGGGGTTTCGACTGACTCCCTTATGACAAGTGCAGAGACCCCTGGGGAGAGACACAACAGCAGCCTTATCAAATAGGCTTAGTATCAATAATATAATAGCAGAGCCTTTGTAGAGCAGAGATTTTGATAGGATGCAAGAAAAGGGATCTAGAAATGAAAAAAATTGTGCAAAGGCAACTGTTCCTTACTTCGTTGTCTTTCATGAGTTCATGAACCTAGACACAAGGTGAGGAAAAATCCTGTATTCTCAATGGCCCCCCAGCTCCCTGTCTCCTACGGGGCAAACCTCCCATTTCACACTGGGAAATAGGCTCAGACTGTGGTTGAGACTCTCTTGGTGTGTCTTCTGGGAACAGTGGAGGAGCCCAACACTGTCAAATGACCAACAGTCACAAAGACACATCCAGTGACCCTGGATTGTGCCGGGAAGGGCATGGTTATAGAGACTTCAAGAACTCTAAGAAAGAATGAAGCCAAAGGCTGGGAACAAAATGAAGACCCTAGAGGGGAAGAAAGGAAACCAGACAGGAAGCCAGAATTAGATTCCAAAGTCATGTATCCACTCTTCCAAAAAGTAACAGTTGAAATACATGGCCCTGTAGGTATGATCAACCATAAAAGTCATCCATCTACTGTCAGCTAGGGCCAATGAATATAGGAGGACAGGATTTGGAAACAAGGTTCTATGAAGTTCCTTTTGTTTCTATCACTTAACCACATGCTCTCAAGAATAAAACTGAGACTCACTATCATACTACAGAGAAAATACATATCCTATTTCAAGGTCAACTACTAATGGCTAAAAAGAGTTTATTGCTTCCCTCCAGAGATGTCAAAAATTAAATAATGGAAGCAGAGTTCCCTTGATTCTCCTCTGAAGTAGAGTTTTTCTTAATTACTGGTGTTTTATGGCTTGGGTAGTCTGAACTGTCATGAAAACACATCAAAAGTCTGTAATCAATACCAAGACCTTTTAAGAATACTAACAGGCAAGACAGGTTTATCTACGGTACTGTCTCAGAACTAGATAGAACACAGCACACATTAATCTTTACCTACAGTGGAAGTCACGCTAAATATCTTTGGTTACTTCAGGATCTAAATCGGACTGCCTCCCCTCCCCCTAAGTTCGTAAAGGCTCCCCCACAGCTGCTACTGGAATTACATGATATGGAAGAATAATATCCTTCAGTGTTGATGTCATCATTGTTTAGAAGCCAGGTCCCAGTTTTAAAACCAGGAAGCATCTGCAGCATATAAAATTACTTTTAACTTCTGAGGCTTCTAGGCCTAAAGCCAAAAGGTAATGAGTTACCTCAAAAATATTTTCTTCTCTTTCTTTACCAAAAAAAAAATAAAATTATTTTGGGGGCTGTGGGGGTGAAACAAAAGCAATTTCCACCACCTTCCCCAGGGGCGAAGAGTAACCACCCAATGTGCTGCCTTTCATCTCTTCATTTTCTGTTCCCTACCTTTTCCTCCAGGACCAGAATTCTTTTCATACCTCCCCTCCCCCCTTCTGCATCCTTTCAGCATCATTCCCCAAAGGCCTGCCCTTCAGCTCTGGGGGCTAAAGGCATTCCGAGTCCACAAGCTTTTCATTACTGCTTATGTTTCTTTTCTGCTGACCATGACGCACGTGAACTTGCCAACAATCGCTACTCAGGAGAGAGATTCAATTATTTTTAAGAAGAAAAATCATTTGGTACTTTATTTCTCCGTGAAGCTCTCATAATCAGAAGAAGTTCAATGCGTCCAGCCAGTGACTCATTTTCCTTAATGGGTTTCAGACACTGGCATGCGCATTCCAGCACCCAATGCAGGGAAGGTAAGACTGCCTCCGGTTATAGTAGGACGTTCCATATCAGTGTGTCTGGTAGAACAAACTGACCAGGAGCAGGGGCCTGGTTCCAAGGGCACAGGCTTGGAATCCTATGTTCCCAGATATACCATCTTGCAATTAACAGGCTGATTAAGCCTCAGTCTTCTCATCTGCGAAATGGGAATATTACCATGTCGTTTCAAGGAGGAGTTCATGCCTGGCATATGGTCCTTGCTCAACAAATATTTTTCCTTTGCTCGTCAACCTCTCTTCAAATATCCTCCTAGAATACACACAGATGTTAGGGGTTCCCCAGACTGGGGGGAGGAGGGGTGTTTTCTATATTATACAACTGGCTGACTCCGGCAGTCATTTTTTTTTTTCCCCTTCACATAACCAAGATTACATGTCCTTCACAAAATCACAAAGTTAATATTCACCTAGTGATAGTCAACAGAAGCTCCTATAAAAATGTGAGACCCCAGGTTACTCTGCATGCTTGGGTCTACCGTGTGGGAGCACTCTTTGTTGAAGCTTCATGTTTCTCCCCCACATCACTGCTTTTCACCAAACTCACTGCTCCCAGAACACGTGTAAGGATTCAGCCTGCTTATTCTTGAGCTCTCTTAACTTAGGTTTTTCTGGTTTCCATTATCTACAAGATCCTCCAGAAGATGCAGGAGGTGACTTTTGTAGTATGTATACAGTATCTCTTCTTTTTCTCTAAGACCTCCCTAACGTCTCATTCAAAAAAATACAACTTCCCTTTACCTTCAGGTAATTTTTACCAAACACTCAAGATAATTTTTAAAAGATCTCTTATGCCATAAATACCGAGGAAAAAGGAGAGCGATAGCTGCTGTGAGTACATACTCAGAGCTAAATATCTGTCTATTTGCTACACTGTGCTAGATACACTGTTCTAGAATCGCTGCATCCACTAACAACAAAAATGGCGGGACACTTGGCTGGCTCAGCCGGTACGCCATCCACTCTTTTTTTTTTTTTAAGTTTTTATATATTTATTTGATAGAGAGACAGAAAGAGACAACCAGTAGGCAGAGAGAAAGGGAGAGAGAGAGGGGGAAGCAGGCTCCCCGCTGAGCAGAGAGCCAGATGCGGAGCTCGATCCCAGGACCTACGCCATCCACTCTTGATCTCAGGGTCCTGAGTTCAAGCCCCACGTTAGGTGCAAAGATTACTTTTTAAAAACCCAAACAAATAAAAGTCTTTTTTTTTTTTTTAATAGCCATGCACTTACATACTTCTAGGTACTTGTGAATATCTGGGTCCCCAGTATGTTTCCCCAACATTACATAGAAGTCAAACAAATTTTAATGGAATTATATTTTTTTTCATTTCTTAATTTGTTACATATTAGAATTATACTTACTCTTTTATTTTCCTTTGTAATTTGTCCTCAATTAAGTTTTTACCATTTAATGTATAGCAGTCAAATAAGTTGGGTCCGTTATGTGAATACTGAAATGAACTAAAATCACTTCTATTTTTGAAGTAAATCTATTAGTGATCCTATTAGGGTAAGAATAATCATACTCTAAGTACATTGGGTTAATAATTACCACTTTGTTATATGGTCATTTTCTTCAGGCAAGAAATGATATGCAAACCAGCACATGCATAGGGATGCTTTCCTGTTCATTCACCTAAAAACTCCAAGCATTTCTTCACAAAACTGAAATGGAATTGGTTACATCTTTGTGTCTTTTTTTAAGAATCAGTACTCTTTCTTTTATTCTACTATATATTTTTTTCATTCTCCTCGCCCCCTGCAAATGGAGTAATCCCCAGCTATGAAAACAAAATGTTTTAAAAACAAAAAATTGTGATGTAAAGCCTTATGGCTTTTTCCATGGCATGATCCCAATCATTAATCTCCTGCTCACCTACTGCCAAGAGTGGTCAAAGCTGGCATGTATGTAAAAAATAAATGTACCAAGTTTCCATTTCTTTTTTCCTCTGAGAAACGTGAGGAAAGTGTTGAGTAAGGAAAGTACTCCAGGGCGAGAGGATGTGAAATAACCTAAATGACTCCCCTAACTTCCATTTTCCGGATCTCAGAGTTGTTTACCTAGCGGAGCCTGAGAGAGAGTCTGGTGAGAAAGATCACGTACTGTGTCTTTAAAGAAAGAAACCCACATCTCGAGCTTAGAGGCCTTAAAATATCCACGGAAAACACTCCTTGCCGTGTACAGGGAAATCAATCAGGAAAACAAACATCTCTCACCAAGTGGTTGCCACATTTGTCCTTCGGCCTTTTTTTTTTTTTTTTTTATTGGATCCTGCAGCTGCCTGAACTTGATGTGGGAAGATGTGAAGTCTCAGGACTAGCGATCAATTGTTGTAATGCATTTAGAAAGTGATCATTTCCACTACTATTAACACTCACTAAGCCAAATCACAGTTATCAACAAGAGCAAAAGTCTAACTGGGATGTATTTTCAAATTCTAGAACTATTTTGTTGAGGCATACTCATGTGGGAGAATGGTAATGTGTGTACATTTTGTTGATTAAAAGTGAAAACAAAATCCAAATGTCCACTGACAGATGACTGGACAGACAAAATGTGGTATATCCACATGACGGAATAGCACTCAGCCCTTAAAAGGAACCCCCAGAAAGGAAGGACATTCTGATGGGGCTAAACCTTGAGGACATTTACGCTAAGTGAGGTAATAGGTAAGACACAGAAAGACAAATACTGTATGATTTCACGTAATGAATTCACCACTGAATTGTACAGTTAGAAATGGTCGACGGTAAAATTCCGTGTTATGTTCATTTTACCACAATTTAAAATTAAAATTGTATTAATAAAATACTGTCAATGTCAAGATAAATCTTGACTGTCAAATGTCAAGATAAATGAGAGCAAAATAAAGTGAACAGAAAGAACGACTTCTAGCCTGCGTTCTCTACAAAGAATCTAAAGATATAAGGAGGGCTCAGACAGCAAATTATTTTTAGCATATCATTTGTGGTGTGACGGTAATTCCTGGCTTGTGTCTTCAGTCAAAGCTAGGTCTTATCTGAATGGCTCTCTCCAGAGATGAATGGCTTTGGCCTCAATTACATTTGAATGAAGATCTTTGCCACATTTCGTTTCACCTGATGGTTCCTTTGGTATTTTCCCAATCTTCTGATTCCTTGAGCTTTTTAACCTCAAACGTTGGACTATATACAGATGCCCTTTGGAAGGCTCGCTGAGGTAGACTGCAGCCGGTCTAGGCTGTCTTTCTTTGTTCGGAGAGAGCCTTATACGTAGGCAAGCACTTCTGTATTCCTTCTGTATTCTGTATTCTGTATTCCTACCAAGTGGGCAACTCCACTTGTGGCTGGATGCTGAGCCAAGCCCTCCAACTGTCCCTCCAATGCCTTCTGCCTTGGCCTTTCCCAACCCCTACTTAGGTATTGGAGGAAGATATAGTCGTTCTTTTTCAGTCCTAATGTCAGTGAAGAAATCACTATGCTTGGTGTCTCAAGTTAGTTGGACTGCAAAAACTTTTTTTATATTTGAAGACGAGACTGTAGAATATACTTTTTTTCCACACACCTACATTGCTTCTCTGACAAGGTCTGGGACAAATGAGCGCCTATGTTCGTTCAATTGAAAAGAAACAATCAAACTGCCCATTTGGCTTAAGATGGATCTACCCTCTACACAGTTGATGACTGATTCTCTGAGATACTCTGCAGAGTTGATTCTGAGGTAAAAACGGTTCTTAATTATAGCAACTCATTGAATCCACAATCAGTTGTAACTCAGAATAGGACCCAAGACACAAATCTACCACTAAATATATGAAGACAGAAAGAAATCTCATTTATTTTCTTCCCACATAAAGAGTAAGGTTCCTCCTTTAAACTGCAACATGTACAGATAAGGAGATTTTAAAACAGGGACCATTCTCTGACCACGTTTAAGCACAGATTTGTGAAAAATAACCGGTTAAGCTCCTGATGTTAAAAGTTCACTGTCTTTTAGAAAATACTTAATTAGTACAGGAGAAAAAAAGATCCTCCACTGTTCACATTATTAACTAAAGGAAGGCTTTAGGTTTCCACATTCCCCAACAATAAGATCAGAACTGACTCTTGGATTCTACCCCAAAACCTCAACTTCCTGCTCTACAAGATTTACCTCAGAAAGTGAATAGGTCCCAACTGCTGCCAAAGCAAAGATCTTTATATGAAATCAATCAGATCAGGACAACCCATAATTCTATTTGATGGGCCACGTACTGAAAGACACAGCACAAGAGATACTAATACTTTTCTGACTGATATCCTATAAATGTATACGTGAATAGATACTGTAATGTCTTATTTATGGAACGGTGTCACAGAAGTGAGATTTCCAGATATGATTTGGAAAACATCTTTTTTCATGCTATTTTAAAAATCATCTTGTTTATTTTTATCTTGGCATATATTCAATCATTTGAAGCTTGGTATAATAGCAAAAGTTAATTTTTTCAGATGATACAATGTTATCAGGAACATTAGTTAATAGAAAAAATTGAAAACAGCCATCCCTTCACTAAGGAGACACTAAACAGTGTGCCTATGAACTAAGCAGAACAATGGCTAATCTTCCCCTTGCTTGACTCATGTCTGAAAGTACAGTACCTCAAACATACTGGAGTTGGAAAAGTGAAACACAGTTCAATGGAACCTAACACAGAGCTCAGAAATAAACTCAAATACAAGCAGAAATTTGGGTCTCACAGGGTGGCATTTCAAATCAGTGGGGGAAAGATTAATTATTCGGTCAGTGGTAATGGCACCGCTGACTAGCCACTTGGAAAAAGAAATAAGGCTGAAACCTTATCACACTCCTGACCCCCAAAATAAACTTTGGATGGATCAAATAGTACAGCCTAAGAAAGTTAAACTCGAAAAGTGCTAGACTAAAATACAAACAATTTTGTAATATGTAATACCTGAATGTGGAGGGCCTATCTAAAAACACAACTCTAAAAGGCAGAAATAGAAAAGGAAAGATTTCTAAATTTGTGAAAATTTTAAATTTCTAAGGGGAAAAAATCACAAAGAATAGACTGACTAGAAAAAAGTACCAACAGGTACCAACAGGTATGATGGAAAGTTAACCCCTTAATTTATAATGCAGTCTTGCAAATCAATTTAAGAGACTAATCATCCAATTCAAAATGTGTGAAAACACAAACTGGAACCTTCTCAACATACAAAAATCAGCTATAATTAATAGGAAAATATACCTTAACATCATTTATTTTAAAAAAATAAATCAAAACAATGAGTGTCTTTTTTTCACTTATTTGATATGCAAAGTTTTTTTAAAAAATGGTATCCAGGGGCACCTGAGTGGCTCAGAGGTTAAGCTTCTGCCTTCGGCTCAGGTCATGATCCCAGGGTCCTGGGATTGAGACCCATGTCTGGCTCCTTGCTTGGTGGGAAGCCTGCTTCTCCCTCTCCTACTCCCTCTGCTTGTGTTCCCTCTCTTGCTATGTCTCTCTCTGTCAAATAAATAAATAAAGTCTTTAAAAAAAATGGTGTCCAGGTTAGCAATAACAGAGAAAATAGCCTTCTTACATGCCGCAGGGATAACGACATTGGCACGACCTTTCTGGTAGAACTTTTAAACATTTTGAACAATCAGTTTTACTCACAGTAATGTACCTTAGTAGGATAGCTAGGGGTAAAAACCCAGATATATGAATAAGATGTTCGATGGAGCAGCTTTGCCTTCCTGATAAAGAGAACAACAACCCAAATGCAGGGGTTGCAGGTTGAGAAAAGTGGAAACGAGAGAAATGATTATTTAATTTGCATAGGAGATGGATTTCATAGTATGATAATCTCTACAGCGTTAAACAATACAGTCACTAAGAAATGAGTCGGATCTGTATGACCTGATGTGTATGCTGAAGACGCATCATTAAAGAAGGAGGAAGGCACAGAATGACCGTACATTCTGATCATTTATATAAATGTAAAAAGAAGCTATGTAGAATTCTACTGGGATATGTATCTACCATTTTGGGAAAAGACCTATCAAGAAACTATTAACAATGCTTACTTTTAGAAAGAAGGAGTGAGAATTTAAGATAGAAGCTTTTAATTTTGTGGGTATGGGTAGGGTGTAGGAGCTGAAGATTTTCCCGTGTACAAATATTATCTTTAACTTAAAATTTTTGATTAAAAGAGTGGTCCTTTCAACCACCTTTTCTGTCGTCACGGTGTTCTACAAAATGCGTCAAGTACATGTGGCAGGTGGCTGTCTCTCTAATTAAAATGCTTACGCTTCATGGCAATCATTTGATTCTAGACTGTCTCTTTTCCACATCTGGATTTATGGCTATATTCCAGATGTTTGTGGCTGCTGTTCTTGGTGACTGCGGCCTGACGTGTATTTGCATATGGAGCTCACCAGTTCCGCGCATGGCCACAGTGGGTGGTGTTTCTCAAAAACAAGCTGACTGCCTGAAAAGGCCACAGAACCATGCCTTGGAACATAATTTCATGGTAGCAAAAGTGATCCTGTAGACCTCCTTAAATTTTAATTATTTGTCCAAGATCTGTGTATGGCAGTCCTTTCAAACAACACCAATTATTATCAAGGACAATCTCTTAGGAACAAATAAGGGTATTCCTACTCTATGCAACCATCTTTTTTTCAGAGTCCCAGAATGCTGACCTTAAAGGAACTTTCAAGGCCTTTCAGTTCGACCCCCATGTGGAAGAGCTTGGAGCTAGACAAGTTCATTGCCTTATCTAAGGTCACCGCTTAGCAACTGGCAGAGCCAGTGGGAAATCCTAGATCTCCTGAACACCAGTTTCATGCTTTTTGCTCAAAAAACCACACTGAGGAACTCTCAACTACAACCTCAGCTCACACACATAGATAGTAAAGGAGCCATATGACATGACAAAGAGTACGAGAGGAAATGTATTTTGTTTCCTGATTCAGTTTCATAAAGATTTCCCAGGAGTGTTGGGTTCAGATAGGGGAGATGCGACACGTATCTGGACCTGGCAGTAATGAAATAAACAAGTCTCCACTGAAAAGGCAGCAAAAGGAGGACTCAAGTCCAGATTGTGATGAACAAAACATTGAATTTAAATGAAAACAACTCTGTGAGGTCTGTGTTTTGGGAATGGAGGAGAAGGACTCACTGTGGCATGTGACATGATGACCTTCTCACTGATCCCAACTGCCATCCCTGACAAGGGGTTTAATAAAGACTTTGCTTACATGTGGAAGACACGAGAAAGGGAATTTTATGACATACAACTGCAGGATGCTTCTAGAAAGAAATTAAAAGAAGACTTCATTTGCAGGCTGGGGCACCGAGTCCCACTTTCAGTCAGGAAGACTGTATCTGTTGGTTTTCCTTTCGCACCATGATGATTATTTTGACAGGAGCTGTGGAAGGGAACTAAGCGCTCTAATCCATATAGACTTGGCAGCCTACCGAGCACAGCACAGTATCCACGGGGAAGGAAAGAGCAAGGCAATCAGAGAAATGGATCTGCATTTCTTAGGATGACACGATAGAGAACTATCTCCACCTAACACATGTCAGACACACTTAGGGACATACATGCTCAAGGAATTTCCTACCCCTAGAAAGCTGGACGGAAGGCTGAAGTGTTTCTGCATATTTGAAAGTAACTTCTGAGCAAATTCCATGATTCCTTGTGAGGCTGATCTCTCAGAAGAGAAAAGCATTCAACTTGATGCGAGGTAGTCAACTACAGAAGGGGGCTGTTTCGGGCCAAAGAAAGCTCCCAGAGGAGACTTCATGGGGAGTCAGTCTGCTGGGGCTAGGGGTGCCCTCTCTGGCTCCAGCCCCTAGATGGGGGGATGGGCAGGAAGGACAGGACAGCAATCATGGCGGTGTTGGCTTCATGAGCCTCCAGGGCAGAGGCCAAAGTAAGCAGCCCTCCTTCTGACCCCATCCGAGATGCCTGGAGATCAAGTCTCTACTTGCTTCTCCCTTCCTCCTTTGTAGAACTGTACAGTCTGCAATAGGTTTTCCTCCCTGACATCATGATGCTACGATACCCTGGAAATAGCTATATGTAACAACGAACTCTAAACAACCAACTGGTTTTTCTGGCAAGCAAGGGAGAGTGGGAGAGAAGATGGAGTCAGAGGGGGAGGGAAAAGAGAATCTGTTTTGTGAGACAGACTTTAATGTTGGCTTTGGTGGGATACTAAGTTCCAGATGTTTAAGGATGTCGCCTCAGAAGCATGACCCCTAAGTGCAATTAAACTGTGGAGAATACTAAGAGTGGCAGACAGGCCTGAGTGCAACACTGAACCAGAACTTTCTTAGCGGGCCATCCTGAGTGAGCTAATCAACTTCTGCAGGCCTTCATTTCCTCTCCCATAAAATAGTGATAATAACATCCACTGAAGAGTTATGAAGATTAAAATGCGAAACCGGTGTAAAGCACCTGTCCTCTTTCTCAGCCCACGGTAGTTATTAAAAAAAAAAAAAATAGGACCCAAATTCCTAACTATCACCTCACCTTTGAGGTGGCCGGCTTCTTCATCTAGTAACTGAGTGGATCCACGTGAAGTGGAGTCCAAGGCCCAAACATGCTACTTAAGACACTAGGAGAGTAAACCCCTTGTGACGAATGGCACGAGATTTTCTTCCATTTCAAAGGTGGGTTTTTCTTTAGACTGAAATTAGGTAGTACCTAACGAATTGTAAATGAGACCTTATGTGCATGGCCAAAAAGTGGGTGGCAATACCCACAAGGGGGAAAAAATGGGTACACTGGCTGAATTGCAATGATTACAACCCAAAAGAAACATATTTTCTGTGATAATAAAGGGATATCTAAAAAGAGATAATACATAAGAAAAAGAGACAAAATAGAGACAGATAAGAAGGACTTGAAGATAGCTATTGGAAGCTCTATGTACCAGATACGCATCAGGTCCTCTCCCATGTAGCATTTTATTTAATCTGCACATTGACACAGAGAAAATACATTATCTTCAATTTTACAGATAAGGAAACCAAGCTTCAAAAACTTGTTTTAAAAAGCTGCTTCAGGAATAAATCTGGATCTACATGGGACTCACTGTGACTCAGTGTTTTCCTTCTCTACGTAAATGGAATTTATTCCAGAAACGTCGTTCATATTTTTCTCTGTGTCCTTCTATAAGATAGTTTCAACATGATTCTGCGAAGATTAAATTCCTCTTTCTTAAGAGTCATCTGTATTAAAAGAATCTATTGTATCCAAATTTCATAGCCATAAGAAAAGAACCAAGGAAATAAACTTAAAATGCCTCCCATTGACAATATTTCAAAAGGAACATGTATCACTTCCAGAATCGGGGGGAGAAACATATAAATTTATTTTATGTGAAAAGAAAACTCATTCCAAACAAATTTGAGGTTCGACACAGGGAAATATCTTGAACGTCAAGGTCAAAATTGTGAAATATGCTCAACAGTTTAAAAACTTGACAGCTGCTTCTCTTTGAAAGATTAAATTCAGCCCACCTTGAATACGTGAATAATTTCATGAGGTTCTTTCCAGCATGCCCACATCCTATAGGACTTGAAGAGTACCTGTCAGTCTTCCTGAAGGATGGGGTCATTGATACCATTTGTTTCAGGGCTCCTTAGGTGTGATCCTCCGGGACTAGGGGACTTGCGCTGAGAAGACCACTTAAGGTCCAGATCCCCCATAATGGGATATTAAGTATTCTAAAAGGTACAAAGGCCCCGCACTTCAGACACCAGGATAACCTGGGAAGGTAACCTAAAGGAAGCCTTGACAGAGAAACTAGATAATTACCCACACTGGGACAAATACTATTCCTGACTTCTGGCTTAGAAAGGGACTCCAGGGAAACTGAATGAAGCTGGTAGGACATTGAGACTTATGGTGGATTGGGCATTTGTCAGTTGCCTTCTAGACTACAAACTCACTTAAGTTAAAACCATTTGCAGAGATTATAATGTCCCATTTATTTTTGCTGAAACTGGCAAAAAGTCCAGCAAAAAGGCAAATGCAAAAATGTGAAGTCTCAACACTAACACACGGCGATGCGTCACGCTCCCAGGAAGTGACATACTTGGGCAGTCGGACCCAAGATGGTAAGCCATAGATCGTAGCAGAAATAATGTGTACACGGTTCCAAGTCTGAGACCCCTTTCCAAGCATCAAAACTGCATTCCATCATTATGAGGAAGAATCTGCTTTCCACCAAGAAACAGGTCGCGAGACACAGTAGTTTCTTTCAAAAATACGTTATTTGTAAATACATTTTTAAGTTACTGAATCAAATAAATTAATAAGAAAAATTATTAGAAGATCGACAACAAGAAAAAAATACTATGAAATCTCAGAGTTTGGCCCAGATGATGATTAACAAGTCCCCAGTTTTTCAATAGTGGATTAAGCACTATTGAAAATGTTGTCAGTAATCGTGAAGTAAAAGCTATAAAAGAACCAAGGTGAGGCAATGCTTTGCTGCTTTTGCTTTGTTCTAGAAGAAGCAACTGAAGACAGTTATGCTTGGGCAGGTAACATGGGCCTTTTATGGCAGACTCTATAAATAAACACCATTATTGTAAAATAATAATTTTTTATTATGGTTAAAATATGTAACATTCAATTTACCATTTTAACCACTTTTAAGTGTATTCTGGCATTAAGTACGTTCACATTAAGTGTAACCATCACCACCACCCTTTTCATCTTTCCCAAATGGAAATCTATCCCCTTTAAAAAATATTTTCTCCATTCCCTCCTCCCCTAGTCCCTGGTGATAAGCATCCAACTTTCTGTCTCTATGATGGTGATCACTCTAGAAAATACATGAAGTGGAATCATACAATATTTGTCCTTTTGTAATTGGCTCACTTAGCATAACTTCTTCAAGGTTCATCATGTTTTATCATGTGTCAAAATCTCCTTCCTTTTCAAGGCTGAATAATATTCCATTGTAGGTACACACCACATTTTGTTTACCCATTTACCCAGCGATGAACACTAGGGTTGCTGCCATCTTTTAGCTATTTGGGAATCAGGCTGCTATGGATATGGGTGCACAGATATCTGTTTGAGTCCCTGCTTTACTTTGAGTATATACCCAGAAGGAGCTTTGCAAGGTCACATGGCAATTCTATGTTTAATTTTTTGAGGTACTGCCATAGCATTTTCCACAGTATCTGCACCATTTTACTTTCCCATTAGCAATGTCCAAGGGTTCCAATTTCTCCACACCTTCAACAACACTATTATGATTGCACACTTTCGCTCTGGGCCTTTCTCACTTCCTCTCTCTCCTGCCCTTCTTCCTTCCTTCTTTCCCTTCCTTCTCTCTCCCTTTAAATAGTCATCCTAATGACTGTGAAGTACGCTCTCATTGTGGCTTGGGTTTGCATTTGTCTAACAAGTAATGATGTTAACCATCTTTTCGTAGACTTATTGAACACTTGCATGTCTTCTCTGGAGAAATGTCTATTCAACTTAAAACATAGTAAGAAATGTATATTTGGCCTCTTCCCACTGCTTCTAGCTAGAACTCCTAAAACCCCTGCAATTTCCTAAGTGCTAAGAACCGTAAGAGCATCTTTTGCTATCATATTTGATTTGTGTCCCCAGCTCCTCAATCAGCTTCAGAGTAATAAAGGTTATTCTTAAAAGGCCCTTTCAACCACACCTGAGTTACATTAATGAGGTGATTTTGGAAATCCCCTAGGATGACTGCCAGAGGAAACAACCATGCAATTAGAGAAATGGAACTTCCAGTACCCCCCCCAACCCTCCACGGAGGGAAGAGGGACTGGCGACTGAATTTTCATCAAAGGCCAATGATTTAATCAACCCCATCTATACAATGAAAACTCCATAAAAACCCTAACCCACGGAATTTGAAGAGCATCTGGGTTGGTGAACAAGAATGCATTCATGTTCCAGGAGGGTGGCACTCCACAGGGATTAATGCTTCTGTGTTCAGGACCCTTCCAGACATCACTCTGTGCATCTCCTCATTTGTCTGCATATGTGTGTCCTTTAACATAGCCTTTATTATAAATTGGTAGTAGTTAGTAAACTGTTTCCTTGGGTTCTATGAACCATTTTAGCAAATTATCAAACCTGAGGAGGGGAGCATGGTAACCTCTAATTTGTAGTAAGGTCAGATGGAAGTTGTGGGTAATCTGGGACCCACTACTTGCTGTCTTGTGGGACTGAGTCCTTAATCTGTGGTATTGCAGTTAGTGCCAGAACTGAGTTAAATTGTAGAGCAAGCATTTAGAGTCTGCTGAGAATTGGAGAATAATTTGATATAAAAAACCCCACATATCTGGCATCAGAAGTAAAAGAAGTACTGAGAAGAAAGTGTTTTTCCTTTTGTAAGTCCTTTGTGCATTATTGAATTTTTAAAAATTGTTGTTACTGCTTAGTTGTAGGACTTCCTTATATATACTTGCTATCAATCCCTTATCGGATACATGACTTGCAAATATTTCCTCCATTTTCTTAGGTTGCCTTTTCATTCTATTGATAGTGTCCCTTGCTGCACAAGTTTTTAATTTTGAAGTCCGATTCCTTCTTTTGTTGCCTGTGTTTTCGGCATCATATCAAAGAAATCATTGTCAAATTCAATGTCATGAAACTTCCCCTACATTTTCTTCTAAGAGTTACAGTTTTAGCTCATACGTTTAGGTTTTTGATCCATTTTGAATTAATTTTTGTATATGGTGTAAGTTCCCAACTTCTGTATACTGAGTTTTCCCAGCACCGTTTGTTAAAAGATTGTCCTTTCCTCATTGAATAGTCTTGACACTCTTATTGAAAATCATCTGAATAATAATTTCTTTAAAAGTCTTTTCTAAGCAAGTAACTCAAGCTGATAATAAGAGTCTGTGCCATTTCTTTATCTCCCCAGACCTTTCTACTTAAGTACAGTTACCACAGCAAGCATCTGTGGTCCTCCTACCATGAGCCAGGCCCTGAGTAAATTAACATGGCCACAGCGCTGAACAAGATGAGATCACAGTTACTCTTGCTCATGTTGTGAAGGTTGAGATAGACACAAAAACCCACACTTCAGATCTTTTGTGCTAAATGGAAGGTTAGGAAGTCTGCACACATTCTAAGAGAAAGCAGCAACACTCTGCAATGCTTGTTTTGTAGAAAAGGCGTTCACCAAATACAATTCTTAAGTACAGTTAGAAAAAGGCAAAATTAAAAAAAAAAAAAAGAAAAAGGCAAAATTACACAGCAAAATAACTTGAATTTTGTGCTGTCTGAACTCCATAGTCTTCATATGCTCTTTTTCTTGTGAGAGGCTGATGACCATGGTGCCAGGTGCCCCCATGAACGTACACATTTCAAGTGTACAACTTAATGGTTTTTAGTATACTCATAGGATTGCCAGTTGACGAGCAGTCTACTTTAGAAAAATTTTATCACCCTATAGTGAAACCCCATTTATCATCACTTCCCAGCCCCCCCCAACTTCCTCAGTTTTAGATGATCACAAATCTACATTTTATCTCTATGGATTTGCCTGCTTTGGATATTTCATATCAATGGAATCATACAATATTTATGCTCCTGTTCTAATTCCATATTCTCTGCGACTGTCTTCTTTCACTTCGCATAATATTTTCAAAATATATCCATGTTGTAGCATGTATCAGCACTTCATTGACTTTGTATGGCTATTGTATGGCTATACCACCCTTTGTTTACCCATTCATTAGCCGATGGACATTTGGGTTATTTCCGCTTTTTGGTAATTACGAATAATGCTGCTGTGAACAGTTATGTACAAGTTTTTGTGCGGATTCCATTTGCATCTTAAAAGAAGATGATTAGAGAGGAAGTTCTTTGATGCAAATGACACACAATTCCAGCAGTGTGGAGTTCTACAAAATGCCTAAGATTGAGAAATACATTATGATGCTATTCCAGTCTCCAATACATCATTCCCAAAATGACAGCTTTCTAAGACAAGTTTCTTTCGATATTATCATTCATTCTACAAATATTACAACTGTGTGCCAGATAAGGTGTTGGAACTGGGGTTACAATGGTGAACAAGATAGACATGGTCTGTTTACCGAGCTAAGAGGCACCAAGGAGAGTGTTGATTTTTAAAAATCTTTATTTATTTCTAACTAATCTCCATGCCCAACATGGTGCTCTTGATCCTGAGATCAAGAGTCACATGGTCTACCAACTGAGCCAGCCAGGTGCCCCGAGAGTGTTAATTAAGCGAGCAAATATAATAAAAACTTATACACACTACCATAAAGGAATTACATGGTAATTAGAAAAGAGCTAAACACATAGTTGTAGTAGGAAGAGGAAAATGACAATTAAAACTTTCTTACAGAAGACTCAGTCCTTGAAGACAAATACAAGTTTCAATATATACAGTTGAAAGAGGTCAGAGGGCTCATCTTCTTCATTTCCTACTCTAAGTCCAAATTCAAACATCTTATAAATGTCTAAAATGTATTCATCCCCAAAACATAATGGCTCCTAATTTTAAGATCTCTAAGGAGACACACATCCTTCCTCACTACCTTACCTCAATGTTTAGTAAAGGCCACCCTATCTTCTAAATCTTTTCCAAATCCTTCATTCAGGTAAGTCTTTGCCCTCTTAGTCTGTCATCAAAAGAAATATAGCAGATATCACCAACGTGCTTTTAGGATTTGTTCTGATAATTAACATCACTAACTTATCACTCAATATTTTTCTACACTGAATTCAAGTTCTGTTTTACCTGGAAGTCTTATTTTCTCAACCTGTTGACCATCTTTATGATGCTTTGCAATGTTTCCAACCATTCCTTTACATAGAACTAAGACTAGAATTCTTGTTTACCTCAGGATAAGGCCAGAACTTAGTACCAAGTACTCTGTTACTTGACCTGTAGATTGATTGGCCTGTTGATTTGAGCTTTATACCCACAAGGCCTTCTCTTAACTCTATTTAGAGGACAGTTGGTTCAGAAAGGATCAACTAATAGGGCTCAGAAAGAAACCAACTCAATACTGCTTTAGGGAAAGAAATGCCACTATCAGATAAGCTCAAAGTGTATGCCTTCTGAGCATGCATTTGAGTTATGATCACATCATCATGAACCTTACATATAAAAATGTAAGCATTCGCTTATGCCCTACCTACCCTTTTGCCCTTGACATTAACTTCTACTACTTTTTTGACCACGCCTCCAAATAGCCACAATCATTCTGACTGAAATCCTTCCCTCTTCCCCATCCCCATCAACAGCCTGGTCATTTGTGTGTGTGTGTGTGTTTCTTGCACATCTATAGAACATTCCATAGAGCACTGCGACTAAGCCCTAGATACAGTGCTGATCACTTCAAAAACATTTCTTGCTATGAACCTTTAGACCCACTATACCATTAATTCCTAATTAAGCATACTTTCAACGCGTTATAATGAGGTAGCTCCTTTCAGAGTTTTACAGTATAATCACTTGTTTGAGGTCCTGTTAATAAGTGTGACCAGTGGAGGACTATTGTCAGCTTTCCCAAAATCAAGCTGGATCACTTCTTCCACATTCCCTCAGAGTACAGGGCTGCCGCTGTGCCCCACGGAGAGACTGCGTCAGTCTGACAGAACTTACTCTCTTTCAAACCACACTGGTATACCTCTTACCCTTCAGCCGGCAAGGTGTTTCCAAATTGATTTGCTGATGATATCCACTACTCCTCCCCGAGTCCCCCATTTTCTTCCAGGTCATAAACACTTTCAGAGGTGTCATCTCAAGGTCCTTCTTCCTCCATCCGTGGTACATAGAAATGACTTAGGGCTCCTGTTCTAATTCCATATTCTCTCTACAACTGATGCTCTGTGAGGGTTTCATTCCGAACAACTGTTTCCAGATTCATTGGTGCCTACAGATTCTAATCTAGGCAGTCTGCTAAAATGGCTTTTGGTCAGCTCTTCTAACAATGTTCCCTCCTCCCCCTACTCCAAGTCAACACTACCAGACTTTTTTAAAACAAAAAAGTTTTGCTTTTGAAAAAAACAAAACAGATAATTCGACCTATTGCTGTCATTTAAAACCAACTCCCTCCTTTACCCAACAGAAAGACGACATTTCCCTCTCCTGTCCCTTCTGATGTATTTAAAGAATGTTTCCCTTGATGTGTTTTGAAGGTTGCTTCTCATTTCCTGCTTGAGCTTTCCTGACTTTCCTCTGCTGCTATTTCTTTGTACTCCTCCTTGGCCCTCTGCTATCCCCCAACCCCTGCCCCCCGACTTTGTTATAGTGTTCTTGCTCTTGTCTCCGCTATTCAAGCAGTACTTTGTTCCTCCCGTTGGGTTTCCTCCTACCTTCCCTACCTTAGTTAGAATGACCTTTCATTATTTCCTTTACCCGAATTTCATGAAAGCATAGGCGATACTTTCCTCTTAAATACCTGAAGTCACTTTCACAAATTCAACTTCATTAATTCAACTTTATCTTTTTCGCCATTGAAGATTCTGAGAAATACTACCATCTTTCACAATTGATGCCAATCTAGTTCCTACATGTGTAATAGTTAATTGTGAATATGGCCTCTATTCTTTTTGAGACTTCTTGCTATACTCTCTAAAATGACCCCACTATTCTTCTGGGAGTTCATTTGTTTCTAGAAGGCAAAAGAGGACATGGAGATCCCTAACACCATCCAGGTCTTTGACTTGGTTAGGTGGCTCGAAAGTCTGCCCATAGCTTCTCTTAAATGAAAGATGTACATCGAAATTACTTGAAAGGGTTCCCTTCGCTCTTTCTAAGATTTTACTTCTGCTATTACAAACTTCCTTATGATCTCTGTTTATGTCTTTTTAAATAACAAAAAGAATTGTGCAAATGGTGACACAGCCTTACTTACTTTTCAAGTCCCCACCTAGAAGTCCACACTTTTGAATTCTTAGGTAATTTATACATTAGACAAGTCAAGCAGGGTGTAAGTCAAGAAGAGGGAATTCCTTGCCTCCATTTTTTCTTATTTCCTATATTTTAGGCAAACTCATAAAAAAGTACATCTGCAGAGCCTCCTGCCATTGTGATTTCTTTGCTAATGGTGGGTTCTCCGAACCTGTTCAAATTCCTTACGGTCATTTACTAATGATCAAAACAAACTGATTATTCATTGATTAATGAATAATAAAGTAAGTAAAGAATAAATAGACACATGGGCATCTCTGTTAACAGAGTTGTTTCACTGCTCAGTGGCCCAGTCTGGGTCACACACAGGGATGAAATTAACACTCCACCTTCAAAATAGGGTGCACCATGATGGTATTTAGCAGATGAAGAACATTCGGGCCCAGAATCCTGGGACTGAAGGAAATAGCAGCATACAAGATTATACTCTCTGGAACTAGAGTTTTTCTTTTTTCTTTTTTTCTTTAGGTAAGCTCCATGCCCACGCTGGAGCTTGAACTCACAGCCCCGAGACTGAGAGTCACATGCTATACCGACTCAAACACATCACATCACATACTATATACTGACTCAGCCAGTCAGCTGCCCCTGGAACTAGAGTTTGAATCCTGGCTCTACCATTTCTTAACTGTGATCCTGGGCAGGTCATATAAATCCTCTATGCCTCTATTTCCTCATCAGTAAAATGGGAATAAAAACAGAATTACATATCTCAAAGGGTATTTGAGAAGCATTAATACATGTAAAGCATGTAAGACTCAATAAGCAAATCCCTTAAGTTTACACAGAAAGATAATTAATTTATCAATTAATAAAATAGCAAAGACACACTTCAAATCACATACATAACCAAACTTGGAGAGAGATGGTTAAACACCTCACGTATGTGATATGCCAAGATTGATCTGAGTATCACAGTGATGCCAGCCTGTTGAACGTATATTTTGGAAACATCCATACTTGGCATCTTATCTGGCTTTGCCAAAACAGCACCCATGAGATGGTTTTTTAAAATGCTGACAATACCCAGACTAGTTCTCAACAAAGGATAAGCAATACCAATTTGGAAGACTACACCTAACTTACATCCATTCCAATAAAAATGTGATGAGCATGTACTTTTTATCTTATCCTCCAGAAAACAGTTCAAAAACAAATCTTTTATGCTGACTTTTGAAAATAACAAGCAGCAAATTTAATGTGATTGAAAAAAAACCTAAAAGTGGTATGCACAAAACATTTCCGATGTGGACAACAATTTATCACCTTTCTTTTCCTAAATGATGAAGCATCATTTATAAACCATCATTGTTTCATTTCATTCTCCTCCCTAGTTACCATCAAAACACCATTCTACTTGAACGGTCCCTTCCTCTGCAGAAAAGTTTTAAGGGCCAATATTAATTCATATAATTGCGAAAGGGACCAAAAGCAATTCAGATTACCATTCTGTATTGGAAAATAAGAATGCCACAAGCCTTTTAGTGGCTAGCCCAGTTGAGAAAATGCAAAAGCCTTAAGAGTAGGAAAATCCTTTTTTTTTTTTTTTTTTTGAGATAATACATGACTGGCAAATCAAGAAATATGACATTTAATAACAGCACCATTCAAATCTATTTGTTTTTGGTAAGCAAGTCCTTCACACCTTCAGATTTGAGAAATGTTAGAGCATACTGGAAAAAATGAATTATACAACCACAACACCTGTGTTATGAAGAGCTTTCGTCCATTTTTCTCAAACTAGGCTACTTCAAATATTTGTATTTCATGAGCTAGGCCAAAATACTGTGCCACCAAAATTGCAAAATAGCATTCTTTTTAATTCATAGAGGGTGAGGGAGCAAAGGAAGCAAGTAGAATTTTTGGGATTTAAGGTTTTTCTCCTGTAAGATGTTAATTTCAATACTATGGGTGAAATGAATGATCTTAGGAGATATAATGAGTAAAAGGGCAGCCTGTAGGAACCTTTATAACTTACAACATTTAACAGCATCAACACATCAACTTTTCCAGGTATCTGAAGCCCTGGTAATGGCACTTTCTTCCAGACAGTTCTGGAACTTTCTGGAATAAAAACACTACTTCCAACAAAGTCTTAGCAGGGCAGGTTATGGCCCCCTTAACCGGCTGATCTACAACTTAAGATAGTCTTTTTCTGGGGTTCATTGCTGAGTTATCCATAATATAAATGTGAAAATATTTTAATGTCTAATAATAATAGTGATTTCATATATTCAAAAAATATTAACACAAATATTTTATAGCCATTAAAAATAAAATAGCAAGACATTAAGTAATAGAAACTATATAAAAATCTGCCAAAAAATGGAAAGATATTTCTGTCTGTCTGTAAAATAGGGTTTTTAAAAATGCTTTCTGAACTTGCTATAATGGATGAGATTTACTTTAAAAAATTATCTCCAGGGGTGCCTGGGTGGCTTAGTCATTAAGCACCCGCCTTCACTCAGGTCATGATCCCAGGATCTGGGATCGAGCCCAATATGGGGCTCCCTGCTCAGCAGGAAGCCTGCTTCTCCCTCTTCCACCCTTCCTGCTTGTGTTCCCTCTCTAGCTGTGTCTCTGTCAAATAAATCAATAAAATCTTCAAAAAAAAAAAAAAAAGAGAGAGCGATCAACTAAAATTGTCAATATAAAAAACTAATCTTTGGGGAAAAAAATTATCTCCAGAGGACTAAATATTAATCCTCCTCTTTACTTATGATTTCCTTTCAGAATCAGTTAAAAAAGAAATTTTAAAAAGGGACTTTTTAAAAAAACAATCTATTTAAAACAACTGAGCTTCTAAAAAATTATTATTAACCTCAAATTGAATAAAGGCTGATAAACAAACAAAAAAACCTTCTGACATCTTTCAAATGCTAACAGAGTCTATTAAATAAAAATCCTGTTACCAAGTTTTCCCCACATGTGAGAGTTCGGTTATTGGACCTATAGACATGCACCCTTCCCGCCACCCTGTCTCCCATGAGCCCTCAGGAGAGGTGGTTATAGGGCAGAGTTTAAACAATGTACAGTCATATATTCAGAGGGAAGGCATTAAGATTAAACCAGTCAAAACCCCTTTCCCTGATTTTTTGACCCCATATCAATCCTATCCTTCAACCTTAATCTCCTTCCATTTCATGGGCTCACTGTCTTCCACGCTTAACTTAGATTCTGTGGTCCAACTTTATGATCAATTCCTTGCAAATATTTTCATCTGCCTTGCCCGTCTCTTCCACCATTGTGCCAGTCTGGCTACCAATACAGGTTCAGCCTAACTAACTATTTGCAACAGAGCAGCTAAAATTGGAAGACGGAAAACACCCCACACAACCCACAGCTTCATGGTCTTACCTTAAATTCGTTACTGTAAATCTCAAATTAGCACTCAACTCTGCAAGGTGATTCTTCTACACTTTCCTCATTATTTCACTTCATAATTTTCTGGGATGACCATCTATTTCATGGTTTTCCCTCTCTCCTCAAACCTCCAACATCCTCTTCTTTCTTATTCTCAGCTGATCACCTTCTTCCATTTGTCATTGACAGACAAGAACTACCTCCTCTTACCCTCTAATCTACCAAATTTGCATACCTAGGTATTAATGCCTTTCCTCCTCTTAGGATGGAAAAGTCTCTGCTCCTGGAGCCAGCTCTTCCTCTGTCCAGTCTTTTGTCTTCCCTCCCACAACTGTCCCCCTCTTTTCTCTAGATCATTATCATGAGCATACAAGCTTGCCTTATTGCTCATCTTACAAACCAAAAATGGTCGTTCTATGTTGTTTTCCATATGATGCAATAACACATAGAAACATATATATGTACACACACACATAATAGATTACCTGCAACCAAGAAATTTTAGCTATGTTGAAGATGACCTACCCTTCAGCTCTAGCTCTAAGTACATGAAAACCAAGCAGTTTTCAGCAAATTTCTTAGCAGGAGAATACGCTATTTCATGAACAACGTAACACAGAAATGGAACGAGGCTGCAAACGGTATGAAAAAAATTTAGAACAAAAATGGGAGTGTCAGTATCTGGTGTTCCCAAAGGGGGTTCTTCCTTACACGTTCATTGGTGTCATCATTTAGAGCAATTCTCTCTCAAATGCATGGATGCCTTGATGGGTAAATCTTCTGAGAAGGAGGCAGGACAAGTCAGTGAGGTGACTGGGAAAGGCACCCTCTGTTCATGCTGGGTTGAAGGGTCTGGGAAAAAGGAAGAGTGGTATTCTCTTAGAAAACCTCTTGAGCAAGCTTGGGATGTGGACTTGGGTGCCCACCTGGGGATGCCTGGGAGAGAGGCAATCCTGAAAGATCATGGTGTACAGAGCATGCCTGAAAAGAAGACTAGAGGCAACAGCCCATGACTTACAAGAAACAAGAGACCTGCAGTCCAGACAAGGGACAAAGGGAAGAAGTTCATATTCTGGGATTCATCCTTATGCCAACTCCTCCAAATTCCACTGTGGGGAAGAACGTTCATTGCCAGGATAAACGCCTTTTGTTAATAAAAGGATCACTAAAATTTAGAGCCAGTTTTTCGGTCACATGTAAACTTGGTATGACAAGTTATACAAATAACACCTGTTATCGACTACACACTATTTTTTATTTATAGGGTCAGCTTTTCTCAAGCAATGTACCGAGAAGTACATTGTATGTACTTCTGCCAAGAGTATGCTGGGAGGGAGGTGAGCGAAAACCTACTCTTGTTACGGGCAGCCACAATTGTAACTCAGCAATACAACCAAGTAGAGTGGGCAAGAGACTTAGCCACTAAGCTCAAATAATTCTATGAACTCTGGATTTGAGGAACAAGAACGAGAACCCTCAATCTAGTCTTACACAACCCAATCCGAAGAGCGTAAACTCATTACGAGAAAATGGCATAGGGTAGAAAGACGACAAAACACTGAAACTGAATTTAGGATAGAAACTGGCAAACTGGCCAATTTCTTCATTGACCTCTCTTCATCACCCCTCCAAAGTGTACAGACACGTTCATACCTGTCCCTGTTTACCCAGGTGCAAAGCAAAACTTCCACCCCATTACCTACTACTCTGTTTTCCTCGCTCTGCATCAAGAGCATAATTTTCTCTAATCTTACCGCCAGATCAGACAAATCAGTGAATTATAGGATCAACTAGCTGCTTATAATTAGTCTTGCCTGAGAGGTTTAAGAGAATCCATCCATACTGGAGTATAAACGGTGGTTGAGAAGAGGTCTGGAGGCCGAGTTGCCATTAACTAGCTGAGACCGTGGTTGAGAACCCTCTGTTCTCTCCAGGGCCTTATCTATAAGTTGGAGGCTGAGACCAAAATGACCTTCCTGCTCTCTTGCTTAAATGCCCAACCAAGGACCAAACACACCCTGCTTTCTCAACTCATCTTACTTCCATGTGTTCCCCCTACTAATTCCCAATTTATCCCTAACTCCAGGAACTGATGCCAACAGAAA
>CM052807.1:12879702-12899702 GCA_028533885.1 Nasua narica
TGTAAGCATACTTCCCTTGCTCTGCACAGCTAGTGTTCCATTTTTCCCTGAATCTCTAGATTCCCTTTGGTCTCCTCTTCAAGGTTCCTCTTGTGCTGCCCGCACCCCCCCCCCCCACCCCCGGCTCATCTCCACTCTCTCTGCCAGAGTTAATCTATCCCCATGACAACTGTCTCCACCTGTGCCTGCGGTTCCCAAACTGTGTGCCCAGGTGCCCTGGGATGCTACAGCAAACTTCCAGAGGCACTGAAGGATGTATTAAATTTCTGAGGGAGACACGGCCATATTTGATGCTTGTTGGACACTGCGAAAAACACTAGCTTGAGGTAGTTCACAGTGTCGGCATGAGATCACCCACATTCCTTAGGAAGATATTGCCTTTACAAAGTAGGGTTCTAAGAGGTAGTCGTGATAAAAAGTAAATACTGTACAAAAGTCAGAGTGGACCAGGAAATGCATCCAGTATGGTTCCAAGGTTAGAGAAGTTGTGCAGTGCCCCGCATGTGCATACAACCCACACGTTCTGTAAGTGTGTAAGCTTATCAGATGGGGTTCTCCAGAGAATCAGAACCAACAGTGTGTGTGTACACAGAAAGATTGATTTTAAGGAACTGCTTCATGGCATTAGTGGGAGCAGGCAAGTCCAAAATCTGCAAGGCAGGCCAGCAGTTGAGGACCTAGGGAAGAGCTGATTTTTTGCAGCTTGCATCTGAAACCAACCTGGAGGCAGAATTCTTTCCCCCTTGGCAGACTTCAGCTGTTATCTCTTATGGCCTTCAGCTGACTGAAGGGGGACCACTCTGTACGGAATTCCCTGCTTTACTCAAAGTCCAGATTCAAATGTCAATCTCATCGAAAAAAATGGCTTCCCAGGGCGCCTGGGTGGCTCAGTCACTTAAGCATCTGCCTTCGGCTCAGGTCATGATCCCAGGGTCCTGGGATCGAGCCCCATGGTGGGCTCTCTGCTCAGCGAGGATTCTGCCACTCCCTCTTCCTCTGCCCCTCCCCCGACTCATGCTCTCGCTCTCGGTATCTCTCTTAAATAAATAAATAAATAAAATCTTTTAAAAATAGAATAAAAAATAGAAATAAATTAAAATCCCTTCGCAGCAATATCCAGACTGATGTTCGCCCAAATATCTGGTTACTATGGCCAAGCCAAGTTGACACATAAAATTAACTATCACTTAAGAATGAAAAATGCGTATTTTTTCCTTCCCAATTTATCCAATTGTATTTTTAATCAGCCATTAAATTGTTAGGACATAAATACTTACTGAGTTGTTTAGGCTCTGCTACTTAATAAATGCAACTGTTAGGTATTTCTTCTCGCTGACAGACACTGAGAGAATACCATGAACAGAAAAGCTTACGAGCGTCTGACCTACACGCGCTGATGACTGCAGCCCAGATTGGATTCCCAAATTCTCTCTTCTTTTTTTTATATCCAAATTCTTTTTTTTTAACATATTTTCTATATTTTATTAGTTTTTTAAATTTTACCTCCAGTATAGTTAACATATAGTGTTGTATTAGTTTCAGCTATACAATATAGTGATTCAACAACTCAATACATTACTCAGTGCTCATCATGATAAGTGTGTTCTTTAATCCTCATCACCTAATATATCCAAATTCTTGACATGCACATTCTACATGCTTGTCAATATGCATCTATTCTAAATGCATTTCAATATGCATGCATATTCCAATGCATGCCAATATTCTTTTTTTTTTTAAGATTTTATTTTTATTTATTTGACAGAGAGAGAGAGATCGCAAGTAGGCAAAGAGAGAGGGAAGCAGGCTTCCCGCGGAGCAGAGAGCCTGATGTGGGGTTCGATCCCAGAACCCTGAGATCATGACCTGAGCAGAAGGCAGAGGCTTTAGCCCACTGAGCCACCTAGGCGCCCCATCATGCCAATATTCTTATATATTCCAAAGAGGGGAAATCCCAGTTACTTCCCTCAAATGTTCGAAACTCAAGTTTCTTATTTCCTCCAATCTGATTTCCAGAAATGTATTTTTAATCTTACTCACCCCTCCTCCCCATTAACCACTGCCCTCCACCCTACCATGGAACTCCTCTAAAACATAATACAATAATTCTTACCTATGTGATATATGTTATTACAGAAATAAAATTATATGCAGACAGATGAAAGCCCTTGTCAAAATTACGGGTTCATAATTTCTCAGGAGGAAATGTTTATTTTTAACTTCTCCCAAGTCTTCATATTTAGAAAAAGTCTTCATATTTAGAAAAAATTCCTATCCTTCAAGATAGGATAGGAAAAGCACACAGCCCATGGATAAGTTATTATGTTTTTATAAGGGAAATTCTCCTTGATTTGGAAAAAAAAAATCCAATACAACACTGCCTCTAATGAAACATTTTGTAGGCAGACATTGCATTAAAATGAGTCTTGGTATGACAAGGCCATCCCATTATAATAAACTTGAGCCAGCCTCTGTCCCAATGATGAGTTCAATCCCACCCAAAGAGCTGAGTGCGTGGGTGGCTTAAAAGACAAGTGGTCCCTTGACCTTATACGGGAAAAACCAGAGCCAGAAAATGTTAAAAAAAATTTCACCTTATCTACTCCCCCCCGAGAACACACGCACCTAAAGGTAACAGATAGCCAGCGATCACTGTGCAAAGCACTCTGACTGCAAACTCTCTTTTCTCACTTATTTCTCATAATTAAAGCTGGAAACCACTAGAAGTTTTTCCCTCTATTATTTCATTTTTGTTGGCAGTATCTGCCCTATTGAATAAAGATGCTGCTCCATCATGCAGAATAATATTTATGGAACTGTATTCCTGAGATATCGAGGCAATGTGATTTTTCTCTCTCAAGGAGGGGAGCTCGTTATTCATGGAGGGCAGTTGTTTTGCCATGAAAAGAAGCCAGCCCGTTCGCACGAGGTCTCTGGCTTCAGCTGAGTGAATGCTGCAATCGTCAGCCCTCCAATACCTAAGCGTGTCGGCAGCCCCGTGGAGAGCTCAGGATTCTAGTGAAAACAAACATCAAAAGGCTAGAAAACAAGTGACAGCTCAGGGAAAGTCCATACAATATTTGGCTAATACTAAAAACCAGCAACTATGACGGTTTGAACGTATTTATCCAACAGAAAAACAAGTCCCCGCCACGAGACTGACGATGAAGGTAACAAAATATAAATAAACTCATACTTGGGGGCTTGGGGGCAAGCAAGAAATGAGATATAAAAACACATCTGACAAAAGAACAGCACAATTAAATGTATTTATATTTCTCTGTGAGAGTACTCTCTCTGTATACATTTTGGGGCAATGAACTCGGGGAAAATCTATAGGCTAACTTATATATTGTAGTATTTGTGGTATATGAATTTCTCCATCGGCCGACGTTTATAATAATTTCTAATTCCAGCACTTTCTAGACTACACAATCTTACCAGCCCCCTCCAGACACTCAGAATAAACATAACCTGAATTTTCCAACACTATTACTAAAAATAAAAGGACCACCCAGTGAGCATCTCTCACTATCATAAGAACTATTTGAACAGGCGGCTTTCTTTAAATTCATTCCACTCAAAGCCTTCAGAAAATTAGCAGTTCTCCATGGAAGACCACAGAACATTGGAACCAAAGGGGGTATGCGGGCACCTAGTTGAAATAGACTTTTTTTTTTAAAGATTTTATTTATTTATTTGACAGAGAGGAGAGAGATGATCACAAGTAGGCAGAGAGGCAGGCAGAGAGAGAGGGGGAAGCAGGCTTCCCGCTGAGCAGAAAGCCCAATGTGGGCCTCGATCCCAGGCCCCTGAGATCATGACCTGAGTCGAAGGCAGAGGCTTTAACCCACTGAGCCACCCAGGTGCCCCGGAAATAGACTATTTTTTAAAATTTGAGTTGTAAAGCCTTTTCTCCTGATAGATGAAAGTGGTGACACCCTGCCTCAAAAAGAAGGTGGGAGGCCAGGGGATAGGGGTGAGGACCCCGTCTTCGAAGCCCGCCCTCGGTACCGGTCTGCGGGAGAACAGAGCCGCTGACGGGGAATGAGACACACTCTGAAACCATTCTGGAGTTCCTTCCGAGGAGCAGTATTTCAAGAGCTGATAAAGTCAGCTAGGCATGGACATGGGGGTTTTGGAAACAAGTCCACCCCAAACGGTGAGATACGTTTAGAAACATTCAGAATGTCAACTGCCTAATAGTCTGAAATGTGATGCTGAAGTTTATGGTCCAACCCATTATCCCACAGAGCGTGACAATTTATCCCCGTTTGTGCAGGACGTACCCAGTTTCAAAACCGGAAGTCCCTTGTCTCCGGAGCCCCTCTGTGCTGGCAAACCGAGACAGCCCAGTTGGTTACCCTACTGTCCACATAAGACTATAATATGTGGCAGGTGACCGACCTCACTTTGAAGGGACTCTAAGCACGGTGAGCCGGGAAGAGAAATACCCCAGAGAGAGGAATACTTATCAGGGCAGACACATCACCCAATGCAGGGAAAGAAAATCTGGTATTTCCAACATCATTAAGGTGTATAGTGAACATATTAAAAGACAGCTAAAGGTGTTTTAGACTGGGCTCCAAGTTCATTTTCCAGGTAGAAAGGGACACCTAAAGTGTATAAAGAAAGAGACTTTAGCTTATCAGATAACTAGCCTCTTTATAATCTTCATTATATCATATCATTTTTGATAAGCCCTTTTTATCTAAAGATTGTATTTATTTATTTGAGAGAGAGAGCTAGAGAGAGAGAGAGGGAGGGAGAGAGAGCACACAAGCGGGGATTAGAGGGGACGGCAGGAGGGGCGGAAGGAGAGAGAGAAGCAGGCTTTGCGCTGAGGACCCTGGAATCATGACCTGGCAAATCCTTAACCGACTGAGCCACCCAGGTCCCCCTTCATAAGTTCTTTTACCCTCCCCCAATAATGGATAATATCAGGATAAACATCCATCTGATTACTTTAAATGATCAAAAGTCAGAATCATCATAAATAAAAAATGGGAGTATAAACGGATACTACTTCACTGTTCTTGTCTTAAAAATAGCTCTCTTGGGGTACCTGGTTGGCTCAGTGGGTTAAGCCTCTGCCTTCGGCTCAGGTCATGATCTCAGGGTCCTGGGATCAAGCCCCACATCGGGCTCTCTGCTCAGTGGGGAGCCCGCTTCCCTCTCTCCCTGTGCCTGCCTCTCTGCCTACTTGTGATCTCTTTCTCTCTGTCAAATAAATAAATAAAATCTTAAAAAAATATTTAGCTCTCATTCTGGCAACGGTGAGAATTATAATCACTTCCACCAGTGACTACTGTATTTGAAAACACACTGAGGCTCAGAGCCCAGCGGCGGAGATCTGGCTGATCTGCCAGTCAGGGACACGGGTGAGTCTGTCCCCTCTGAAAAGAGAAAAGTGCTGTTTTCATGATTAGTCAAAACTCCACCTCTTTCCTTTCAGGTAGCTTCCAAAACCCAGAATCTCTCTCCAGAAAACAGGCAGAGAGGCATGTGGCTTGCCATGTGTTTCCATCTCCTTGAACTAGACAACTTCCACTTTCGAAGCCAAAGATCAGACACAGACGGGGAGCTCCTACTTGTCGGGGAAATCCTGTGGGAAACTCCTGAGCTCTTCCCACTCCATCTGGACCTCAAATGTCATCCTTCCTTTGTTTTAAGGGTAGACGCGTTGTAGTGCTTCTGGCTGCTATGGACCACCTTCTCTTTGTAAGCTTCCGGTACATTATTCCCCTCCCCCCACGTACATTATCCCCGCCCCCCCTTCCTCTCCCCTGACCTTTTCCATGCCCCTCCTTTCCTGTGGCAGCCTTCCTGAGATGCCTCGGGGCACTGCTGGGTCCCAGCGAAGCCCCCCGGGCTAGAGACTGTCAGCCCCCAGGCTCGGTGTTGAAGCACCCAAACGATACATGCAGTCTTGGGCCAACGAGGGGTTTATTTGGTAGCTAGCAGTCATCATCAAAGATCACATCCAAAGGAACTAAGTGATGCTCTGGACAGTTCCTTGTGCCGCACACGCGCGGGCACACCTCACTCGGGGCCCCTGTTCAAGCGCTGCCTTGGACAGAGCGCAGATCCCTGCTGAGCTGAAGGTTATTATTCCTCTGCAAAACGGTCCTTGGCCACTCCTGAGTCTTCCCCAGGTTCTCAGGATGCTTAAACTGTAGGCAGAACTGTTGCCATAGCCCAGCGGATGCGATGCCGTGCAATGGACTGGTTCTCTTCGTTTTACGACCCGTCGATAGAAGTGTAGTAAGAACTTCGTAAGAGCTAACAAGACCACACAGATTTCTTTTTTAAATGAGAGAATGGAATCATAGGTGTTTGTGAAGCTGTCTTGCAGAATAAGATTGTCTCCCTTGATCCACGGGGGGCGCTTAGTCTGTTAAGCGTCTGCCTTCAGCTCAGGTCATGATCTCCGGGTCCTGAGATCGAGCCCCGCTTTGGGGGTCCTTGCTCAGTGGGGAGTCTGCTTCTCCCTCTCCCTCCGCTCCTCCCCCTGCTTCTACTCCCTCGTTCTCTCTCTTTTATTCAAATAAATAAAATTAAAAAAATATAAAATATCCGCTCCATTGATTCCAACGATGCCCACTAAAACCGTTCCCAGCAATTTTATAAACCAACACCAAGCTCTCATAGGACGGCCTCCCTGGAGCCCGTCAGCAGTTCCAGTCAGGGGTTGTCGTAAGACGGGAAAACACTCATGTAAAGAATCGTCTCTCCCAAGACAGTTTCACCCGCTTTCTGCAATCTCTAAACAGTCAAAATAAACACATTTCTGCAGGTGGCATCCCAAAGAGGCAAAACAATCATTATCTAAAACCACCCTCCTCTGTAGGAGGGCAGCTGATATGAAAACACATAAGACTTTCATATCGACTTCATACTGAAAAGCCCCGTTTGGCTCCGAACCCAGACAGCTTTAGCAACACAACCCACTGATATTTCCACAGCCTCCCTCCCTCTCCTCTTAATTAGCCTGCTGATGAGCCTCACACTCCACATAATGGGCTCCCCGAACACAGCCCCACTGCTCACTCTTAAGTCAGAACACTTGGACACCTCGCTACTCTTCCCAAAACCCACCAGTGGGAGCGCGCCGTCCCATATTCGTGTCGGCGGCTGTCGTCTGTCGGCGAACAGAACTACTCCGTTGTCAGCTCTGCTGGCAACCTGGGCCCCGTCACTGTCTCCAAAGAAACACTCGCAAGGCCACCTTCCCGGGTCCCCTAAGCATCCTGAGCAAAACGGCAAAGTATGTCCCACTCTCCTGTTGGTTTTCTTCAAGGGGTTCACCGGAGGAGGTCACGGGGGAAGCAGGGGAAGGGAAGGGGAGCAACGGTGAGGCACAATTCCTCTGCATTTGTTCTTAAACCAATGGATTGTTCACCAGTTTCCACGCCTGGTGTCTACTCAAAAGAGTAATTTTCAGAAAACCTATGATTTGCGCTTCCTTTTTCATCTTCCTACAGCAGAAAACACATTCGGCCTTCCAGGTATTTTTACTTATATCCATTTTTCCTGAAATGACTTACGGATGGCCCCCTCCCCCAAAGCCGGATGCCTCCCCTTCTTGCTTTTGTGCAGAAAGGCTCAGAGAGCGAGCAGGCATCTTGGACATCAGTAAGGGCCGTCTCGTCCGGACGCAAAGCACTGCCCTTGAAGCAGAGGCCCAGGTTCCACAAATAAACTGTCACGCTGCCGTCACCGGCTTCTCCTCGTGTCACCTTATGTGTCCGGGAGAACCTAACACCGGCCCAGGGAGGAAAACAAAATCCCGCTGCAAGAAGAGTCCGCTTTGCAGGGCAGGGAGCTTCCTATGCGGGGGTCACGGGGCCCACGAGTCTCACAAAACCGGCTGTGTGACTGCTCTCCTCCTCCCGAGTTCAGGCAGCCTGTGCCAAGCCCCTCTCTCTTCTAGTCTACGAGAAGCCCCTGCGTCTCCCAACTGCATTTCTCTTCCATGTGCCCAGAGTAAAGAGCACTTTTTTCTTTTGTAACTTTCTGGAAGAGCCTTCCCCGCCCCCCCGGCCCCCATCCCCTAGTCCCCAAGTGATTTATAACCCCCGACCCTGGATCCGTCCGTATCTCTTAGTGAGATAAGGAATCCGAACTTAAACACAGAGGCCGTCGCCGCAATACCACCCAACAAGTGATGAGGAGTTATCTGCATTTGAAGGCGATTATCTCAGGTAACAAACAGAAATAGCTGCATAGAGCTGAAACCACGGGCTAAGAAAAGTCACATGGTCCGTGTCACTGATGGGCTCAGAGGGCAGCTCCGTACCGCTTCCTTGGATCTTTCCCCCGACTTATCACTAATTCCCTGGCAAATATCGGAAAGCACACAGTGGATACTCAAACATTTGCTGATGCCCTCAGCCAGGGTTTCCTGCAGGACTCCCCCGTGCAAGGCCAACTGTGAAACTCAGAGAGGAGTCGGAGGTCCGTTTATAGCCCTCGAGATGCTCGGAGGACAGCAGAGCAGCTGGCGGAAGAAAGGCTCCTTTGTCACCCCTCCAAATACAAGCCAGTCTCGCTCGTCCTCCCAACTGTCACAGGGCACAGGCCAGGATCTGATACACAGCTGATCCTGGGGCCGCATTACGCACACAGAGCACAGAGTTCTGAACTTGGACTCATTGTACAACCACCCCAGAGAGTCTGGGGTCCCCTGGCATGATTGCTGGCACTGGGAAAAACAGCAGTGTTTGACTACAGGGAGACCCCTGCTTAAACTTCAAGTCTTTAAATTGTTAATAATAATTGATATGTGACTATTTGACAATATTCGATTATGCTCTAGCTCATGAAAGGGGCGGAGTTCTGGAGGAACCTTTTAGAATGAGGTCCCTGAACTCAGGAATACTCCACTGGGTTCTGGTGACCTTGCTTGAAAACACAGAAACTAGAGAGGAGGCTGCCTAATTTGTGATTTATAACTTTGGGGCATATGATAGCTCATTTTATGTGTCAATATGATTGGGCCACAAAGTGCCCAGATATTTGCTCCTGCGTTATTCCGGGGTGGTCTGCCAGGGTGTTTCTGGGTGAGATTACATTTGAATCCATAGACATCGCCCTCCCTACTGTGGGTGGGCCTCATCCAATCAGTTGAGGGCCTGAACAGAACAAAAGGGCTGACCCACTCCTAAGTAAGAAAGAATTACTTCCTGCAGGACTGCCTGAGCCAGGACACTGGTCTTCCCTGCCTTTGGACTTGAACTGAAACATTAGCTCTTCCTGGGTCTCAAGCCAGCTGGTCTTCAGACAAGAATACATACATATTTCTACACAAGTTATGTGTGCGTATACATGTACACGTGGGACATAGTGTGTAACACCTGTCAGATCACAGAAGCCTGCGTGTGCTTGTGTTTGTGGAATCTGTCATGGTCCACTGCTCTACGGGATAATACAGAGTTTGGTAACCCCACACTCAGACCGTATCCATTTCCCCAAGGCACTGAGGGCATACTCCCTATTATTTATTTATTTATTTATTTATTTATTTTGAGTGAGAGAGAGAGAGAGAGAGAGAGAGAGAAAATCCCAAGCAGGCTCATGCATAGCATGGAACCCGACGTGGGACTCCATCTCCTGACCCTGAGATCACAAGTTGAGCTGAAATCAAGAGTCTGACACTCAACCAACTGAGCCAGCCAGGAACCCCTATTCCTTCCTCATAAAACTAGGATTTGTTGTTTTCATCCTTTCCTCCAATAACTAACATTTTCCCTGCTCTTTTTGACCCCACTGCTCTTCATTCATTCATTCACTCGTTCATTCATTCACTCATTCATTCAACAAATACGTTATCCCAGACATGATGACGAAGACAAACGACCTGAAGGAGACACAGGCATCAACTGACATTTATCAGACTGTTTCTGAAAGAGAAGGACAGGGGGAATGAAAGAAGTCACCGTGTGGATGTTTATGATGGATAAGCACAGGTTTTTCTGGCTGGATTCAATATCTTTCCCCTTTTCAGAGAACAAAAGACAAAGCTCAGGGCCCATGTTTGGACTAAACCCTAAGAAAGCTGATGACTTGCCCTGTTCTCTGTTCAGTAGACTTCACCTCATTCTAAAAGGATAGGGGGAATTGCCTGTGATTTTGAACTTGGCCTTCGTCCCGTTGTCCAGACCACCCTATTATGGCTTCCCTGAGTCAATTATATTAGCTCTACGATTCCTTTGATTCCTTTCCAATCTAAATTCCCCCTTTCTGGGGGGACTCGGGACGGTCTAGCCAGTGTATTATCTCACAGCATATGGAATTTGGAATGGTATTTCCATACGAGGGCCATACGCATTCCTTCTCCAGCTTCTCCAGGTTCCCTTCTGAACCACACGTGCTATCAGTTAGCACAGGGGGCTGAGAAGGGACATGGCGGAGGAAATGATGGGGAAGAAGAACCAAGAGTTCAAAAGGAAGGCTCCTCGCTGCCTAGCAACAAAGAACATAGTCCCCAAACAACAGTTTTTACATGTAATACCAGATACAATAAATTGTTTTATTGTACCCAGTTATCTTAGGCGATAGTTTTCTCTGACGATTTTAGAAGTAATTGGTCAGCTAACTATGGCTGCCGAGAGCAAGAAGGCCTTCTGATGGCGCAGGCCACGAATGTATGACTCAGGTGACTTAACACTGCTTTGTTCCCCTCAATAACAAACCACTCAGCAGTCATTCCAGCAGGTCCCCGGGAGGGGTTTCTCCGCCGTGAGTGAGAAAGCCCACCTGCCCTGCTGTGCTTGGCAGAGAGGTACGCCATTCTGTCATGGCGGGAAGGAGGGAGTGTGGTGACCCGTCAAGCGGTGTTTACACGGAGGCGGTCCCCACCGTGCTTCAGCTCTTGGCCGGGTCTGCCAGGGGAAAGCCCGACATTGGAAGTAACACTACGGGCAACCACATCTTTCCATGATTAAGAACACCCGCCATCCACCCCTGCACGCTCACGGATGGAGGCTTTATAACATAAGAGATCTCTAGAAGGAGCTCAAGCTCAGGCTAATGAGAAAGAAGAAATTATATTCACTAGTCAGTCAAGGTTTCACGTAGGAGACTTGTGAGGAACTTCTAAGATCAAAAAGGTGATGTTCTGGTATTTCACAGGACATGCCTCTAGGATCAGAACATAGAACCCGAAAGAACTTCTGTGACAAGGGAATAAAATAAATTAAGACCTTCAAGGGAATCATTGACATGAAAGTTATTGCCCAGCAAATTAGACAGCTTGGGCCTAAAAGGGACGGGGACAACAGGAATCAAAGTATAAACGTCGTCGCCAGCTCGTCCCCGGCAGGTGGCTCTCAAACCGCCCCCGTACAGACAGCAGGCACGAGGAATGCAAAACTCAAGTGCGCAAAGGGGCTAGGACGCTCAGAATATTCAACAAGGGACAGACAGACAGAGAGCTGGATTAGTGAGACCAGAAACATCACATTCCAAACTGTGGAAGACAAGATGTTCCTTTGTAGGATACCAGCAGAGAACAGGAAGTGAAAGGGGACACTTGGCATCAGGGCTACTGACGAAGGCCGAGTTATTTTTATCACTTGGAAGATGCTGCTGCCGGAAAGTTCCACCTTCCACGCGCATAGGTGACACGCGCCCAGCCTTCCCTGACCCATCCTGTGGTTTCAGAGAATAACCCCTGGGATAGGCTGACAGCTGCCTGCAAGTCACTACGGCACACATGGTCAGAGAGGTGGCTTTAGATCCCACGATAAGGACGCAGAGTCTTGGAGAACTCACAGATGTTAAGAGTTCACTGTTACTCCATAGTATCTTTCAGGAATCCATACGGCTGGTAAGAGGAGGCTATTTGGTTTTCTAGTGTGGTGGTCTAGGTTTGGGGCAAAACGAGGCTGCTCTACTTCAATGCCTTAAGATTCCAGAAGTCTCAGATACCGCTGACTGCTGTACATTATTCAGAACAGAGTGGGTATGCCCAAAGTTGCAAAGCAAGGGACTTCAGGAAGTCAGACCACACAGTTATCCTCTGCGAGGACTGAACTTCAAAGTTGGAGAGTCGCCACAGTAGAATGGGCACCTGACCGAGATGTTTCAGTTGACATTATGTGGCATTGCCTGAAGGGTAAGCAGAGTTGGTATTTTTTTTTTAATAAAACAAAACTAACTTAGTACCTTCCAGGAACAGTCACGAGTTGGTTAGCCGGACAATTTTAACGACAAACTAAAACAATGAGAATTTGAAGGTAACTCTCTTCTCTTTTTAAAATTCAGCATCAGGGGTGCCTGGGTGGCTCAGTGGGTTAAGGCCTCTGCCTTGGGCTCAGGTCATGATCTCAGGGTCCTGGGATGGAGCCCTGCATCGGGCTCTCTGCTCAGCGGAGATCTTGCTTCCCCTCTCTGCCTGCCTGCGTCTCTGCCTACTTGTGATCTCTCTCTCTCTCTCTCTCTCTCTCTGTCAAATAAATAAATAAATAAAATCTTTAAAAAAGTAAAATAAAATTCATCATCAGTGCTAAAACCAGTGCCAACACAGACTTTCGCGTCCATGTAGTGGGCTTCCCTGGGACGCCATCTTTGACTATGTCCTTCCTCTGCTTTTTCCTTTCCTGAGGTGATCTCTTTCATCCCTATGTAGATGATGAGGACTTCTAAACACATTCCGAACATGTTCCCACAGGTCTCAGCTGAGCCCCAGAGCTATATTTCTAGCTGCCTAATGGATGCTCCACAGGCTCCACAAGGAGGACATGTCCAGACAGACCAATGGCCCCTAATCAACCTCCACCTAACCCCACCTGCTTCTCACCTGGGAACGATACCGCCATTCATCCAAGTAGATGTTGGAATCCTATCTGTAAGATAGCTCTCCAGCATGGGGTTCTCCTCCCCATCACGAACGTTTCTGCTTTCATTTAGTTAATTTTATTTTATAAACACTGATATAGCGCTGACTGGGCCAGTCACCATTCTAAGAACTTTATGTGACCTTCATCATCTTTTGCCTTCATCATCGCGAACCCTCTCCTCACTACCCCTCACCGTCCATCTGTTCTTCCTATGGCAGCCAAGGCCAGCTTTGCCTAAAAAAACCTATCTCGTCACAGTACCTCCAAACCCTTTTGACACTCTTCGTTTTCTAGACTTCTTGGCATAGTCCAAGGTGACCTTTACTGTCTGACCGTCACCCGTTCGCCCTGCTTCAGCTCTCTGCACGCTCCCCCCGGAGCCCATGCTGTGGCCCAGCACGCCTAACACCCACCCTCCCAGGGGCCACCTGGCTGCCTCCGCACTTGCCCCTCCCTCTGCCTATGAGGTCTTTCCTCACCTGGAACCCCCTCCATTGCGCGAGGCTCAACCAGGCATAAGAAAGTTTCCTGAGAGGGGCGCCTGGGTGGCTCAGTGGGCTAAAGCCTCTGCCTTCGGCTCAGGTCATGATCTCAGGGTCCTGGGATCGAGCCCCACATCGGGCTCTCTGCTCAGCTGAGGCGTGCTCCCCCCCCCACCCCCGCTGCCTGCCTCTCTGCCTACTTGTGATCTTTCTCTCTCTGTCACATGAATAAATAAAATCTTAAAAAAAAAAAAAAGTTTCCTGAGAGAAGTATTTCCAAATTTCTAAGAAGAGCTGCCCAGAGGGGCCCAAAGCTAATACTAAAACCCCAAGTGGACCTAAAACCAACCCCCAAGTGAAAACAAATGAAACAATGAACAGAATGGATGACAGTTGCAAGACTTTTCTTAACCATATGGGCAGGCAAAACAAAAACAAAAACAAAAACCCAAAAAACAAAGCAAAACAAAAAACGAAAAAACCAGGAACCTAACATAAAACTGCAAGTGCTGGGGCCGTGGCAAACTGCACTAGGTCTCCCGTGCATGAACTGGGGGGGACGACACAGCTGTAACCATACACGCAGCTGTGGAGTCAGCCAAATCAGGCGAGAGAGACATGAAAATCACGGAAGGACCATTTATACTGATTTTCTTGTATTTGGTCTGAGTACTCTCCAGTTCGCTCTTCCAAACCCCGTCAGCATCATTTCTGGTCCTACCCATTTTCAGCAACTTTCATCCTTTCATATCTTCCCCGTCGTCTTTTCTCTGCTTCTATGGATGATAATGAATGACTGCAGGAAGACTCAAGCGAGAGCAAAGACCACTTTCAGAAAAGCCCCGGCAAGCCAGGGTGAATTCTGCTAATCAAACAGGAGCGCGGGGTGTCCTGCGAGCGAGAACCCCACCAACTAAGTGGAGAAGACAGAGATGACCCAGCCATGACCTTGAACTCAAGGACTCGTGGTTTTGAAAGGGAGACTCGCAGACAATAGCTTTGGGGGTCCGAAAGGCACTTCGCAAGTAGCGCATCCAAAACCCAGCTGGAGCCTGTCCCTCCACCTCGAGCCCCCCACTCAGTGCTTCCCATCTCCCCAAGTGACACATGAATTTGCCGGCTGCAGAGGCCACAAAGCTGGGTTACAATCGGTCCTGAGGCTCTCTTTCTCTCAAGGCACGGGAACGTCCAGCTCCAGGCCTTTTCGGGCTCTCTGCAGACTGGCCTCTTCCCCTTCCTGGGGAACCACCCGTCCACCTCCCTCCTTCCCTCCCTTCTCCGTGGGTTCGGCTCACATCTGCTCCGGGCAAGCAGCCCAGTCTCTCTACAACCCTTACCCCCGCCTTATTTCTGTTCACAGCCCTGACACCACACGTGCCACTTATATTTATCATCCGCCTGTCTTCACACTGACATGTTAGTGCTGAGAAGCCTGGTACTTTGTTGTGTTCACTACTGCCTTCCCACACCTAGACGTGTCCTTATTAAAATATCTGCTGAATAAGCGAGAGGCTGGAGGAGAAGCAAGACATGCACATAATAATCGTAATGCCAGAGCAAATGTACTCCATTTAGGTAGGGATTCTTCATGCTAAAAAAAAAAGAATCCTTTGTCTTCCCTGGAAGTCTCTCTAAAATAATGAGTCTCTCTCTGTCTCTCCTCTGTCTCTCTCTGTCTCTGTCTCTGTCTCTCTCTCTCTCTCTCTCGCAGGACTCACATGCAACTCCATAAATAGCACGTGCATAAGTGATATCTCATTTGTCATTCCAAAGTCACTCTGTAGTATCTGACAGGCAGCGTAGGAGGCTCACAGTAGAGGGAAAGATCAACCAACCAGTCATCCATCCTCTGCCTTCAAGAAGTCCATAGTGCATATCCTTAGGAAGATAAAGCACGAATATAAAGGATTGAATGTGGAATCGTTGATGCGTTTTTTGCAAGCCAAAGCCTTCTCGGAATTCAGAAAAGGGCAAATCACTTCCAGCTGGGGTCACCTCAGGCTGGCTCCATTTTCCACAGAGCTTTGGGGAGCAGTGTGCAGGAGGCCTAGGACTTTGGGGAGGGGGAGTGGAAGGTGCTTAGGGCACTGAGGGCTCAGCTCAGCTGGGCACGTGGTGCTCTGGTGCAGGCTGCAATTAAATTTCAATTTTCCGGATACTGAATACCTTGATCTGGAGTCACTCGATCTGCTTTACAACCAATTTATATTAAGAAAGAGATGGGAAAGGTTAATACCTTTAATATTAAAAGCTTCGGGAAATGTTCTGGTCATTTTTAGGCCCTCCCCCACCCTTTTTTTGGTGTTCTTAACACTTCATTATTTAGTGCATTATGAAAATGTCGGTGATAAAAAAATAATGACCTGGATCTAACTTTAACGCACCCAAGACCAAAGCGAAATGTCAGAGCAGAGGGTGCTGTCCGCCCCAGATGCATTGGATGTTACGGTTCAAGATGCGGAAACTTCGAAGCAGCCTTAAGAAGGTAGATGCCTCCCCAAATGCACACCTCAGCTTAAGGGAACCGAGCACAAAATGCTAAGAGCGGCTTTCATCACAGAAAGGAAGAGGGATGTATTTCCAGCACACTTAAAGACAATCGTGCGGAAGACAAGAAAGTGAGGAACTTCTGCAACCACTTTGGGACAAATGAATAAAGAGGCGGAGACTGAAAAAAGGAAAAAACGGACAAAAAGGTCAGAATGGACTCAAGTGGCCACGAGGTCACTTTTTTTTAATGACAAGCATTTAACTTTCAAAAGGAATCTGAATTAATTCTTCCGAAAGCAAACTGACTAAGCAGTGAGCCCTTTGCACTACAAAGCAAGGATTCAGTTTAGTCTTACCATTTAAAAGGAGTTTTAATGCAAAATACCTAACTCACAGGGTCTCACAAAGATTCTACATTAATCCCTCCAGGTGTCCCGGGGTTGGGGGGAAGGTGACTAGGTGGCGACAGATCCCCCTTTGCGTGGCCTCAGTTAAGAAGCTGGCGAATCCCACCCCCACCCTCCCCCCACCCCAACCCCCAGGTTAAAAATAAATCCACTCTTAAAAAGACCTGAAATGGTTGGGACGTCCGTCCTTCTCGCACCTGACATTAAACAAACTAGTAAAGAACCTGGAAGAAGAGCTGACGTTGGATTCCTAGTTTGCACAGGTTCTGGGGGCATAAAGAGAAAGGAAGCAGAAAGGCCTCGGTGAGGGAGGGAAGCCGGGGCTGGAGGAGGCGTCTCCTGAAGGGCTGACAGGTGGAATCCAGAGACAAAGGGGGTGGGAAAGGGGGGAGGGGAAGGGGGGAGAGATACTTTTTCTCATCTCCTCTTCCTGCATAAAACCGCAGGGACTGTAAAACAAACAAAAGAACAAGCAAAAAATCGAAAAGAAAGAAACACAACTAACTTGCGCGGAAGACCCTGAAACTGCCCCGGGGAAAGTCACAGGATTGCTTGAGGGTTTACAGGGTTTGCGGGATGTTTGCTGGAATTCGAGGGAAGGGTCCCAGGAGAGCAAAGCAAGAGCCTCGGGGATTTTTGGAGGGAGAGAGTGGTTCAAGTCAGGAGTTCTGCCTGCAGTTGGCTGGTAGTGTGGTAATATCCTACATAACCTGGATTTTGGAGTCCCAGCCCCATCAAGCCCTGAGGAAGCACTGAAATCCTGGCCAAATTCTCTGGAAGCCAGTGATGTGGCTTCTTTATAATTCCATTTTCACCTATTTGGGTTATTTATATTACATATACTTATATATAAATTACAAATACATATATATTTACAAAGATAAATAAAATTATATATAAGACAATACATTGTTTATAATTTGAACACACTTGCATCTCTATGCCAAGTGTTTCAAGGTCATTATCTCTAATGTCCACTCGGACCCCACAAGGATCCCCAGAAGCCTGAGTTCAGGAGGGTGACCCGGCCACCCAATAGTGAGTGGCAGGGGGGAGCTTGGCGCTCGAGAGTGGTCACCTCAGAGCCCAAGCTTCGTGTCCCTTCTGCCCAACACACGCCTCACCTGCACAGCGGCCCGATCCACACTTCTCCTCACGTGGGACATGACTCTTCCTATGAACGCACTTGAAGCCTGGGCCTTTACTTTTCCTATCTTTAGACAAAAACTAACAAGGCTAGTTCTCAAACCTATCAGATCTGACCCGTTTTAATATCCTGAGATGTAATTAATAAAAAAACTTGCCTAGTTCTGCAGCTCTAAGCTGCAGGAGAGACTCCTCCTTCCTTTACATGGTCTCCATACTCTCCTTTTATTCCTAGACAGCTAAGAATACTATAGTATCAAATCTTTTAGTGCTTGAATACTCCCAGCATATTATACTGTCATCTTCTGTGGTTATTAGCAAGTATATATGAACTGGATCGCCCAGCTTTTGAGGCAATGACAGAGAATGTCCTCCTAGCCTTTAGCTGCCACTTACGTGGTCCCAAAGATCATAGCTGCTAAGATGACAAAAGCTACATGCCATACAAGTGCTTATTTTCAGAAGCTAGCAATTGTATTTTGCACATAATCTACATTTGGATCCAATTAGCAAGCTCTTCTGTACCTCTTCACTTAAGGCCAATACTGACCTGCGAGGGGATTAAACAAAACCAAAACCAAAACCAAAAAAACTACAGAAGATGACCTGAAAGTAGCAAATAAAAGATTTTAAAAAGAGAAAAGGGTCTCCATGATTTAAGACTGAAAACGGTCACAGAAAAACAATGTATGCCAGGTTTCATTTTTTAAGTCTTAATTATGTGATAATCTTCCCATAACTCAATGATAATAATATCAGCTCTTAATGTTATTCATTCACTAGTCATTCAACAGATATTCACAGGTCCTCGCTTCACATGAGGTTCTGTGCAATGTAATACAGCAGGGCTTCTGGAATTTTCATGTGCATCGTAACCACTTGGGAGCCTTGTTACAATGTGGGTTCTAATTCATCAGCTCTGGGCTGGGTACTGAGATTCTGGGTTTCTAACAAGCTCCCAACGTGATGTTGATGCTGCCGGTCAGCAGACCATAGCTTGAGTAACGAAGCACTTTAGAGATTAAAATAATTAAATTAATCCTGGACCCTGCCTTCAGAGGACTTACAGTTGAGATAAGGGGTATATGCCTTTCAAATACACAGAAGAGTTATGTGCTGTGAGACCAATGTAACAGATAAAGTGTGATTCAAGGTCAAAGGATGACTCTTGGCTGGGGGTTGGGTGGGGGTGGGGAAGGCATGAAGGCGGCTTTTCGGCTGCTGCTTCTTTAGGGTGAGCAGGTTGGATATGTAGCCACAGGGAGGGAGAAGGACCAGTGTCAACTAATGTAGAGAATTAAAAAATGTGCCCTGCTCAGGTGAAGAGAGAGAAGTCTCATTTGGAGGGAACAGCCATAAGTGTGAATAAAGCAGCGGGAAACAGGGTTTAGAAGCTGGCCTGAGAAAAGTCTGGGAAGCACCCAAGACACTGAGGGGAGAGAATATGTGACCCCAAAATTTGTCAGTTTGGCATGTGGACTATGTTAAGCTGAAGGCAATCAAGACCCAGCAGACTCAGAAGAAACTTCTAGCCCACCCTTCCCCCACTTAACTACCTAAAAGAATTCAGATGGGGACCTGTACCAGAAAGGGGGCTATTCCCAGAGATAACTTTTTTTTTATTTTTTTTATGATCTGAATGACCTATCTGTATGGCAGGACAAAAATCTAATTACCAAATGTTTGCTCTTCTTATCGTCCTGTGAATCACTCACCTGAGCTTTGAAGCCCCAAGCGCCTATCTCATTTCTTAGCGCAGGATGGCATCTAAGCCTCAACTGCCTAACTTGCTCTTGGGTCTCATACTTTTTGCGGGGCTCCTGTACTTTCATTATTAAGTTGTTTTTTTTCCTGTTACTCTTTCTTACATTGATTTCATTAATAGACCAGCCAAAAGAACCCAGAAGGGTAGAGTAAAATTTTTTTCCTTCCCTACAACACCCAGTCAGGAAATTGAGAACTGAGCTCTGGCCAAATACCCGCAGAGCAGCAGGAGGGACAGATGGAAGAGGCAGAAGAAGGGAAACAGGCTGGCAGACCACTGAAGAGGCTACCGGAATAGTCCAGGAGAGAGAACATGAAAGCCTGAAATAGAGACAGTCATAAATCTTTGATTAAAAAAAAAAAGGCTGAACCATTTATGTGTTAATTACCTAGATTGGGTTTTACTTTGAATAACGATCTACCTTCCAATTTGACAAGCAAAGGTACAAGCATTTCTTAAAAGGGTCTGGAAAAAACTGATATAGTAATTAAAAGTTACAACATGATACTCTCGGAGTGCTCACTTCTGGAATTCTGTTGGAAACAGCTAAGACGTGTTGTAATTTGTTTCAGAGACGTTAGACTGAATTTAAGTTCGCGGCAAATGAATAACGTCCCACCTAACAAAAAATACTTGATCATTTTTCATTCTCAGAAGAGGTGGTCTTGGAGTCATTAGCCACATTTCCTCTTCCTCCAGTTCTGGGTGCTGTGTCAGTTTTAGGTCACCCCAGAAAGAGATCTATTTCCAGAGGAAAGTATCTGGTTCTGAAATAGATTACCAGAGGCGGCCTCCAAAACATTAGTTTATAGAGTGGGAGAATGCAAGGTGTTCCAAGGTGGAAAATAGTACAATCTTAAATTCTCCA
>CM052807.1:12900202-12922644 GCA_028533885.1 Nasua narica
CCTTAGTACAATTCTTCTTAAAATTGTGGTCGAAAAGCCAAATGTAAAATAGGTTAATACTGTTCGTCAACTCTGTGGTAGGACACAGAAATGGTGCTGTTTGAGCAAAAGCATGCTTCTGATAGAAGCTTCTAAGTGGACAGGAAAACAAGTCACTGTCCCCACAGCCAGCCCTAGAAATGGCCCCACATGCCAGGGAGGAATAGGAGGAGCAGAAATCAAATAGCTGGCCAAAGTTCTCTAAAATAAAAGCTGGTGGGGATCTCCCATGGGAGATCGGGCTTTGTACGTGCCCACGGTATATGGCAAGAAAAAGTAGGCTGAGTCTCCCTGTCCACAAGACCACCTCAGGGGGCTACACTTCCCCCAACAAACCCAACAAACACTGTAGTCAACACAGGAGGAAGGGTATGACAAATTTTAATATATAACAGAAGAACCTAAATAAGTGACAGATGGAAAATAAGTTTTGAAAGAGAGAAAACAATTTGCTATCCCTGCTGGATATATTGTACCTCCCCCCGCTCCAAAAAAAAATCTTAAGAGAGATAGATACCTGTTTCTATTATGCTTGGCTTAAGCTTTTTTCCTGTTATATTATGGTGATAAGCCTGAAACTCAGCAATGGAGAAAGAACCATCTCTTTTTTTGTTTTTGTTTTTGTTTTTTGAATCTATAAAATCCCACCTGAGAGATGAATGGCAGAATATTTACATGCATACTTTTCAAGATACTTTAAGAATTCCGATAGGCTCCTATTTTGGGGCACTTTTGACCTTTTCCAAAATCCTCATATCCATGGCGAGAAATTATGATTAAAATCAGATTTTCAGAGTTACTTTTAATACTTTTAGTGCAAGTAAGAAGCTTCCTTCCACAGAGGAGCACATTCCACATGCTACATTGATCTTGACTCCATTTTTCACTGATGACCTGGGAGCTCCCTTCTTACCCTCTGTCTTTACTCTGATTTCTGCCACCACCCTGGGGCAGCTTCAGGGCCCTGAGGGCATGCCTTTCACACCTTCTTTGGCCGCTGAACTCAGAGTATCCCTGCCTGCATTCCACCTGCATTACCAGCCATCCCCTGAAGCTGGGCATTGCTCCTAAGTGCTGCTCTGTCTGAAATCTTCAGCCCTACTCCTCACTTCCATCCCAACCTTCCAGTTCTCACTGCCCCGACTCTCCCCACATCTTGTCCTTCCGTCCCCTCACCTTCACCTGCCCATTCCCAAGCAGATCGTGTGTCATGATCTATCACTTCCCCACACTTTTCTCAAAACCTTCAACTCCTTCGACCTCTTATCCTTTCCCACAGCGACACAACCGCAGCTCCACCTCCATTCAGTCTTGGACGGAGTTCCTCTGTTGCTGGCCACTGCCAAAGAAAATTCCCCGGCTTGCTGCAAGGTGCCACCACCTACCTGTGGTCTCTAACCTTGGCTGGGCTCACCCGGCGCCTTGGTGATAATCCTCCACATTCCTCTCTCCTTTAGACGCACACCCCACTCAAACCTCATCTGTTCTCTTCAAGCACCTTCCTCACCAACATTCTCAGGAGAAGATCTTCATGGAAAAATCCAAGGCAGGCAGCAAGCCTTCTCTAACTCACCACACTGCTACAGACCATCTCATCTATATTCAGCCCCAACCTCCAGTCTTCCTTCACTGACAGTGGAAAGATCTTTCATCCCTCCTCCACCTCCTCCCGCCACTGAAAGCAGGTCCACTTGCCAACTTTCTCCAGTCCTTCAGGCTCTCTCTCCTCAGGCTTCCTTGGGGACTACACACTTCTTGCTGTCTCATTTGGTGAACTCCTTCCTTTCGAAGTGAGGCATCCAGAGACAGCAACTATATTCTCCACTTCACCATCCCCTGGAGATGCCCATCAATTCCTGACCCATTGCCCTGTTCCTCAACTGAAATGGCTCTTCCCACGGCTGCATGACTTCACCAATGTTGAACCCCATAGTGATGGCAATATCCTCACCTTAACATCGTCATATTATTTTATTTATGTTAACACATATTAATTTATAAGTAACTTACTTTAATAAATATTATTTTCTATTAATAAATTTGTTATAAATAAATTAATGCTGGGCTTAATCCTGTTTATAAACTTGGCATGGGATGACGGAAGTAAGAGCCAATAGAGAGAAGGGGATCAAGAGTATAAGAAAGAGTATATAGACATGCTTAGGCATACAGTAGGAGATTAATACATGGCAACTGTATAAGTGTGAAGAGCATTAGAAGCAATTTTTGTAAAACGAACCTCAAACCCTCCTCACGGACTTGCCTAAAATGCAAATTCAATCATGGCACTTTCTTAATGATAATCTTCATTGCTTCCCATTGTCCACAGGATGAAGTCCAAAATTCTTACCCTGAAATACCTTGTACTTCACTGACCCAGCCCCCGCTCCTTCACATCCCAGTATCCCCCACTGCTCACTAAACTACTTACAGGCCACTTGAACAAACCATGATCTCTTTGCTTCCAAGTCACTCTTTTGTGTCTGTCAAACTCTGACTCATTCTGAATCAGCTTCAGAGTCAGCTCCTCTGGGCAACCTTCCCTGATCCAAATTGCCTCCTATCTCTTCACTCCCTCCTGGGATAGGTGACCTACCCCTCAGGTGTCACTGTACGGTCTGTCCCGAGTCAGCACCACGTCCTATGTAACCATCTTGGGCTCTCTCTACCACACGCTGATCACTGGCCAATATATACATTTGTTGAAGGAATTTGTTGACCCTAAAATTGAAAGTAGGGTCAATTACCTTGAGGGACTGCAGTGAATGTTAGAAGGTAAAGTTAAATGGTGACGTAGCCCTGGGAGGTAAGCCCATCGAAATCATATCCCTCGGTTTACACAGATTTTACAAATCTGTGAAATGGGAAAACACTTGGTAATATACTTGGACATATTCAAATGAAATAATACACAGGGGGGAAAAAAGGGACCAATACGTATGGTCCAACCTCCATCCCAGTATCTTTCTTCTTTTTTTAAAAATATTTATTTATTTATTTGAGAGAGACTGGGGCAGGAGTTGGGGAGCAAAGGGCAGTGAGAGAGACAGAGAGAGAATCTCCAGCAGACTCTCACTGAGCAGGGAGCCCAACTCTGGGCCTGATCTCAGGACCCTGAGACCATGATCTGAGCTGAAAGCAAGAGTTGGACACTTAGCCCATTGAGCCACCCAGGCACCCCCAACCCAGTAACTTTCAAATCAAGTCATCTTGGCAAAAAAGTAATGAGAGGAATATGGGGACTGGGCTCCTAAGTAACATGCCTATTGTATTATTTAAAACTCCTGTAGTCCTTTCGAGATGAGAATAAATGCCAAAGACTGGCTAAATTTCAACTGGCAGAATTATATTCTGCCAACTCACTTCTTCTGCAGGTGTTCAGAGTTGACCTGAAATACCCCTCCAACCCCGGTACTTCTCTGATGGCTACTAGATGCCCGAGTTCACATTTAAGAAGAAAAGCAAATAAGCAAACAGACAAAAAACACATTATTGATAAACTTTATACATTTGAATTCTAAACAGTTCAGACAATCTAATGATGGTTTTATCTCATCAATTCACTACTCGTAAAATTTAAAGCAATTCATTGGTCACAGAAAGAGATATGAGATGACAGATATCAGAGGTCAGATGTCTCATTCAGTTAAATCAAGAACAAAGCAAATATTTTCTTGAAAAACGGTGAGCCGCTCCTACTAACAGACTAAAAAATCCTATTAACTAATTTCTTTGATTTCAACAAAATCCATTTTCATATTCACAGCAGGAAGTTACAGAGTTCAGGCTATAAGCATGGAAGAATATAGCTTTTTTTCTTTCTTGTTTTTTATAATGAGCTTAGGGGAAAATATAGAAGACAAACAAGCTTCCCCCAAAGAAGAATCCCTTTAATTGCATCTACAGTAGTTGTGATTATTTCCTGTAATTAAAAACTTGATTTGTCAGCCAAAGTCTTCTCAAATATGAATATGGTCGTTTTTGACTCACGAAAGTTGTCAGTGAACTAAGAATCCAAACTGAATCCAAGTGAGAAAAACTTCGGAGAGGTAAAGTGTAGGCTGCTATTAAATCCAAGTCCAGAGGCACAGACTGGGGAATTTTGCATTACTTGATTGAATCAAATACAACCATAATCCCCTATATTTGGCCTAAAGTGAAATGAATAGGGTGACGAGGTAGATCTTTCAATTGGTGCTAGGTAGAAAAATCGAGAAAGCATGGATGGTTTTTATTCATCAATGCTTCCCTTCCTGGAGGGAACAGAATGACTTGGTGAGAAACTACATAACAGAACTTTAGCGCTCAGAGTCTGAAGTAATACAAAATTACCCCAAATTAAGATTTTTTTTTAACATTCCCTCAGAGAGTGCAAAAATGTCTCAGAAAGACTTCTAAAGTCTCTAAAGCCAGAATCAGCAAAGGGTGATATTAAGGGAATAATATCCTTGAAACTTTCTGCCTCATTTCCCATCAAATTAAATCTATAACAATACCTCCCACTGAATCTTCCTTCCTGAGTTGTAAACTTCTACAAGTAGGATCCTTGTCTGGCCCATTTGATGTGTGCAAATATATATATTTGTTGAAACTAAGGTTGAAATTAAGTGAACAAATCTTCTAACCTGTACTAATGGAGGAAGGGTAAACCTTATTCTAAGGTGGTAAGAAATCTTGTAAAATTAAGAAGTTAGTGATAGAACTTAAGGTCTCTTAAAATACATAGGGTATTTTGGTTGTAAAAAATAAGTAAAATGATACAGAGAACTCTTAAAACTCAACACTAAGGAAAAGCAATTAAAAATGGGGAAAAGATCCACAAAGACATCTCGCCAAAGAATACACAGATGCCAAATGAGCATGTTGAAATTATGCTCAACAACATTTGTCATTAGGGAACTGCAAATTAAAACAACGAGATACTACTACACACTTATTAGAATGGCTAACATACAAAAATCTGACAATACCGATTGCTGGCGAGAATGCAGAGCAACAAAAACTCTCATTCATGAATTCCAAATGGTACAGCCATGTTGGAGGACAGTTTGTCAGTTTTTTACAAAGCTAGACAGTCCTACGATACAATCCAGCAATAAGGTTATCATCCAGTATGTCAGTAATAACTGCGGCACACTCAAACAATAAACCATTATTTACCAGTAAAAAGCTATCGAAGCAACAAAAAGACATGGATGGATCTCAAATGTATACTGGCAAGGGAAAGAAACCAGGGTAAAAAGGCTACATGGGGTATGATTCCAATTATATGATATTTCAGAAAAGGCAAAACTACAGAGATGATAAAAAAGACCAGTGGTTGCTGGGAGTTTGGTCAGGAGGGAAGAGAGCAGAACAAGTAAATCACTGGGGATTTTTTTTAGGATGGTAATATTATTCTGTACAATACTATAATGATGGGCACATTACCCTACACATTTGTCAAAACCCACAAAACTTTAAAGCACAAAGGGCAAACTTTAATGTACACAAATTTTTTTAATTTTATTTATTTATTTATTAGAGAAAGAGAGAGAATGAGAGAGAGCATGAGAAGGGAGAAGGTCAGAGTGAGAAGAGAAGGTCAGAGTGAGAAGCGGACTCCCCGTGAAGCTGGGAGCCCAATGTGGGACTCGATCTCGGGTCTCCGGGATCATGACCAAAGGCAGTTGCTCAACCAACTGAGCCACCCAGGCGCCCAATGTACACAAATTTTAAAAAATCATTTAGGAGCTTGGGAGACCCCAGGATAATATACAGAACGTGACAAAACAATCTAACTGTATTACAAATCGCTTCTCCGCCTTTTGGCTAAGATCAAGTGTAACTGTATTACAAACATAGGAAACAATCTCATTGTGGGGGGTGGGGGAGGTGCTAACCTAATCAACTTTGGGAAGGAGGGAAATGCGTAAAACTAAAGGCAGGAGAAACTATACGTGAGCACTGTATTCTAGTTGATAAATTCATTCCCTAGGGCACTGGCTAACATTCTATCATTAGTCATATATACTGGAAGTGAATGTTCAAGTAAATGAATGGTGGTAGGAGGGTTTCTCCCTTTTGGAGTGGGAGGTTTATAGATGAGCAAGGGGAAGAATAATCCATATGGTAATGGATGAAATTTGGAAACATCAGGGAACTTAGGTTTAGCTTAATATCCATATAGATGATTACCTACAGAAATGTCAGAGATATGTGTATATTCGTGGGTTAATATCCACACATATATTTCCCTGCTCTGCCATGAGAAACCCTAAAAGAAGCAACCCCCCAGGAGCAAAAAGCAAATCTTGGTCTTTAATTCTATGTTCCAATAAAAGGAACCAGAATTCCTTAGTGAGATGGCTGGTTTGAGGACTGTGGCAGCAAACACATAAGATGAATCTGGAGTATCTTTTGGTGCCATACTGTAAAGAAGATCTCAAAACACACACACACACACACACACACACACACACACACAGAGAGAGAGAGAGAGATAAGAGTCTATCAAAGGAACACAGGGACCAACAGAAAGAGTTCCAGTGGCCAAAGTTGGAACAATTTCAGCAGCATAATAAAGTAGCATCAGACTAAAATCCAAAGTATAAATAAATATCCATGAGTCTAAACGCATATAAATGATTAAATAAATAAACGAGGAAGAGACAAAGTTCCCACAGGCAGAAGAAATACAAGTAATTTATGTAGATAAATAAGATGACCTCAGGCATGGAGACGACTTTTTAGATGTAACACTAAAGGCATGATATATATAAGAAATAACTGACAAGTTGGACTTCATCAAATTAAAAAAAAAAAAAACAAAAAACAATGTCAAGAGAATGAGAACATAAGTCACAGACCAGAGGAAAATATTTGCAAAAGGGACATCTGATGAAGTACTTATTATCCAAAATATACAAAGAACTTCTAAAACAACCAGAAAACAGACAACCCAATAAAAAATAAGCCAAAGACTTAGACATCTCACCAAAGAAAAGACACATGCGGGGTGCCTGGGTGGCTCAGTGGGTTAAAGCCTCTGCCTTCGGCTCAGGTCACGATCTCAGGGTCCTGGGATCAAGCCCCGCGTCGGGCTCTCTGCTCAACGGGGAGCCTGCTTCCCCCTCTCTCTCTGCCTGCCTCTCTGCCTCCTGTGATCTCTCTCCTCTCTGTCAAGTAAATAAATAAAATCTTTAAAAAGAAAAGAAAAGAAAAGACCCATGCGGCAAACAGCACACGAGTAGATGTGCCCCTTCATGTGTCATCAGAGAAACGTGATTTGAAACCACAATGAGATACCATGACACACCTACAAGAATGGCAGAAATCTGAACTCTGACAACACCAAATGCTGGTGAAGATGTGGAGCAACAGGAACTCTCATTCGTTGCTGGTGAAAATGCAAAACGGTACAGCCACTTTGGAAGAATGGTTTGGTGGTTTCTTATAAAACTCAACAGACTCTCAGAATATACTCCAGCAAGTGTGTCCCTTGATATTTACCCCAAGGAGTTGAAAACTTATGCCTCACAAAAACCTGCTTATGGGGCGCCTGGGTGGCTCAGTCGGGTAAGCATCTGCCTTGGGCTCAGGTCACAGTGCTGGAGTCCTGGGATCCAGCCCCACATCAGGCTCCCTGCTCAGCAGGGATCCTGCTTCACCCTCTCCCTCTGGCCCACCCACCACCCACTCGTGCTCCCTTTCTCTTTCTCTCACTCAAATAAATAAATAAAACCTAACAAAAAACAAAAATAAAAACAAAAAACCTGCTTATGGACATTTACATAAGCCACAACTTTAAGGAATTAAGATGTCCTTCAGTGGATGAATGACTTAATGAGCCAGGGGACATCCAGACAACGGAATTTTATTCAGCACTTAAAAAAAAAATTGAGCTATCAAGCTATGAAAAGACATGAAGGAAAATCAAATGTATATTACTAAGTGAAAAAAGCCAATCTGAAAAGGCTACATACTGGATAATTACAATGATATGACATTCTAGAAAAGGCAACGCTATGGAGACAACAAAAAGATCAATGGTTACCAGGGGCTGGGAGGAGGGAGGACAATGATTGGGCAGAGGGCATAGGATTTATAGAGCAGGGAAAATAGCCTATATGATCCTGTAATAATAAATACATATCTTCATACATTTGCCCAAACCCTTACAATGTACAACACCAAAGGCAAACCACAATGCAAGCTGTGGACTTTGGGTGATTATAGTGGGTCACTATAGGTACCTCAACTGTAACAAATGTACCACTCTAGTGGGGCATGTTGACACTGGGAGACATTGTGCATATGTGGGGGTGAGGGAGATGTGGGAAATCTCTGTACCTTACTCACGATTTTGTTGTGAACCTAAGACTGCTCTAAAAATTGTCTTCATAAAAAAGAAATTTTGGGGTGCCTGGGTGGCTCAGTGGGTTAAACTTCCACTCTTGATTTCAGCTTAGATTATGGTCTCAGGGCCGTGAGATCGAGCCCCATGTTGGGCTCCACGCTCAGCCGGAAGTCAGTTTGAGAGTCTCTCTCTCTCTCTCTCCTACTTCTGCCCCTTATACCCCGAAACGAACAAACAAACAAATAAATAAATAAATCTTTAAAAAATTTTTTTAAATGCATCAAACAAGTCTCATTTGAGGGAGAGTAAACAAAATACCTGGCCAGTACTCCTCCAAATCACTGAAGTCATTAAGGACAAGGGAAGTCTGAGAAACTGTCACACCCCACGAACAGCCTAAGGAAACATGACAACTAACTGTAATGTGGGATTCTGGAACAGAAATAGGATATTGGGTAAAAACTATGGAAAGCTGAATAGGTTGTAGACTATAGTAACATAATAATAATGTGTCAACGCTGGTTCATCAATTATGACAAATGTACAATGTGAGATATTAATAATGAGGGGAACTGTGTGGGAGATATATGGGAGCTGTACTACTTTGTAATTTTTCTGTAAATTCAAAATTATTCTAAAGTAAAAAGGTTTTTAAAAACTATAGAGATGAAGTTTAGGGGCACGTGGGTGACTCAGCTGGTTTAAGTGTCTGACTCTTGATTTAGGCTCAGGTCATGATCTCAGGGTCGTGGGATCGAGCTCTGCGTCAGGCTCCATGCTCAGTGGGGAGTCTGCTTGAGCTTTTCTCTTTCCCTCTACCTCTCTCCCCTCAAATTAATTAATTAAATCTTTTGAAAATATATGGAAATCAAGTTTTGAAAATTACATCACTTCCTACCAAATATAGCCTACTGGCAGTCTAGTTTTAATAAATGAAAAATGTTGATTTGAAATAAGCCTTCAATATACCAGTCTAAGGAATACTGTCCTTCACATGTATTGAAATTATCCTATTTGAACACATACACAAATTTCTCTCAAATATTTGGTAACTTTTGTTTTCCTAAACAGAAAAATATACACCTAAATTGAAAGACTATAATTAGATTTATTCTACTATTGAAATAGTTCCCTTGGGGGGGGGGGTCATTTTCAACCCAGAAAGCAGGCAAATTTCAACTTAAGGGGTGAGTTCGGTACCTTTCATTTTACTTCAGAGCACGCTGTCACTTTACAAAACCCCACCAGAGAGGTATATTTGTTACAACCGATGAATCTACACTGACATATCGTGATCAACCGAAGTCCACCTCTGCACCCCAGACTATTTCAGAAATGGCAGTAGAGCAAAAATATTTTGCTTCTTTTGATTTTGTTATCTTTCTGCAGACATTGTTTGTCCTTAAAACATGGAACCTCATTTCTTGCCAACTCAGGCAAGTCATGGCCTCAGTCCTGTTTACAATTCTTTAGCGTGAACCACATGCAACTACAGATATTGGCCTGTTCCTGACATGGGTAAACGTCCATGTAAATGACTTCAACATTCCAAGTCAGTCACCAGTGGCCAATGATTTAACCACTCATATCTATTTAATGAAGCCTCTCTAAGAAAATAAAATCATGAAAACCCCAAAGGATGGGATCCTGAGAGCTTCCAGGTTGGTGAACCGGAACCCTTCCCCAGGTCCCTGTGCAGGGCTCCAAACTCCCTAGGGACAGAGCTTCTTTGTTCCAGATCTCTTCATCTGGCTATTGATCCAGAGCTTTTAATATACTCTGTGATAAACTGGTCATCCAATGAGTCTTAAAAAAAAAAAAAAAGCATTCCTTTCTAGAAAAGCATGAATATGATCAACCAAAGCACAGAGAAACCACATCTAACTTCTCAAAGCTATCCCCATGAGCCCAAACTCTCCATCATGGAAAAAACAATAAGGGCCCATGTGTCCATTTATCTCAGGGAGTCATTTCTTCACCGAGATGAGTCTTCACTGAGCCCTGCATACCCTCAATTTTCAAATTAAATTTTAAAAAGTCAAACTTCAAACCTGGAGACTCAAATGATGGACTTTCCTTAGAACATGAGGGTTGCAATCACCAGGTGAACTTGAGCCTTCTCAGTACCTCTCACCATTTTTTCTGTCCACTAGTAGTATTATTCTCCCTTTTTCACTATAATAATGCGTTTAGCATGTAACTTTTTCCCTCTGGCACTAAAAACAGAAGCAAAAGGCTTTAACTGTAGTTAATTGGTGACAGTTTTTTTCTATCTTAGATTTATTGCATTTTAGTTTTAAAAGTTTTCACATAAATTTCAGAGTCTCAATGATAGACTCTAATTTAATGACCTTGTTTAATTGTAATAAAGCAAATATTTTAATAGCTATTTATATTTAATATGCAGAATTCATAAGCCTTTGGTTTGGAATATCTTTCTCATATGCTATTTTGCAAAAATCCGTCATTCCTTTCACAGACACTTAATTTTCTAGATAAAATTTTCCACATACTCATTAATCAGCAATACCTCCCGGTTGAATGGTAACACCTCCACTTGATTAATATTGTAGATTGTATAGTGACATGTTTAAGACAATTATGACCGAATCAGACACCACAGATGCCAAAGGACTTTGAAATCAAGGATGCTACTATGCTCTGGGCTCCAGCAAAGTATATAAAGGACACTGCAAATTTTTGGGGTATATCTACAAAACACAGATTTAAAGGACCGGAAGGAGAAAGGGTAAGTCCCTAATTCCAACCCTGCCTTTTCCCCAGTCATCACCATGAATTTGAGCTCACCCGCCAGCAGATGCAACTGTCTCAACTCTTCATCAGTGAAGCCTCCCCTACTCGGCAATCTCCGACCTCTTTTTTTTATTTCTGAATAAAGAGGCCAGTGGCCAACTGATGGAAGTGAGTATCTATCCAGTGTGACATTGTCAAGCATGCTGGTGGTGACACCCAATTCATTCTACGAGGAGGATCCGGCTGTTGGAATTAGTGGACTCAAGAATCATTGCGCTTTGGCTCAATCCCGATTTTCGAGAACGTATGCCATGGCTTGAGCGAGCATTCGTGGTTTGCACTAGCCAGTGGTCATCTATGTGTGACGGAGCCGGGTGCTGCGCTGGCTTCTGTTCTATCAGAGCCATATGTTGGAGGGAGTAAAACCAGGAAGTCACTCACCCACAGTGGCAAATCCTCGAAGGTAGAGATTATGCAGGAGTTTTCCTATTGATCATGGGATCATGGGTACTTTGCTTTCTGCTGGAGATGATGACGGTTAAGACAGTCTACATATCCCGCCGGGATTCTCAACCAAATGAAACAAACAATGGACTCTTGTCGTCCATCACAAGTTAACCTGGCATCTCAAGGGTAAGTAAGATAGAAGAATTGTAATTATTCCTAAAGGTGTTATGACAAGGTAATTGTACAGTTATTACTTGAAGACAGTCTCCAAAGTTGGGGTTTGCTAGGCATCAGCAAAGTGATCAGAGTTGAAATACAATGAATTTTCACATTTAAAAGGATAGGAATGAAGTTAAAAATTGGTATTCCTTATTTTGGTGACTTGATGATGTGCTTAGGAAATGTTGACAAATTTAAAAGGTTAGAGTGTGCCAAAAGATCCCGCCTTTGTCTAAAAATATCTGTGCATGGATAAAATACTGAAAATTACAAACAAAGATGTTAACGCAGAGCATTTCTTGGGGATGGGACCAGGAGGGAATATTCTTCTTATTTTTCCAACATTTTAACCAGAATAAAGAAAAATTTAAAAATTAGTATTTATGCCATTGCACAAAACCTAGTGATGTCCTCCCTAACACAAATGAATCTTTGGATTTAGTACAATTCCATCTGAAAGGCATATCATGGTAGGCAGGATGGATCAGAATAGAAAGGAGGCACGCTCAGATATAGAGTGTGGGAGGGTCAAAATGCAAACCCTCACATCCACGGCATAGGCAGACGGTGGCAAGATGACTGATGGCTTTCAGGAAAGCCCACGGCATTTCAGTATTCTGTCCAAACAGACCAAACTGGAGAATTGCTCTGTCTATGATGTCTGAGCACAGATACCCTAGAGAAGGCCACGAAGCTGCCTAAGGCTCTAGAAAGAGGGCACATGGCCCCTTAGTCACCAGAGACTCAAACATAAATAAAGAACGTAGCACCACCTCATCTCCAACCTATTTGCTAATCTCTGATTATATCACCAACACGGGCACTGTAAATTAGCAAGATGTTAAATCCTTTCATGTTATGGTGCCATTAACCTGGAAACTGAGGCACAGTGGGGGGTTTGGGCATACGGCCCTCCAGCCCGAGTTACCTTGCTGAGAAATTAAAGTGTGTGTGGACACAGCATTCATTTTATATTCTTGGCTTTCTGTAAGATCTAGATCATTAACTGTGCCAATTTCCTCTGCAGAAACTACTTTAAATAAAGTGTCTCAAATAGAAATGCAATTTGGAGATAATAACATAAGAGTCAGTTTTTCAAAGACGGAACACAGTTTTCCCAATGTGCATTCCGAATGGTTCTGTATAGCCTTTCCTGACCCAGGGACTGAAACACAGCCTTTTAAAAATGTTTAAACTGAACGCCAGTGAATGCTAAGAAGTCCCTTTTCTTGTGCACACAGAGAACGTATCCTCATTGCTAATCATACAGGAAATCTTTGCAAAGCTGAGAGGTGAACATAAATGCCAAGAATCCCAAACATTAATTTTGATTCCTATACCTTTTCTGCAAACCTGGAGAGCCCCCAGAGACTTAAATTAAAACGTCCTTCATATTATTGAAGAGAACACTTATTCAATTAAAAACAACTGTATTTACCTACAGAATAAAGCCCTCTTGGTTCTATTTTATTTGCAAAGTAAGAGCTGCAAGTGAAGCGTGACTGAGGGCTCAAATCGTACACCCTGAGAGATAAATTTCACAGTCCCCTAAGGAACAATGTTTGATCGCCGAGTTCTTCAGCACTTAGACATCAGATGTGCTATTGCTGCGCCTTGATCTATGCAAATAATTTCCCTCAGAAATGTCTTACTTTCTTAGACTATTCTGTCTCTATAAAGTCCTCCTCGCTATGTTTCTACTCATGGAAATTTGCTTTACTGAAATACAGTTTTTGGTTTTTTACTAGCCATCAAAAAAATGTAGAAAATTCCCTAACCTTTCTGTTTACCCTTCCTGGCTGAATCAATATAACTAAGCAAAAACTGGTAGAATGCAAAGAAGTCTCCGAGAAAGTTTTCAACTTTTCTGGTGGTGCCTCGCGGTGGACAGTGTCTGCGCTACTCCCACCTCTCCCTGCTCTGCCCACTCCCCTTGGCTCTCCCCATCTGTTCCCTGGACTTCAGATGATCTATATGCAGGGGACTCTCAAATCAATCCCTCTAGCTCACATCTCTCTCCTGGGCTTTACCCTGCACTGTGGACATCTCCCCTCTAATGTCCTAATGTCCTATGCAATCCCAAACACAGTAGCCAAAATCAAATTCCTTTTCTGCTTCAACCTCTCAAACCACCCCCTCACCTTGTGGAAGACACCATCATCCATCCTGATGTCTATGCTAGAAACTGGAGTCGCCTGACTCCTCTTTCTCCTTCTTCCCTTACCTCCATCCTCCCTCTACCCACTTCCCACTGGGTCCTATTCCACCTGTGCTCAGGGTCTGGAACCTTGTTCCGTTCCACTAAAGACCCCTGTTCTTTTCCCTCCAGGCCTCCGCATTATATGTGCCTGTGTTCCTAGAAGCCCAGCCCTCTCTCTCCTCGCCAGGCTATCTCATCTTTCACAGCTCGGTGGAGATACTTCTTTTTCAAGGAAAAGTTTCCTACCCCCACAAATACGGCTTAGAAACCCCGTCTATGTGCCTTCGTGTTGCCAACTTCTTCTTTTATCACAGAACTTCTCACAGTCTATTTTAACTACCTGTCTGTTTACAGTCTAGTCCCACTAGACCGTAAGCACCAGGTTACTCTGTCTCTTGTATCCCTCTGGGCTCCCTCGTGCCTCACCTAACACTCAGAAGGAGCCAGCAGCCAAGCATTCACTGAATGGATGAACGAGACTGAATATAAGGGCGCTGCCACTTACCTAATGCCCATCCCACGGCGGCAACCTGCCTGCCAGGTGCTTCGAATAGATTATCTCTCATCCACATGACCCTGCCAGCCCTGCCTTATTTTTGAACAGTTCGCACTCGAAGGTCAGCGGAATTAAACAGCTTTCTCTAAGTCGTGCAGCTCATAAGTGAGCTGCAAACCAGGTCTGCGTAGTTTCAAAAATTCCTGTTTATCTCCCTGCAAACACTGCCTCTCCCTGAAGCCCGTGCACAATGACCAGAGTTCTATGCTTTGGGCCTCACGGAGTCCTTCCAATCCATCTTCTATCTGACAGACACTCACGAAACGCAGACTCGCTAGAAGCTCCTGGTTCCCCTGACCCTTTGCACCCCCACCGTGGCCTGAAGCCCTGCCTTTCTCCACTGGTGCCTACAGCCCTCTCGGAAGTGCTCATCAGGGCCCTGCTTCTCCTGCCTGTTTTCACACAGAGCTGAGGCGACAGCGTCACCATGCTTTAAAGCGTCTCCCCCGTGACAGCTTCCTGGACTGCCAAGACCACGCATCAACAGGACAAAAGGCAGAAACCGCAGAGCTGCCATCCAAAAGCCCCACGAAGCAAAGCCAGAGCGCGTGCTGCTTTATCAGAGGGGACACTGAACTCGGGGTCTGGTGGGCGCAGGGCTGCTGCTGCCCTTTGACACATGTCTGCCTCAGGGGAAGGTGCGTCATACAGAGGACGTGGGAGAAATCGAGATAGCAGGCAGGCTTCTGTCTTTCTGTTCAAAGGCCACCGAGGGCAGTGCCTCGCTGCTCTGCTCGCTCTAGAAGGGACACCGGCCTAGGGGTCCCTAGAAGGGACACCTGCCACGGTCTCCATTGCATATGGGATCCACTCCAGGTCTACCTCAGAAACATAGGAAAAATCATAAATTCAGGGGCGCCTGGCTGGCTCAGTTGGTCGAGCATGCGACTTTCGATCTCGGGGTCATGAGTTCAAGCCCCACGCTGGGCGCAGGGCTTCCTTAATAATAAATAGATAAATTCGGCAATCCGAAAGAGGCCGTTTCCTGGTACGAACAAATCCAGGCTAAGAGTGGACACGGTCTGTATTTGAAAAGTCACCTCCTTTTAATCAGGTTAGAGGTAAGCCTTGGTTTGAGTGACACAAAGATTTCCAATCTACAAAACTAGGGATGGGACTGCAAGGGAACAAAACATTGGAACAGTGGTTTAAAAGTTTCTGAAAAATTCAAACCCGGATTTCCATAGGATTTAGCAGCTACTCAGGAACAGTAAGGGATGCTCTCAAAGCCAGCAGAACTAGATGGAATTTTAAGTCTTTCTGTCTTTTACATTTCTGAAAAGGCCTTCTTTTTTCAAAAGATATCAAAGCTGAAATGCCATGTAATTTCCTTTGTGTTTCTGCGATCTGTTCAAAGACATCAATAAGACGGATATTCAGCAAATAGCATCTAAGTCCCTTTGTCCTATTATTAGAATAACATGTAAAATGATGTGAAATGAAACAGCCCTGATTCCAAATGACCTTGCAGCCCAATTCAATCACAGTTTCACTAAAGAAGAGCAAAATCAACAGCACTCAGGCTGTGGAATTTATGAATTAGATTCAACCTCTCCTCCACACTGGGGCAGGCCTGGCTAGACAGAAAAGTGGTGAGGACTGGGGCAGCATTTGCCTCCCCCTTCGCATTCATGGCAACACTCTCAAGTTCACTGGAGGGTTGAAACTGGAAGAACAGGCTAGAAAAGAATATCCATAAAAGCCAAGAAGGCAGAGGTGATGGGCAGGACTCCTGCTATAGTGCTATCGCCTGCTCCTGTCACATCATAATTGCAAATAAACTCTACTTTGGGAAATTCCATCAAACACTAAATTACATTGATGCTAAAAATCAACAAAGCCAGTAGCATCGATCTCACCTGTATTTTTTTTTTTCTGGTCAAAAAAATTTTTTTTATTGAGGTATAACTGACAAATGAAATTGAGATATTTAAAATGTATACATCATTCATCGTTAAGCATCGTAAGCATCGGCTTAATGGAAGGAAAGCCACTAGAAACTACTGTATTATTATATAGTCAATCCTCATTATTCCGAGATTCCATACCTGCAAACTCGCCTACTTGCTGAAATTTATTTGTGCCCTCTTACATTAATAATCTCAGCACCTCTACAGTCATTCGCCCCCACGCGGAGAAGGAGCACATCCCTAGCTGATGTCCAACACGGCCATATTCTGCCTTCTTGTTTTAGCCCTCATGCTGTAAAAAACTCCTTTCCACGGACTGTTTAGTGCCATATTTCCCACATTTTGGGGTGGGGCGATTTCACCATTTAAAATGGCCCCCAAATGTGTTGAAGCACGATCTGGGTTCCTATGTGCAAGAAAGCTTGTGATGGGTATACGGACAAGAAAGTTGTCTCAGATAAGCTTTGTTTGGGCATGATTTACAGTGCTGTCGGCCACAGGTTCAATGTCAGGGAACTGCCAATGCATATTACAAAAGGTGGTTTTAAACAGAAATATGTATAAAACAAGGCTTTGTGTTGACTGGCTGACAAGAATGTTGTAACCAGGGCACCTGGGTGGCTCAGTTGGTTAAGCAACTGCCTTTGGCTCAGGTCATAATCCCGGAGTCCTGGGATCGAGTCCCAGCCCCATGGGGAGACTGCTTCTCCCTCTGACCTTCTCCCCTCTCATGCTCTCTCTCTCACTGTCTCTATCTCAAATAAATAAGTAAAATCTTAAAAAAAAAAAAAAAAAAAAAAAGAATGTTGTAACCAGAAGCTTATAGGAGCCTAACCTCGTATTTCCCCCTAGGAAATCCAGAATTTTCTGAGAAATTCAGTAATCACCTTTTCAGTATTTTCAGCCATTTATAGACCACAGCTGCTGCAACTAACATAAGAATCCACTCTGTTTTCAAATTATAGCGAAAACATCACCAATATGTAAAGTAGGACTTGGAGGGGGAAAAGCAAAGGCTATTTACAGATAGTGAGGTCATCTTTTTTACTTTTTTGCAAATTTATGAATTTGACCATTGCTGATCACTAGCTTTTGTTGGATACTCATGTGGTCTTCTGAATTGTGATGTTTTATTAGAAACCAATCATAACAACTTCAACAACTCGGTTATTAGAGGAAAAACAGACAAATTCTCTTGCTTGTAGACGGAGGACAAGTTCTTTAACACAACATTAACACCTCTGTCGCCATTTACTTCTGTCTGATTTGGGTACTGCTTTGTTACATCAATTTCCAAGGTTTTTAAAAGAAACCAAGAGTTGGATTTTCTTATCACCACGTCTTAGAAAGCATTCGGTATTCCTCCCCAAATTACCCAATGATATTGGACCAATCTGAAAGTAAGCATTAGTCACCCCTGGGTCTTCCCCTGAGTTTAAAGTTTCCAGTTATTTGCATAAGATCAATTCACAGATACGTATGCTGTTAGAATTACTCTTGATGATATGCGGACCACAAGCCATTACCTTATTATTTATGAGATTTCAGTTGGGTTTTGTTTTGTTTTTTTTTTTTTTTTTGGTTTAAGGTACGTATTTCTAATTCATTCGTACTGTATTGGAAATTCAGCTGCACTAAATGTCTGCACTAAATATCAAGCTCAAGATCTTACATTTTTATGTTTGGGATTAATATCCACATTCTTAAATTGAGTTAAGGAAGAAGACACACCAAAGTCACCCCCAAAGACAATGTGGGGTGCTAATGAAGGATGTGGTGCAGGACAGTTGTACCCAGAGAGGAGCAAAGGGTCTTTATGGGGGATCCTCACTGTGTTGGGTGAGCCAGTTGGATGTGAGAGATTCTGCATGTCATTGGCCTCAAGTACTCCAAAAGGAAGAACTTAAAAAGCAACCACAGAAGAGAAGCACAGGCATATCTTGCTTCAGAGAAGATGTTAATGCCTGGCATGGCCTACGAAGGCCTCTAGAGAAAGGGGAATGAGACAAAGAGAAATACTTCATTTGATGTTTATTTTTCAAGTGTTCTTTCTCGTTCACACTTGGCAAAAGTTAATAAGAGTCTGATCTCTTGATAGGAACCACAGGGAACTTTACCAATCTCTCAACATAATTCTTACTGTCTCGCTCCCTTGAGTTGGGCAAAACAAGGCATCTCACACACACAAAAATGCCAACTTCTCTCTCTTATATATTCAGTGTGGCTAAAATAACTCATAGAACATGAACTAATTTTTCATATTTTTTTCTTCACAAAGGCTGCACTCCATAAATAGTCAACAGACCAATTGTCTAAGGGGCAGAAGGGCGTAGACTTGTACGAGATGGGAGTCCCCTGACATTCCTCCAGCAGTCAGAGACTTCTTTCTCAGAGCCCGCATCCCGGAGAAAGAATCAGACTGAAAGCTAGTCCCATGTTTGCTCTTTCATTAAGACTTTTCAAAGAACACTTAATTCGAATGTGCATTTAGAAGAAAAGGAAAGTTAAGAATTTTTCCTCCAGGCAAATAACTCATAAGGGTAAAAAAAAAAAAAAAACCTTCAACTTGATTTATTTCACAGGGATCACTGAGGAGGGTGTGGAAACAGATCTCTGATGAAATTCCAGGATGGCTGTTAATGGTTGACTTGAAAAAAAAGTAAGTAAAAAAATTTCAAAGACAATTATTAAATAAATCCATTACTATGGTCACAGCTATCTCAATTCGGCTAGAATGTGGCAAGACCCTGAAGATGTACATTCAATTTGACTGGACTTGGACCGTCAACCTCAGTATTTTATTCTCAACAACGATGGAGCGACTTGGTGAAGTCAGGGCTCCCCAGAACGTGGTTCTGGAAATTGATGCTCTTCTCAATGGGTCATTCACTCAAGGAATTCTGGAGTTAAAGAAACCTCAGATATCATTTCATCCTGCATACAACTTGAACACCCTTTCCAACAGATAAGATTCCCAAAACCAAAAAAAAATTAAGGGACTGAGGTCACACATGGAGTTGGAAATAGGATTGGGCAAGACTGGTGTCCCCCCGCCTTCTGGCCTGGGGCTCCCAGTGCATCTTGGGCCTGCAGTGAGCGTCGCTGCCGTATCAAAGTGGGTGGTGACCTGCATGGTGGTTCCTCCCTGTCTAATTTTACTGCCTAAACACACTGCATCTGTTACAGGAGTAGGACCCTAATCAGGTGGAGAGAAAGGAATAGGAAGCTGGAGAGAAGTTCTCATGTCACCACTTGGCTAAGGTAGAAAAATGCCAAGCTATCTCCCCACCCCAGACCTTTCCACACACCCATCACCGCCATATTTTTCACTCTTGTGAGTGTCCCCACGAACCCTGGTCTCTTTGAGTTTCTTGTGGCCAGACTAAACAGAGGTGAACCTGATAATAAGCGCCATTTTATCTGGTATGAGGGTAAGTCAACATTTTTGAATGAAACAATTTTCATGGAAGAGGTTGAGGTGAGAGGTATCCAAGGAATATATAAAGGTAGAATGAGCTATGCACAGGGGAAAAGTTTCTTAAAAGGACTCTGTGCATAAAATTTCATTATCCCTATTCTTTATTCCCTTAATCAAAAGCAAATAATAACTGATGGAATGATTATCCTTGGCACCAAAATTAGCACCTGCGATCTGGAATCTCAACCAAGATTCAGACTGCGTGCTGGTTACATTGAGAGGTTTTCTCAAAATCTCCTGCCGCTAAACTTCATTCTTAGAGAAGTTAGCTGGAGTGTCTTACGAAAATATGTGTTAATATTTTCCCCTTCAGAATGACATATTTTATGTCAATCAAAATAGATAGTGATCCTAGAATTAAACGCCATTTTTTTGTAATGTTGAACCAAATTGAAAAAAGAAATGTCCAAAAGTGTTTTGAAAGTAGAACCAAAGTACCAGTTAAAGGAAAAATTATAGGGAAATTAAGAATATGCTTTTTCCAATGACACTGAACCTCAGTCATTTTCCCCACGAGTATTTGAAAACCCTGTAATTCTCACAGAAGTCTGGCAATCTCGCCCATTTTCCCTCAGAAGAATAAATAGAGAGCTATTCGTTACGGCTTGTAGCTCAAAGACATATTGCTTTAAAATGGAGATGGGCAGTGGGGGGGGGGGGTGGCACATGCCAGGACTACTCTTGCATATCATCAAAAACGAAAAAAAAGAAAAAAATCTAAGCTACACTTTTCAATGCAGTAGTTTCCTTTATCACTGTTATTTTTCATGCTTGCTAACCGGCGAAAAGATGAAAATAACAACGATGCCATTCCTCGTGCAATTTAGTGACAATTGTATTCTCTTTCGATGAGAATTGTGCACATGAATTGCCTTCAGGGTGATGGAGGAACGGTCTGTAAGTATCTTAGCAGCCCGCTTCTAACAGGAGAAGAGCGTCATCGGAACCTGGGAGGCAGGTAAACGTGAACCACCTATTCCTGTAACGGTCCCAGAGCTGGAAGGGACAGAGCTCAGCGACCGCACTTACTCTTTACCTCAACGACAATCCTGGGTGTTGATCCAGGACAAGCGTTCCAAATGTGAAAGATTTACTCAAAAAGATGATGAAGACTGATTGTTCTCTTTTGGAAATGAAGGAATGCAGTAAGGATTTTCCATTACCAACGCTTTCCTTCTGTAGTGAGGGAAAGAGACCAGCCCAGTGACTTGGGTAGACCTGGAGCCACTGCTCTCCTCCCCACTCACCCCTCCTACTCCAACACCCCAAGCTGGGGGGCACTCTTCCCTACTTGCAGGGATTTGGGCGTGGGCGATGAGATGAAGGGAAGAGAGGAGAGCTAATCTCACCGTGTCCGACAACCACAGAAGGGAGATTTATTTAGTATTTTACATAGCATGGGGCCCCAAACTTTTGGGGGAGTGGTTTGGCACTCCTCTACTCCTAAAAGGACCCCTTGATAAGTATCTGCACCGTCTGAACATAACACAGAACCCGAGGTAACTAAACACATCCTCGGGTGGTAGGTTGCACAGAACAAAGACCAAGGGCTCCTTGTCCCAAAGCAACATTTCTCTGACAGAAAACCAACCCGGCGCATTTTGCTTTCAGCGTGGTAAGCCCCGAGTGAGTGCGCGCTCAGATCCAAATGGTAGCCTTCATGTTTGTGCCAAAGTACAATTTGCTATACGCTTTTTTGATGAACGTTTAAAGCAGTCCTTTTTAAAAGTAGACGAATCTTGGCAGGAGGTTAGCGAGTCAATTAATTGGCAGGGAGAAAGTGTAGTGCAGTTTTACACCTCATTTTAAAGCGTGATTTCAATTATAACAGGTTGTTGACATATTGTACACGGGGCACCATTAGTCTGCCCAGTTTTATGAAAATCCAGTATCGGAAATCGGACCTTTCTTCCCCAATGAACTAGGGAGTGATGGCTTGCCCCAGAATCCTTCCCTGCTCCCAGACAGCATCTTGTTCCTGCTTTTATTTCTTTAAATTGTGTCTCCCCTGGGAACTCACTGTCAGTCTCAGTGCACTGATGATGAACTAACTGCTAGAGAAGGGGGCTTTAGGGCAGGAGAAGAGAGCGAAAGGGTGAGCTACCAATGCCAATTACAGGGTAATCAGCAAGCACACCACCTCTTTAATTAAATGTGACATAATGGGAAATGTGTCTGATGTATGAAAATTCAACCTACGTCCAAATTTCTAAGGCTCCCTCTATTGCGAAATGTTAGGCAGACCATTCAGCGGCGTGAGCCAAATATTAAGCTGTTTCTAGATCAACACATGCCGAGTATGACGCCAAGATGAAAGGAAAACAGGTTTGCTTCAACAGGTGCTTTTTCTCTCTTTAAAGCATTATCAGGCATATTAAGCATTAACTATGAAAATAATCTGTTTAAAAAAGCCGACTTAGCTAGAGTAGCAGCCTATCATGCTTTTAAAGATCAATTCAAATACTCCTGCTCTCTGAAGGCCTCCCAGGTTCTCTCACCCA
>CM052807.1:12923144-12934610 GCA_028533885.1 Nasua narica
TTTTTTTCTCTCTCTGGTGGATTCTTCTAAAATGTCTCCAGTTGCTTAACAAGGTTTAACGTGATTTGGAGGAAAGCAGCGAACGGCACCAATGGCTAATGCACCAATGGCCGGTGCACGGTCCCTTGGCAGGCATCCAATCACCAGCGGGGCTCACCCCTCCCCGTGTCTCGCCTTCTTGCCCTCTATCTGCCTCAGCTATGGGCCCCATCTGCTTCCCATCCCGCCACCAGGCACCCGACCCGTCCTCCCAGGCACCACTGACGACAGCCCAACTCCACGTTCCACACGAAGCCACTTGAACACGCATCCCGGTCCCCTGAGCCTTCTTCTCAGGGAGGCTCCGTTCCTGGGAGCTGCCGACTTCGACTTCCAGGACAATTCCACCATTCCAGTCTTTTGGGGAGAATGTGATCTCTCGGCTGGGGAGACCCCACTCAGCAGGGATAGAAACAAACAACAGGGGACCGGGCAAAGGACACTGAGTCACAATTCCACAGCTGTGGAGTCAGATCTCCAAGTCCAGGCCAATTCTTCATTATCCACAAAGCCATCAACACAGAAATAAAGTTCTATTTCTTGTCTGGAATGCACTTGGGTGCTAACGTTTAAGTATGGGTGTGTCTAGCGGCTTGCTATTCTGGGAATCCGTGTCAAACAAACAGGCAGGCTGTAGCCTGAAGACCAGGCTTTCGTTTTCCCCTTCCTGCTGCTCCCAGCCTCTGCCCAGCCCGGGGCGGGTAACTCCTCCTTTGCAGCTTGCAGGGAGCAGGGCAGAGAGCAAGACGGGAGCGAGCGTGGAGCAGAGAACAGCCCCTCCAACATTCTCTGGAGCAGAAGTAGGGGTGAGGAGGGCAGAGGCACCTGAAAGTTTCAAAGGGCTTCCTGGCTGAGTTGTAGCAAGTTATCCCGCAGGCAGGAGACCATCGGGCCCCTGGACCACAGCTCCGATGGCTTCAGCCAGCTCAGCTGACTTACTTACGGTGAGGGGTCTGGGACCTTGCATCACTGGGCCATTCCGTGCCCACTTTCTCCCGGAGAGCCAGCAACCACACTTTCCTGGGGTTTTTATTTCTGAGCGAAGACTAGGTAAGCCGCAGCCTCTTTGAGAAGGAGTCCCTCACTTCTTTAGAGTGGCTCTTGGTTAGGTATCTCTAAAACTCTGCCAAGTTCCTCTGCGGTCATAGGAACAACGAGAGGAGTTGGCTGTGGCAGCGATAGTATTCTGTCTGTCTGTGTCTTCAAACCAAAATGTTTTCCTGCTGTGCACACACAGAAAGACTGCATTTTCCAGGCCCCTTCATCTAGCTGGGGTCTTGGACTAAGTGAGGTGAGACACCTTCAGTCCTGACCCCCAGGCTTCCCAAATAATCGTCCCTGCGCTCTCTCTCTCTTCTTTGTCTAATTGAATGCAAAGGCTCCAGAGGAAAAGGCCAAAGCCTTGGGGAATGGGGTCCCAGAGTCAGCCTAAAGCTGGGCCCCCAGGAGATCCACCTAGCCAGGAATGTCTGCATTCCACTGTGTTCAAAAAATTAACATTGACTATGCTAAACCACAGAGATTTCAGGGTTGTTACAATTAGCCTAGCCAACTAACACAGATCACATATTCTGTTGGGGGCCCACGGGGTTCCTCGGGAAATCAGACCATGATCATTATTCACCTAAAAAGCCTGAAAAATTAAATAACTGACTAAGAAGGTTTCTGGTACGGATTTTCAGGCAAAAGAGGAACAGTCCCTCTGCTCCTCAGAAAAGTCTTCTCATCTCAAGTGTTGGTCGGATGATTCATTCATTCATTCTTGAAAATATGTATCGAGTGTCTTCTCTGTACACTAACAGGAGTTAGGAAACGTAGTGAAGTTGAGATCAAGACAGACATAATCCCCTTGCCTCACAGCGGATGCACATTATAATTAGGGACAAAGACAACAAACAAATAATATGTAATAAGTGCTCAGAAGGATAAAACAGGCAAGGGGCAGAGACTGATGGGGCAGTTTTAGAGTTCCGAGCAAAGACTTGAGTATCGGCGATGCCCCACACTTGTGCTCTGTGGGGACTGTCAATGCTATCTTTTTTTTTTTTTTGCAAGTTTAAGGTATACAGTGTGCTGCTTTGATACATTTATATATTGCAAAATGATGACCCCCCCCACCCACCCACCCAAGCAAACACTATCTTGAAACACTGGTGAATCAAGGGTTGGGGGAGGCAAGCAGGTGGATGCAAAACACTTCACCTGCCCAGGGATTTCAAGAGCTTAGGGGCCTGCGGAAAAGCAGACACCTCGAGGCTGCTGGGGGCTGACACATCCCAGGGAATGTCCCAGGATCGCTCTGAGGAACCCATGGCCTTCAAAGGGTAGATGGCAATTCAGCCAATAACTACCGAGTGCCTGCTCGGCACAGAGACCCTCAGGGTAAGATTCACAGGGCTGTCGACCTAAGTAGGCTGCTTATCCAGCCACGGAAGCCTCATTGATGAGAACTGTTCTTGAGGCAACCGTGTGCCCCAGTTTGCCTAAACAGTTGTGCGTTACAACTGCCATCCCAGCAAAATTATTTATAGGGTGCCTTTTCACTTTCAAAAGTGTCTGGGTTTAGAAAGTAAGTTACACGATCACCCAGGGGATCCTTATGTACAGTAGACTAGTGAACGCCAGGCCCTGGGGTGGGATCATTAGCCTTTGGTTCAGGAAATATTTATTGAGTGCTTTCTACGTGGCCTGTGTGTTGGGTAGAGGGAACGTAAGGGTGCAGACCTGGTCGGCCCCGGCATCCCGGCTGTAGTTGAGTGAAACAGATCCAGAAACGAGTACCATCAGGGGAGGCTAGGAGTGCTCTAGGACTGGGCTTGGGGTATTACTGGGCTTGAGCAGGGGCGTGGCCTCCCTGTGTGGTCCTCGTGCTGGCCGAAGACCTACTACGGAAGTCGTCCTCCTTTACAGAACTCAGCGGGACCCTCCACGTCTCACCTGAATACTTCTCACCCAGACAATCTCTCCAGCGCCGCCTCCCACCCTCCCTGACCTCTAAATCCTCAAGTGCCCCAGAGCGCACTGGGACCTCTACACCCAGACCCAGCACATCTGCCATAGGCCCTGGACCTTTCTCTTCAATTCCAGTGGTGAATACCCACACAGCAATCAGCATCCCCATTTAGATGCGAGGTAAATATCCCCATCCCCACCTATCCAAAGGACCGCCTGGTCGCCTTCTCCATTTCCAAACCAGAAACACCCTCTCCTCTCCTTGGCTGCACTCAAATGCCTTCCTATTTATGTAAATGGAAACCCCATTCCTCCAGCTAGGCGGACCAACATTTCTGAAATGATCTTGGACTCCTCCTTTTCTCTAATATCTCACATGCAATCCCTCAGCAAATTCTTTTGACTTTACTTTCAATATACGTCTAGAACCTGTCTCCTTATCACTACCTGTCCTCCTATCCGCTGGTCCAAGCTTCTGTATGGTTTACTGTAGAAGTCCCCGAAATGGTCTCTCTGCCTTCCCCTCCCCCACTTGGGTTATTCTCAGGATAGCAGCTCCCTACCTCCTTTGGAAAAAAAAAGCTCAAATCTCTGCCAGTAGTCTCCTAGCCCTGTGTGATCTGGCCTGGGATTACTTCTTAACCTCTTTTCTCCCCTGTCCCTGCTGTTCTTCGAACAAGTTCTTGCCTATTTCCTCCCTAGCCCCTTTCAGATGTTTATTCAAACACACACCAGTGAGGCTCTCCCTGATAACCCTATCTCCGTACTCCCTGTTCCCTTTTCCTGCCTATGGTTCCCTATAGTCTGATGTCCATTTAATAGAGTTGCTGGATAAAATATGAAATGCCCAGTTAAAATTGAATTTCAAGCACACAATGAATAATTTTAGCATAAGTATGTCCCAAATATTGCATGGGATATACTTATACAAAAAAAATATTCATTGTTTATCTGAAATTCAAATTTAACTGGACATCCTGTGTTTTTGTTTGCTAAATCTGGCAACGCTGCCATCTAACATGCTATATATTTTACTTATCTGTTCATTGTCTCTCTCTCTCCCACCCCCTTCCCTCCAAACTTGGCTCTTAGAACATAAGTTCAATGAAAGCAAGCATTTTCCATCTACTTTGTTCACTGCTGGGTCCCCAGCAGCTAAAACAGTAACAACTACATAACAGATGCTCCATGTTCATTGAATGAATAAGTAAATGAAGTGATCCCACTCCCTCAGCCCAACCATCTCCAACCTCTGAAGCATCTTTGAATTGCCGTGGTTGTTTGAAAGTTATTTCTTAAATCGGTCCCATTCTAACTGCCCCTCTGGTTTCTGTGTCCTTCATTTCAACAGAGGCCTAAGGACTGAATCTCTGCTGTAGGATCCTGTCCTATCAGTTAAGGGAGGGAAGGGAACCTTATCTCCCACTGGACCCCATCGACCAGGGGCCCTCCAGGAAGAGTGCTCTGTTTTAGAAGCACAAACACAACTACCTAGACTGATGACTGCAAAATGGGAGATTCTCCGGGGTTTACTAAGCTTAAAGTTTCCCGAGTTTCAGGGGCGGGAGTAAGGGGAGGGTCGGAGGAGTAGGGGGTTCTATCTCTTGTAATTCCATTTTCTTCAGTGTAGCTTAGTTTTGCATTTTCAGTGCTGGATGAGTCATTTGTTACTTCCCTTTTGCCTTTTTAAAGCACACACACCTTTTCCCCTGTGCATAATCCCTACTCCCACGCAGAGCACTGCCGCCCCGCAAGCGCTTCGCTTAGTTCCTAACTGGCCCCTGGATGAACCTGGGGTAGGGTGGGCGTGGGCGGGGACGCTTTCGGCCGGTGCGGGTTTCTGAACAATATGCCTATATGATGCTGTATGATAGGCTCTGGCATCATAGACGTCATTGACTGGAGAGCAGAGAAGTCCCTTCTCCACCCAACCCCACTGTGAAATTTCTTTGGAACAGCATAAGCTTCTGGAAATTCCCTACGGAAAAGACAAGTCTATCGCAAACACAATTAAAGGAAAACTGTCTGGAGAAAATTTACCCAAATCGTCTAACAACTCCCAACGTTTGAATTAAAGCACGCAGAGATTCGCACAGCCCCATCTATCATCCGGAGGGACCCGTGCTCCCCTGCTGTTCCGATCTGCAAAATAAAACATCCCTAAAGTCTGTAATTTAACTCTCAAATTCTGCAAAACTTGCAACCAGCATGCCTTTGCCTCATGGGATTCCCCCAGCCAATGAATGGAAACGCTGCCGTCCCAGAGATAGCTGCCCAGAAACAGCTCCTTTCTCCCACGGCTGGGAGCAGCGAGTATGAAAAGCGGCTTTTAGCGATATATTTTGTCACTGCCTAGAGACACAACACACACTGACTGCTCACTGTGCTACAAATGCGACATCCCCACGCCACTTCTTTGGCTGTTTAAGAATAAGCCTGCTAGAGATAAAGTCAGACCCAAGAAATCACAGCTCTCCACGCACTCTCGAAAACGCACGCCACGCCAAGAAATGCGCGTTCTCTTTGCCATGCGCCCTGTCTCGGGCTATAAAAAGCAGCCAGCGGCGAGGAACACGCATAAGTGTAACTCCATCTTTGAATGAGTCTGTTACTTACCCTGCTTCTGTCTGCCGTCTGCTGAGTAAGGAAGGCACGGCTCACATTTCTGGCTTTCATTTTCCTCCATTGTCCCTGCCTGCGGCACAAGCTCCTCGCTGCTCTTTAAACTTCAGAGCGCAGTTCTGAAAGCTCCCAGAAAGCGCCTGGAAGGGGGCCCGGGGCGGGGGGCGGGGGGTTGGGGAGGTGGGGAGGGGACCGTGCGAAACCCCACCCCAAACTATTCTCCACTCCGGTGCAAAGTCTCTCTCGCCCGAGAAAACTGCATTCCAGCGTTGGGCCGCCCCCGTCCCTCCGTGCCTGCGTCCCCGCGTCCGCCCGCCTGCCTGCCGGACTGTCCCGGAGGAAGGAGGGGGGAGGCTGTGCTCTCCGAGCAGCCCGCTGCCCCTGCCCCGGGCCCGCCCTGCGCTGCGCGCGCCCGAGGCCCCAACAGGTGATGATCGGCTTCCCGACCCGGGACCCGGACCGCCTGTTTGCACCGCTGCAAACCGCCCAGATTCCGCAGCTGGGGGAAGGAAAACATTTCACCCAGGGTCACCGGCAGGCACTGCCTGCCGGGCCTCTGGTTTCTTTAATCTCAGACACAGAATGAGCCTCCCAAGTAGGCTGATATTCGTATTACTAAACAGCCGACTGCTGAACATCCCAAATTTCGGTGAAATCCCTTAAAAAAAAAAAAAGAAAGAAAGAAAACAAAGCGTGTATGCTGAATGGTGTTAAGTAAACACTTTCTGGAACTGTTTAGAACCTGATTAACACATACAAAAGAGGCTGTTTACTTTTCGCACAATTTCAGTCACTTCAACTAAACTTTAAAAAGGGTTTGTGCTCATTTGCCTAGGCTTTGACTGCGGCCCTTTCCCCCAACACACACACACACACACACACACACACACACACACACAAACACACTCTCTCTCTCTCTCTCTCTCTCTCTCTCCTTGGTCACAAATCTGAAAAGTAAACCAGTAAACTCAACCTTCTGAAGTTCTCAAGTTAATTACTTTAAAATATCCGAAAGGCAATAAAACTGCTTTTCTTTGGATGGGCAGAGTGGTATCCAACATACCCAGTCTCCTTTTAAACTATCTACAAATATTTATTTTGTTCTTTACCCAGTCCTTGAAAAACTGGCAAATTTCCCAGAAAGTGAAAATAGGCACAATGTCCACACGCACACACACACACACACACACACAAAGATGGGAAAATACTCTAAGCAATATTGGATCTGCCCTTACAGCTATCTAGCAGTCACAGGATCGCTAGTAGGAAGAGTGTGATCGTTTCATCTGCAGCGGCCCCATCACTTGAAGGGAAAAAAAGAACAATGGTTAGCCTGCTGACCATACCTTGACCTAGTTTAACCGGCCACTCGAGTAAGGTTTTAGATTAATTTAGATCAAGAAGCCACCAGAACAATGGCTGGCCTATCCCCTAGATTCTGACCTTGAGTCACCTGTGAGTTTTGGCAGTGTGGGGGACATATTTTGGCCATTTAGGGGCAAAAAGATGTGGAAGCCCCTAAAGGACAAAGGATACAGGCCAACAGGAAAATGGCCATGTCAGAGAGGGAGCCAAACTCACGTCAGGAAGGGAAGAAGAGACCTCAAAACTCCTCACAGGATTTTCTAGAAATCCGAGAGGTGGTGAATCTTCTAGAAAGTTAAAGCCACGCCTGGCAGCGTGAATACAGGCAGTTGAGTTGACAGAGCTCAAGGTCTCCGTGACTTTGTAACAGAATTACCCGGTAATCTTGCTTTAAGGAGCAACTAATCTTACACAGTTTCTGTATTGGTTCCCCGCAGGCAAACACCAGATGAATCTTGTTTCAACCTTACTATTTTCTCAGATACAAAACGTTCAGGAAGGAGGGATCTGTGTTCAGGCCCCCAGGTCCAGATTATCCTGATCCTCATGTAGCTGTTGTGTATTTCTCTTCAAATTATTAATGCCAGAAATGACTGGGGGCAGGGGGAAGGGGAGGAAGGGATGGGGGAGAGAGGGAGAGACACATTGCAGCCAGAGCCCAGGTCTAGACCAGAAGTCCCTGGGCTCTGATGCTAACCTAACTTGCTTTGGTGCCAGAAGAGCCTGTTCCTAGCCCCTCCTACTTGCCACTTGACACAGGATAATGGCGAAACCCCCAGGATGAAGGAGACAACAGCTTACTTACAATGGCAGTCTACAACAACCAAGGGCACCCAGCCTGCTGGGAAGCCTTTCAATCCAGGCAGAAAAAAAAAAAAAAATTCGTTTTATTACGTAGATTTTGCTTTCCTGGGGCTGTATGGAAAGTGTGAGAGCAGGGCCCTGTTTATCCCCAAATGGGTAAAAGAGGGGGCAGCTCTGCCACCGGTTCTAAACTCTGGTTAGTTTCCAGGCGGCCCAAGGTAGCCCCTCTGCCCACCATGTGTTGGAGCTGCTGGGACCCTCCCCTCCCCCACAGACAAGGCCTCTGGCAGGCGGTGTAGATATTCCTCCAAGCAAAACTCTTTGTGGAATGCACAAAAGAAAAAGGCACTACCAGGGGAGATAATTAACATAAATCATTAAGGACCATGACATCTAGACGCATATTTACAGTAAATCATGTCTCTTGAATAAGTTAAACTTGCTGACCATTTCTATGGGGGAAAGCTTCTACCCGACTAGTTACTGGCCCTTTGTTCCTTCTCTTTGAGAACAAGAACTGAAAACAATTCGAGAAAGCACTGTATTGATGCCTTGGCACTGGCTACTCTATACATCTCTCTCCAGACCTTACTAGGGCCTGATTGTCAGCTTCTCTGAGAGGGGTCTCTAGAAAACACTAACTGTTTTCTGCAATCCTCATAAGCTCAGTAACTCGGATAGATCTTCATGAAAAACACTATGATTGTCATTGCTGTTACTGTGGAAATGTTCTTTCTGGAAGAAACCCTTTTTGAACTAGAAGCACACCGTGCTTTTAGGTTTAATTTAATTTCTAGGTTTAAAAATTGCTATTACAAACCAATCTGCCTACTGCCGTACTTTGAAATTTGCTGTGAAAGGCAGAAGGAAAGCAGGAGGAACTTGCAATGTGATTTTCCTGCAGTCATACGGAGAGCTACAATAATGATACCAGGGGGCTAAATTTTCAACTCCATTTCTGTTAACCAGCCAAGGTGCAAGACTATTTCTTGGTTAATGGCTCCATATGTTGGCAATTCATGCCCTAAAATGAGCCAACACACAAAAAACGTGTCATTTCAAAGGAAAGACAAGTGATGGAGATAAGGGGGCAAATGGTGATTTTGCAGGCGGAGCTAACCTACTGCTTTTGTGAACGCAACTTAGCCACCCCGATGGGCGTTCCTCACAGGATCAGAAACTATTGCATGTGACTTCTTAGCAGGCCTATTTAATTACAGGGCTGCGAAAAGCAGGTCAACGTCCTTGATGTTAAGTTCTTCAAGAGAGGAATTGCTAGAAGCCAGCGTTCGTGGGTTTCAAATTCTTTTTTATTTTAAACCCTATTAAGAACAAGACAGCCTACCCTGATCCGACATCAGGACACGAAAGAAAGAATTCATGCTTGCAGATGCCATAACGTGTGATTTTCTTTTTTTTTTTTTAAGATTTTATCTATTTATTTATTTATTTTTAATATTTTATCTATTTATTTGACAGAGAGAGAGATAACAAGTAGGCAGAGAGGCAGGCACAGAGAGAGGGGGAAGCAGGCCCCTACCCCCTCCCCGAGCAGAGAGCCCAACGCGGGGCTCGATCCCAGAACCCTGAGATCATGATCCGAGCGGAAGGGAGAGGCTTTAACCCACTGAGCCACCTAGGCGCCCCCATAACGTGTAATTTTCAAAGGCACTGGTACCTGAACTTAAAAAGACAAAAAATCAGGTGAGAAACAAACCAGAAGTGTTTCAATCGGAGCCCTCGTGCCTTGATGTGTTCTTACACATGGGCTTTCCTACGGGAACACTGCTGTGTGTCACTCCGGACTTCCGAAGTCAAAGAGTTTTGACAATTGGGAAAGCATTTGCTTAAATGGATGATCCGGTGGCGAACGAACTGTAGGCTCTCCCGTCGTACTCTTGCCAGCAGTGTGGCAGCTGGCTATGGGGACCTTCTACTTAAATATAAACCAGAGCACTTGTGACCCGGAAAGGGGACACTATTCATAATCGCAACAGGACAAGATGCAGAAACCACGACGGTCCCTGGCAAAGCCGCCCAGATGGTCACCTACGCGTGGTCCCAAATGAGCCCCGTGCGCACCTCGGGTTTCGAAATGCAAAATGAGCATAAATAATGCTGGTGGAGGTTCCCTATGGGGACCTCGAGAGAGACATTTAAGCATTAATTAAAGGCGTGGAGCTTCTCGGAGCGATTTCAAGAGCCCCACCCCCAATTTCACATCAGAGAATACAAATTCCACCACATGATATTCTGTATGGTTCACCCATCCAAACAGAATTTTCCTTTCCGTGTTTAGGGCAAAGATCTCACAGATGTGACCACAGAACCATTTATATCTCCAGCAGTCTCTCCAGAGGGTGACCAATCTTCCTGATCTTACAGGAGTCCTTAAAATCACAGCTGCTCCGAGGAGACCTGGCCAAACAAGGCAGCCTTCCCCACTCCTCCAATCTCTTTCGATGTCCTGGAACTCTCTTCCCCTGCCCCATAAAATTCTTCACGCGGTTATAACCAGGAACTACTCTTAGATCCAATGTGTTAATGCTTTAAGTGTATTTGCTTGCTCTTCAAGAGAATCCATTGATGTTCATTTTTATCGGGGTTTCTTTTATCTCTTTCAAGTTGGAAGATGCTGGAAAACAAAGACCACGTCTGCCGAACAGTGTAGCCGGAGCCGCCACGTGTGCAGCCGGGCTCGAAGCAAGCAGCCCCCCGCTCCGGTTCGGGTGCGCACGGCCGACCAAGTCTGGATCCCAGGTGGCAACTTTTAAGTGAAAATTGCAACTTGTACAGGCTGGGCCCTTTCATCCCGGAGCTGGCTGAACCACGAAGTATTCTCCAGAGTTCCCTAAGGCCCAGGGTGGAACCCATGAGAATGCGAGCACTTCCACAGATACGAGCGCCCTGCTCGTTCCTGGCTTTCCCCAGCGGGGCTAGAGTGAACCCTTTCGTTAGAGAGTATTTGGTGAGGCCTCACAGAAGGCACTTCCCTGGCCTACTTCTGCCCCTGGGCTTCTCCACACGCCCTGCAAAGCTGCAGTGAGCTGCTGGGGGAGCAGGTCCTATGGGGAACCAATCACAGAGCCAGAAAATTGGGATCACGTGTTAGCTTCGATTGCCCCCTCCCATTTTGCAGATCAGCAAACTGAGGCCCGGAGAGTTAATGCCAGTCAGCCCCCCGGTCAGCCATCGCTCTGATTGAGTTTGTTTCACCCTTAGGGTCTTCTGTACTCTTTTCTCACAATTAACCCGCGGGGACCTCTCAATTATTCTCATTCCTTTGGCTCTACTGAAATGGACGATAGAGTCAGGGCTGGTCCGGGAGAGAGTAGACCTCTCTGCTAAAATCCCTCTCCCGTCAACCATAGAATAGGGTCTGGTATTGTTCGGGGGTCTTCGCTCTTTAGGCCACGAGGCATTAAGGCATTGGTAGCTTCTCTGCTCACTGAGATGTGTGTGCTGTGTGTGCCGTGCTCCGATGCCCGGGACATCCCAGGAGGTGCGGCTGGGACCAGCCAGCAGAGAGAATGAACAGGAGCCTGGACATGGTCTGATGGGGGAACAGCCTGTGCGGTGAGCGGGGGTACAGGCGCGGTTCTGTAGGCTGGTGAGGTTGGGGTGCAGCACAGAGGTGGGGTGTGGGGGCTCTGGCCTTGGTACAGCAGAAAGAGAGGTCGCAGG
>CM052807.1:12934710-12981739 GCA_028533885.1 Nasua narica
TTCTCCACCAAGCCGGGCTCAGCCTCAGGTTTTATGGTCAATTCTTGAAAACCAATCATGTGCTTCACGACTTAAGTATTTTTACAGTGATTTCATTTTTTCCCACCCAGCCTGCAAAATTTAAGGAGAGGGGATTACTGGTGTTCCTTGGCAGATGAAATAATACAGTTCTAATAATGAAGGACCTAATTTCAGGAGCCAAGTGGGAGGAGGAAGAAGGGGGGGAGGGGGAGCATCTACCAAGTGTCTGCTTCTCCCTACCCCTCCAGGTGAATTCTGTGTCCCCCCCACCATGTGCTACTAGAGCTTAACATTTTCTTTCCCAGATTATACTGTTTTGCTTTTGAAATACATTCTTTCTCAAACTTTACAACTACTCAACTGGACAAGGTTTTAGTGGGATAAAATATTTAATTAGAGTTTGGGCCAAGTTTTCCACAACACTCTATGAGGAGTCTCACTTATGTGAAACGATCAAATTCATAAAAGCAAAAGAATAAAATGGTAAGTCGTTTCTACCTCGTCCTTCACCCCAACACACACCTCCTTCCTTGCACACACCCCCAACCCATGTGCGCCAGAACCCAAATCCCTGGGGAGCCTGGACGGCTCGGTCGGTTGAATGTCTGACTCTGGATTTCAGCTCGGGTCATGATCAGGGGCCTGGGATCGAGCCCCTCATTGGACTCTCTGCTCAGCGGGGAGCCTGCTTCTCCCCCTCTCTCTGCCTGCCTCTCTGCCTGCTTGTGATCTCCCTCTCTGTCAAATAAATAAATAAATAAATAAATAAATAAATAAATAAATATTTTTTTTTAAAAAAAAAAAGAACCCAAGACCCTGATAAGTGGCAAGCTGGTACAGTAAAGTAGAGGGAGGAACTGATAATCTCTCCATGTGCCTTGCTCTCAAGCCCCTTCTGAGGAGGGCAGTGGGGAGCTTCTCTGTGGCACTGCGAGTCAGGAGGGACAGGCTTAGAGTGCTGCCCGTGGGGGAGCTCAGGGCGCTCTGGGCTGGAGAGGGACTCAGAGACCCTTCAGCTCTTCCCTCTTCTTACAGAATTTGGATGGAGTGTAGAGATAAAGGAGTTATGGCGACCAACAGGCCAGGTTTGCCCAGGACCTTCGGTATTCCCGGGATGCAGAAATTTCTTTCTTTCTTTTCTTTTTTTTTTAAGGTTTTATTTATTTATTTTTTGTGGGGGGAGCACGAGCAGAGGCGGGGAGGGGAGGGGCAGAGGGAGAGGGAGAAGCAGATTCCTCGCCGAGCAGGGAGCCCAATATGGGACTCGATCCCAGGACCCCGGGATCCTGACCTGAGCCAAAGGCAGACGCTTAACTGACTGAGCCACCCAGGTGCCCCTGGATGCAGAAATGTCTATGCTAAAACCAGGTAAATCCTGAGAAATCTGGTGCAGGGGGTCACCCCCAGTGGAGGCAGTATGGCAGCCAAAGTGAAAAGCCATGAGGCAGCAAGAGGAAGGGATGGGGGAAGGGAAGGCAGGTAAGTCGGGGAGAGGGAGGGAGGGGGAGAGAGGGTGCGAGCCAGGGAGTAGTAGCAGCAATAGAGAAAGAAGCTGGCAGGGACGGAGCAGGGGACTGAGGGACACGGACAGATTTCTGTTGGGTTCCCAGAGTGGCTACACTTCTATCCTCAATGTCCAAGGACCACGTCCAGCTGCTCTAGAGGTCTGGGAAAACCATTTCCTCATCTTCCTGCTTCCTCATATAAATAATAACCCAACCTGAGGGGGGGTCTACTGCTTGTCATCTGAGGGGGTCACGGCCTGTGGAAAGCAGGACACTCAAATGGAGAGTTTACAGAATCACTTCTGAGATAATAAATACGGTTTGGTTCATCCTCAAAACACAACGTTCTCCATCCCACCCTTTTCAAGATTTACACGAAATAGTTCATAACTGTCTTCAGCTGCAGGTTTTTGCAGCAAAACGATTTATTTCAAGGAATTTCAAAAATACTAAAGATATATTAACATAGATTGGATTCCGGAAAAGAAAAAAACCCAAGGAAAAGGGAACTGAAAATTACCTTGTTCAGGCCAGTGTTTCTCAAACATCAGCAATTTGTTTTCTGTTATCAAGTTGTTACACTTTATACTAATATTGACTTAATATCAATTCAGTTAAAAATTAAGCTTTTTCTCCTTAATATTGTTAAAATTATGGGTTTGATCAAACATCGATATAGCTTTGGGCTTTTCTTACAATACAGGACGTACATAACTATTTTTTTTTTAAGATTTCCATTTATTTATTTGAGAGAGAGAGAGAGATCACAAGTAGGCAGAGAGGCAGGCAGAGAGGGAAGCAGGCTCCCTACCGAGCAGAGAGCCCAATGTGCGGCTCGATCCCAGGACCCTGAGATCATGACCTGAGACAAAGGCAGAGGCTTTAACCCACTGAGCCACCCAAGTGCTCCTGTACATAACTATTTTTAAAAAGTAAAATATTTTATTCTTGTCATTGTTTTATAAGACACTGCAGCATGGAGAGCATTGGTTTAGTGTTGGGAACCAATCCATCCATCCTGTCACTCACTCACCCCTTTCTTTAAAAAAAAAAAGTATTGAGCACAGGGCCGCCTGACTGGCTAAGTTTGGGGAGTGTGCGACTCTTGATCTCACGGTTGTGAGTTCAAGTCCTACGTTGAGTGCAGATACTACTTAACAACAAAATCTTTAAAAAAGTTACTGAGCATTTCTCTGCCATGGGGCGATGCTAAGGATGCTGGCATTAGTAAGACAAGCCATAGCTATGTGAATGTTTCTCATCACCCAAAGCAATATTTATCGGCATGAGCCCCTCTCATGAGTTTGAGAAGTCACAAAGGAGTAAGACTAGCTTTAGTCATTTTGGAGCCCCAGCCCCTACCACAGCCCTGCACGCACTGAGGTGCCAAGGAAATGTTTTCTTGCCTGGTGGCATCAATGAAGGAATGATGAAACCACATAGACTAAGAAGAGAATGTCTATGTTTACTTAATCAGAGAAAGAAGAGTAGAGCCCTAGCTGAGATATAAACAGAAAGCAGAGAAAAAGGAGCAGCCACATTGGTCAAGAACAGGAAAGCTTAGTAGAAAAAGTAACATGTGGTCCCAAAGCAGGAATAGGGTTTCACCAGGCGCAACACTGGGGAAAGAGCATTTCAACCCAAGGGACCTCTAGTGCAGGGGCCAATGCCTGGAGAGAGTATGAGTGCGGTGTGTGTGGTCGGGAGTACGGGGAGTGATGGGGAGTGATGGGTGGTGGCAAATCGGGGCAGAAAGGTCCTGGGATCGAGCCCCAAGTTGGGCTCCCTGCTCGGTGGGGAGCCTGCTTCTCCCTCTGTGTGCACTCTCTCATCTCTCACTGCCTCTCTCAAATAAATAGGTAAAATCTTAAAAAAAAAATTAATGATGGCGATCGGGACCGGCAGAAGATGGATAAAATAAGTAAGGACCAATTTGGAGGGTTCTTGCATTTCAAATGAGAAGTTGAAATTGTGTCTAGTAGGTGACGAGGAATGCACGGGCTGAATCCGTCCTTTAGAAAAGTGATTGTGTTGGCCTGATGTTGGCGTTCCTGAACAAGGTTGGGGGGGCAGGGGGGACCGAGGGGGGCTGGAGATGAGCAGCCGCGCAGTTAGTGAGAAGCCGGGACATTTCACGGGTGTGTCTGCTGGGAGTCGTGGTCAATGTCCCTCCATTACCCCTCCCGCCTTCCCCATGTATCTGCACACTAGGGCAGGTGCCCCGCCGCCGGCCACCCCGGTTTAAATATTCTCCCAAGTTCAAGCGTATCCATTACCCCCAAGTCTGAGTCACTTTTGCACAGAAATCACGTGGATGATCAAACCAGCATCTACATGTCTCCAGTACGAGGACAAGATAAACAACATCACATGTAGCCTGGTGAGCTAAAAATCAAAAGATAACAACACAGAGGCAGGCAGCGGGGAATGAACAAAGCGCTGTTTCATTCAGATTCTCAGTCTATGCGGAAGCCACCTCATGTTCGTTCTCGAGCTGTGTGACCTTGGATGAGTGGCGATGTAAGCTCTCTGGGCCCTGGGGGTTCTCATGTGTGAAATGAAGCCTCTAGGCTGCAGACACTCCTCTCAATTATAACATTCTGTCTTGGTTCTTCTAGAGCTTTTCAGAGAAGCCAGGTTCATATGGGTAAGGCAGGGGAACCTATGCTGGGGACTGTTCCTGCCCCAAACGGCGCTGCCATCCCCTACCCCAACCTCCCTAACGGAAGGGAAAAGACGATTACCTATGTTTATTCTGGGTTCTTCCTTCGTACAAATCCTGACTGCGAGGACAAGGCTATATAGCTTCAAGGTCAGGCGAAGAACACAGTTTAGCCACCCTGAGTTGCTACGATTTCTCAATGTCAGTGTGGAGGGGGCACGGTCGCTGGAGTCCAAGCCCGAATCTTGGACTATTTACTTGCTGCACCACCTGGGGCAAGGTACGTAGGTTTTCCTACCTGTACAATGGAAATCAGAAGAGTGATTTGCCTCTTAGGGTTGCCGGGAGGAGAAAAGAAGACCGTGCCCGACAAGTTGTCAAGTGTGACGTAAGTGTGGCATTCTAGCAACATTGGTCACCACATGACCACCCGCCTTCTCCTATCCCAACGTGCATGGGTCACGATCTCTAAGGGATCCAGACATGTGATTAAAGCTGTTGTACGTAAGTCGCTTGTGCCATGTCTGGACAGATGAGCAAGACCCTTAGTGTTCATCAGTTCACGCCCAGACGGTGCCATGTCCTCTCCACTTCTCAGGGTATTTCTTTTGGCCTTTTTATTCAATGTCTGCAGGGCTCCACAGGAAAATAAAATGTGGCGGCTGCAGTCAGAACAGATCTGGATGAGGCACGCCCAGCACCATGACGTTTGCAAGACTGGCTGGGAAAGTTAGAACGTGGAGAAACTTAGCTTTAGTGTAGGAAGCTTCGGCCAGGGAAGATCTTGCTCCTTCGGAAAGACAGTGGGGGGGAGATCCCCCACTCTCACCCCATTGGTAACATTTCACGAATGAATGAACCTTTGTATTTCTACTCTATGTGGAGATCAAAATCCAAATCCAATCGACACAACACCCAAAGGGAATTAGCCACAGAATGCCACACAGCTGAAGAACGGGGTGTGGGGGGGAAGAGGGGGGAGACGGCCAGGAAGCTTCTGGAATCTGATAAGCTTATTACAGTCAATACAGATTCGTAACGTGTAGAATGGGATCTGGTCTCCTCTGGGCTCTGGTCTTCTGAAGGAGAAAATGAAAAGCAAGGCAGCCCAGAAGTAGAGGTATGTGTCTGGACGATCATTGACCAGGTCCACAAACCAATTCGGGGCACCCACGAGACCCCAGCAGGGGCATGCAGAGGCGGATGATGGAGTGATGGGGGATGTGGCTAGACAGGTGACAGCCCCATGCCTTCGACACACAGAAAGCTTGAACTTGATCCTGTAAGCACTGTGGAACCAGGCCCAGGATAAAAACAGCAACCATATGGTCGCATTTGTGTTTTAGATTAACTGGGTGGAGAACGGATTTGAAAGAAGCAGGAAAAGGGACTATACGCAAATGTCCAGTGTCAAGCTTCAGGAAAAAAGATGTGAGTGTCTGAACTAAGGAGTCAGGGAAGACGAAAAGACGAGGCGGACTTGAGAAATACTTGGGACGGAAGATCGGAATGGCGTGAGGATTTCTAGAATATGGGCTGGAGGAAGTTGGGAAGATGACCCCACGCAGCTAAACAGCCTCAGATGACACATCAGCAACATCCCACCGAGGTTTTTCCGTGGATTTGGTTTGGCCAGTCCTACCACAAGCCCACCCAACTCTTTCCAAAACAACTTTGTTGCCCGAACAGTTTACTGTCGATACATTCTTTCAATGTCGGGAACGGCACTGCACATTCTAGGCAAACAAAAGAAGTTGATGTTTTGCCAAGTCCCTCTTTTTTCCATAAAGGTAGGAATGGATGGTTCTAGGCCCACGACATTCATTCCGTGTTATATGCAATCGGATTGATTACTATGTGAGAAACTGTAAAGACTCGTCAAGAAGTCCAAGGGCCATTTATCAAAGAGACACTGTGCGTAGGAGTAAGAAAGCAAAGATGCGGCAGGAAAATTAAAACTGTCTTTCTCGTGTAGACCCTTTTACGATTCTAAAGTGCCTGCGCCTAGCGATGTGTTCAATTAGCCTTGGGTACAGCGTCTAGAAGTCCTTGGTTTAACTCTAAATGATCATGAAATAAGTTATCATGTGTTAGGTGCTACGCCCAGCGCGCATCCTGTAGTCGGTACTCCAGGAACTTTTGCTAGTAAATGAGTGCAAGTAAAGGTGACTATGAGCAGATTCTGTCCTGGGGTAGGGGAGGTGGGGGTGGGCGCAGGGGATGGGGGAGGGGGGTAACGTGGCCCTGGAGCACGCTCAAGAAGCAAGAGGCCACAGAACAGCACAGCATTCTCCATCTCTTTCCCAGACCCAAGTGCCTCTCAGGCTGGGTTTAGGACCAACCTCCATCTTGCACCTGCCCCTTCTGGTGTCTTCATTACTTCACTTACTGAGAGTCAGAGTAACAGAGGTCCCAGGGGAGGACAAGGGTTGAAGTAGGAACTCCAATCCCTGTTTAGGCGTTCGGCCACTAGAGGGCGAGAGAGTCAAAAGCCTGCCTCGGAACGTCAGCGCGGCTCCGGCTCCGCAGGGGGAACCTTCCCTGCTTCCTAGGTAGTAGCATCCTTAGCATTTCCTTCTACCAACAGTCCCCGATGCTTGGTACAGCAGGACTTGTGGTACAATTTCATCCCTGAAAAACTGGAAATATCCACCTTTGGCCATGCTTTTCTCCCCTCCCCCCCAATAATAATTTTAAAACGAAGACAGAAAACAATCAGGCAAATTTCTCAAGACTGACCAAGCAGGACTTGGTAAGGCCACCACCTCGAGCTAGCAGCACCTGTGCAGTCGCTACAAAGCTGTGCATCCAGATGTGCGGCTCAGAGCAGCCGGGAGGTCTGCCCGGAAGCCCTATGTGCCAAGGACGATACAGCGTGCCCAGTTCAATTCGAATTTCAGATAAATAATGAAGAGTTTTTAAATACAAATCCGGGCTTTCTGCTGAGTGGGGAGTCTGCTTCTCCCTCTCACTCTCCTTCTGTACTCTCTCTCTCTCTCAACAACAACAACAACAACAACAAAAACAGGTTGCCTGTGCTAAGGACCAAGTGAGCTCGACACACACCCCTTCCAAGAGTGGAACAGGAGAAGGTGAAACGCCAGGATGGCAGAGAAGTTTCACAGAAGGGTTGGGAAGTTATTTATAGTCTCCTTGGAGATGATTTTTAACAAAAACAAATAACGCTCCTTCCTTCAGTCCTTCAGAAACATTTGTTGAGGGTCTCCTATGTCCCAGGTCAACTAAGGAACGACGAAGGTCAAGCATGAAATGTCCACGGTTTAATTGTAATTGCTCACAACAAATAATGGAGTTGGCCAGGGCGGTGGGGGGGGGGGGCACTCATTTCCCATTGCTTGATGTTCCAGAAGGACAGATTTTCCCCCAAACCTTTCTGCCCCTCCCCTTAGCCTTTTCAAGAGAGGCACAGTCCAACTCTCTGTCTCTCTCTCTGGGCCCCCAGGTTGGGAGGCCTGTAATGGTTCACATGTGTCTGCAATGAGTAAGAAAGTTAGCCTAGGGGCTCCTGGATGGCTCAGTCGGTTAAGCATCTGCGTTAAGCTCAGGTTGTGATTTCAGGGTCCTGGGATGGGGGGAGCCCCAAGTGTCGTTGGCTCCTTGCTTACTAGTGGGAGGCCTGCTTCTCCCTCTCCCTTTGCCCCTCCCCCGATCATGCTCTCTCTTTAATAAATAAATAGAATCCTAGAAGGGAAGAAGGGAGGGAGGGAGGGAAGGATGGGAGAGAGAGAGGGAGGGAAGGAGGGAGGGAGGGAGGAAGGAAGGAAGAAAGGAACAAACAATTCTAATTCTGGGGTGTACCCCACTGTGCCCCTGACCCTAAACTATATTTTAGTATTGACTTTATCCAGTAACCAAACTGATGTTTTAGTCTCTTTCTTTGTCTTTAGTTTACCTTTTAATTTGCTCCGAACTTGGATAGGGAAAGTGGTATTATATCTGGGGCCTTTTTAAAGTCCTGGTATGTGGGGATCACTTTTCTAAATTCTTTACATATTTACTTCTCCCTACAAGATTCCATTATTATTACCACACTATTTTGCAAATGAGAAAACAATACATTCATTAGCTGGCCAAGGTCGCCCATTCAAGGAGGGGAGGAGCCGGAATTCGGAATTCGAGCCGGAAACTGTCTCCAGGCCCTGCTGCCTCTGCAAGGCTTTCTTCTGTGGTATAATCCTCTCATGCTTTTCTAACCGAGTTATTTAAAATTTTCTTTAAATCAACAAACCCAAAGTCCATGTGTGTGACTATTCTTTTCGTTAAATAAACTCTGAAGGAGAAAATTCCGCGACGAAAACCAATGCCCTCACCGAGAGCTGAGAGCTGCTCTTTCGCCTCAAATGTTAAGAATCAGACGCTTTTTCTCATCTATTGTTGACAGAGACAGCCCTCCGGCTCGCTTACTTCCTCAAGGAGAGACAATTTAAGCCATCGTTCTTGTTCGGGTTAGATAGCAACGATCTAGAGAATTCTCCCCTTCCAGCAAAGGGAAGACAAGCATTTAGGTGACCCGGCCACGGAAAAGATGACGAAGTCCCCGATACTGTATTTATAACTCAGCAGGACGGAGGGCAAAGCATGGGACAGCAAAGACCCCACTGTCCCCCCAGGACTCGGCATTTGGTCATTTGGATCCCGGCATAAAATCTGGTAGACACCGACTGCTTCACGGCAATTATTCTCTCCAGAGAAGTCACAGGATTCCGATAAAAACGGAGCTCTTAAGATTTGACTGAGACAAAGAAAAAGTTACCTGAGGAGAGTGTTGAAGCCGGAACTTTTTAGCCACTTTCAACAGAAGCGTCCCTGTTCTTCCTGTTAGCATCGCCCCGCCATCGCTCATGTCACTTCTGGTCACGAACCCAGAATGATCCTGTTGGACCTTAGGCTTTTCTCCAGTCCATTAGAGATCTCACCAGTCCTACTCTGGGCGTGACCTTTAGCTCCGGGTTGGAGGACGCTAGCAAGGCCCCCATGTCGTCAGTCTGAAATGTGCTTCTTTTAGAAGTCTGGGCCCTGAACGAGGGGGATGTGGAGCCCTTGACCTTGTGGGAATAGCTTTGGAAAATAAGGTCACAATGGTTATTTCATGCCTTGGACTTTGATCTTTATCTGGACTTCTTTTGCAGGAATTTCAAAACCATAAATACTTCTCCTGGATGGAGAACTTTCTTATTCTGGCCATTAAATGTTTCTTACTCTCGCCCAAACCGATCAGTAAGAATGTGGGTCTTGAAGTCACATTAACCAGAGTAAAACTATACTTTGAAAAAATAGACTCTGTGGTGTAAGGTTGCTTGATAACTTTTTAAGAGGACAGTGTGACGAACCTACTTTCCCCTTTCCCGGCCATGAAATTGTGTTCATCAGAGCATGTAAGTGATATAGATTATGCATTGTTTTCTTATGGATGCTATCCATATGGTAGCTAATTGGAGAGTTCTGGCTGGCGTTTCCTGGAGTAGATGCCAAAGGATGGGGAGATGTTAAGAAAATAACTAGTCAGCAGCCTGCCTACCCTTAAACATGACATTCTCGATGGCTCGTTCTAATTCTGGGATTCCTAGATAGCGCGGGGCTCTCCCAGGACATATGGAGGAATGGGGGGGTGGTCTGTAGGACAAACTTCTGGGCTCCTTATGTTTGTCAACCAGGGCAATCCTGCTATGGGAAAGCTGGAAAGTTAACTTCTAAAGCTCAGTGGGAGCCCAAGGCTGCTTACCATTTTACTCTGAAGTAGGTGGTTCAGCGCCCCATGCACAGGAAGCTATTGGGGAAGTTCAGGCTTTTGAAGGAAGGGTGAGAAATGACTACAGCACCGACCTTTAGGCCAAACCTTCCTCCTCTAACTATTTCACTCTTTCTGGGTGGGAATGTATGTGCACGTATGTGTGTGTGTTTGGGGGGGGGTGGGACGAAATTTTTAATTGTTATAGTCATTGAGGGAATTATGGAGTTGCAGGCAAAGGCAGTTTCTTATTATCTAGAGCTACTCCCTAGACTTTGGGTCACATTTTCAAAGTAGTTTTAACCAAAATGTTTTGAGTTCATCCCACGATCTCTCTCTTCCTTCCGCCAGCCGTTTAGTAGCAAGAACAGCTGTCATTTAATGAGGACATACTTTGTCTCGGGATTTAAGTTGAACACTTCCATACATGGCGTCATGTATCCATCTCAACAACCCGCTGAGGCAGTGTTCTTATCATCCCCATATAACAGAGGAGGGAAATGAAGCCCTGGCGAGTCATTGGACAAGTCCACAGACACATAAATGTCAAGGGTGATGCCAGGCTTTGTAATCAGGCGGTTTGATTACCGAGCTCACGCTCCCAGTCCGCTGGAGCCCCTCCCTGAGGCTCAAGAAAAATGTCTGGTCTCCATGAGGCTAGAAGGAATGGCCCAAAACACCTATTTCAGGAGCTGAGTCTTGGCAACCATCGTATAAGAACACATCACAGTGGATTCCTTAAGGCCTCACCTTGATCTTTCCTTCATTACAAAGAACAATTGCATTTTAGTTAGAATGCACCAAAAATAAGCTGAAATAGGCAGTGGCCTATTGACCGTGGAGATGAGATCTCCCAACTTCCGTTCTAGTGAATTCTACAAACAATTATGTAAGGACAAATAGGCATCCGGTAGGTACACAGCAGATAGGAGGAGATTCAGAGATGCACATGAGGGGCCCTTTTAAACTCATAGTTTATTCAAGGGAGGATCCCCGGTGGCACACTAGAGACACTTGGAACATTATTATGGATTATCTCTCTGAGGCTTCAGTTTTACTCAAAGATTGGGAGTTAAGGTGGGGGAATTAAGCTAAGTAATGATAGCTAAGTAATTTAGACCGCTTGCCACAAATATTTAATACAAACACAGAAAAAATGGAGCTGAACAAAACTATTGCCTTCTTTTTAAAGATAAAACACTGGACTTCAAAGAAATTGCTTCCATGGGGTCAACTCCCTCAGGTTTACCCCCTTGAATTCCCAGGGTTACCTGTTCCCTTTTCTCTGCTGATAATAGGCTGTTTCACAATGAGGTGGGGACAGGGTAAAAGCATAGAACGTATTAGTGAAAGGAGACAGACACCTAGACAGCGGTATTTTCTAGAAATGGAGAAAGAAAACATGCTCTAGGAGGCAGGGTAGAGGGTGAAACTGTGAGGAGTTTACTTATGGTGAGTCAGTCAGGTATACAAGTTATGTGAACAAATGTTAAAAAGGAAAAAAGGAGAGACAGGAACTTGATGAACCCATGATGTTGTGACAAGGAGGAAAGCTCAGGTTAAGGAACATTGAGTGAAAGATTGGATCCCTAATTGGGTCTTCAGAAATCACTTATGAACAGATCCTAAAGACATGAGGCAGGCTTGGTGGGTCAGGGTTGTGATGAAAGTTTCAAAGGCACCTAAATAAAACCAGCTTAGATATGAGGCAATGTTGGAAGAGGAAAAGAGGAGAGACGATGCTGGAACCATAATCTGAGACAGAGAGTGCAGAGTTGAGGAAAGCATGGAAAATGAGCTGGGGGGAAAAAGAGTGAAATTGAATAAATAAAAACTCATAGCTGAGGAAAACAGAGGAGACCCAACTTCTAAATAATAAGCATCTCTGGAGAATTTCAAGTAAGAAAAGAAGATATGATTATATTCAAAGATAACTCAAGAAACTTTCTGAAATAAAAGACTTGAATCTACAGATTGAAATATAGACGAAGACAAAAACGGATACAGGTCAAATCATACAAGGAAAAAAGTCAACTCCGGAAGGCAGTGTGTAACAGCAAAAAGTCTTCAGAGAGGTCAAGTGTTACTCAAGAAGTCTACACTTCACACTGTCATTCAAGTAAAAAGGCGAATGATATTCAACTTTAAGAACTCAGAAAAATAATTTCTGTGAGCCCTTTTAAAGAAATATTGGACCTTTTGAAGTAATATTGGGAGACCAAACCCTAATCACCCAAGAGAGGATTTAAAAAGCTGGAGGAAAAGGGATGCCCTGAGGACAGAACATATTTAGTACTAAACCAAAGACAATTGTAGAAATTAGAATTTCAGAACTTAAATTTTATGAACAATGGCCATTTAAATAAAATGATATTGCTAACGTGTATTGGGAAGAGAGAAGAGAAGTTAGACTAGATAGGTTGATTTCCTAATTCTTCAGATGGGGGCTTAAAAGGCATTCCTGAAATGTGGTAAATCAGATAATAGAAGTATGAATTAGCATTCTCATTTTTTAATCATGTGTACAAGTTACTTATTAAAATAAATGAAGAATAATAAAATTTAAGAAATGAATAATAAAATAACAGACAGTTGCAACAAAAAAAAGAGGTCTTGCAAGGAGGATAAATCTTCTTGGAGCATCAATACTGCTCAGATATTGGAATGTCACCTGCGGTTTTATAGGGTACACAGTGAAAGGAGGAAGACTTTTACAACAGTGATGGTTGGGTAAATGGTGATCCCAAGAGTTCACCCTTTAGCAAAGAATTTCCCCTTTCAGATCACATATAAATGGAAACAGAGACTGTAAAGGGAGGCTCTTCCTGAGAGTGTTGTCTTTCACTGCAGGGCAAGCTTTAAGATTGGTGAGAACTCTTACCTCAGTGTTGTGTGTCTTTCTCGTTTTACATACAGAAGCACTTACTTAAGAAATGTTACACATATCTATACTATATACTCGATGTAATGAGAGGATTAACTCTTCTTTTCTGAGGTAATAGTTTTTGCCCTGGACCAACCAAGACTAGGATTCACCAACATGTCTGTGTTTTGATAGTGTGAATGATTATCTGTGGGGCCCGGGGCCCCAACTATGGTAGTGAGGAAATACAGAAAGAAAAGCAATCTTCTGCTGCGCCTGGTTTTAAGTCTAACATGGCCAGTGATGGGTTCAACTTTCCTGTTTCTATCAGACACTCTCTGTTGACTAGCGACCTCCATGTTAGCGATGAGCCTGCACTGGGAGTCTCGTGAGGCAAGAAAGAGGTGTCGGCTGCATGCAAAACCACACAAAACCTGGAGGAGAGAGAAGACCATGCCTTTCAAAGGTGCTTAGCAGTGTGCGTGACAGTGTGAACGTACTCTGCCAATGGCAGCCTATTTGCTCTAGCAAAAAGATCTGGGCTTTCATAAACATCTTTTGTAGGTATACTACAAAAAAAAAAAGAGCCTCACACTCACACACACACACACATACACACGTGCGTGCGTGCGCCTGCGCACACACACGAAAACTCTACCATCTAAAATGAACATCTGTTACCACAGCTGTTCCTAAAAACAGATTAAGGTACAACTGTCACATGAAAAGTGAAAAACAGGAACATCTTCCCATTTTACTCCGGAGGAATTTCAAACCCCTCCCATTTACTAGCCAGTAATTTCCCTGGGATTCAGCCCATGTCAAGTGCCATGAGATGAAAAACTGCTTTGTTATAAACCGAACATAAATATTCCACCAAGCTTGGAATTTCTCAGAACTCTAAACACAACACACAGCCCACACTTCCTTCGGTCCCCAACTCATTGTCCTCTGTTTAAACTGAAATGTTTGTCATGGAAAGAAACACAAGATGGACGAAGAGGCAGGCGCCCGGCCCTGGAAGGCTCTGGTCGGCATGGGTGTCACCCAGAAAGGGGCGACTCCCTTTTGAGAGGGCCCAGGGGGGACTCATTTTGAGAAAGATGGACTCATTTTGAGAATGAAGAAACTACGTCTTATAAGGAATCCATCTGAGGGAACTGGAGATTTTTAGTTTGTAGAGGAGAATGCTTGAGGAGATACGGCAGTTGTCTTAATACATTTGAAAAGCTGTCACACAGAACGCAGAAGAGATTTATTCTGCGTTGCTGAAAGGTGCGGAACAAGTGTCGAGTGTCAGCAAGTGGGCTCATTTTGATCCGCTGAGGGAAAGATATTCTGTCTAATTAGATTTAGCAACACAATTGGTTGATTCTTGAAAATAGAGGGGGAGCTCCCTGCCACTAAAAATAACCAAGTAGAGTCAAACTGAGCATTGCTCAGGAACTGGGTGGAGAGGTTTCTCATACTAAATTGTAAGGCCAAGCCAATGGCCATTCATGCTTTTACCTTCTATCATTCGGGCTTGGTTATAAAGCTTTCTGTATCATTTTTAAAACTTTGAGAATAATGACTGGGGGTAGTGATTTTTAGGACACAGTGATTTTGCCCCTTTGATTCTTTATTCATTCTTCTCTTCTGGGAAGATGAATGAGAAGCAGACGATGAACAGAAAAAAAGGGAAGGAAAATCAAAGGAAGAGGGGTAGGAGGAGAATGCACATGATCTGCTCTTTCTTGGAAATTAGGCTACGTTGGAAGAAGAGCCATATCAAATGTAAACCATGGCACACCTAGAGTGCACTTTCATCAAAGGCCCATTCAGCCTTGCAAATAGTCCTAAAATTGCTCACTGGACATGAATTTGCACCAGCAGCACTGCGACGTCCCTACAGAACGACAGAGTTCTTGTTCTTACTTGTCCTCTTCACGGAAGTTCTCTGGTATCTTCCAGGATATCTGAGGTCATTCACAGCTGGATGACACAAGTTGTGTTTACAGATGAACTTTTCCAGATGAAAGAACAAGCACAGCTTCACTAAGCTCCCCTCTCTCCAGATAAGCATAGATACAGTTGGCAAAGAGCCCTACTGACCCAAACCTACCTCCTAAACAAACCAAATTCAAACAAATATGTGAACAAAGCCATCATCATCTCCTTATAGAAGAGTCACTTTTGAAGATGGCTTTTAAAAATACAGAAGTGTGAACTCAGCTGATCACCAAATATCAAGTAAATAAGAGAAAACCCTCACCAAGAGAGATCAGCATATACGTGGTCTTCTAACGGGATCCCCATTGGTGCTAATCTACATTCCACAGCTCCTTCAAAGCCCACTTTTTAATTTGAAATATGAGAAATATGAAAAAGCCCATGGCAGTTTCCACTTGAATGTTTCATAGGTAGTTCAAAATCTCTGCATCCAAAAATGAACTTGTAATTGCGTCCTCACAGTCTGGTCCTTTCTCAGAGTCCCATGGCCCCAAGCACTCTTATCAAAACAAAAATGAAAGACATCCCTGACCCCACCTTTTCTCTTACCACAACACACAATTAATAACCAAAGCCCGACTCATAGATCTCCTATGTACCATCCGAATTCATCCCACCAGCACTCCGGACACAACCATCATCACCTCTCTCCTGGATGGTTGCAAAGACTTCCCAGCTAGTCTCTCTAGGTACACACTTGCTCCGATCCAGAGCTGATATGATCTGGAAAACAAAAATGATCCTGCTACTTCCCTCCAATGGCTGCCCGTAGGACACGTTCCAAACTCCTCAGCCTGCCCACAAGGTCGTGCACGACCTGACCACTTGCTACTTCTCTGTTCCTCCCTCACTTCTGCCTGGGGGCTCAAGTCCTGTTGACCTTGCTCCCTGTCCCTCCAAAGAAGGGAAGGGACATACTCTTTCCCACCTCAGAGCTTCATGCATGCTCTTCCTTCTGCCCCTCTTCCCCCTCCCGCTGTCCCTTCCTCGCCAAGTCCTACTCCTCCTCAGGTCTCAACTCCACCTGAGCCAGGAAGCATTCTCGGATGCCTACCACTGCCACATCTGGCCCCGTTTCAACGCTTCCACAGTTCTTTTCATCTCACCTTGTGACCTACATCGTACTTTTAAGTCCTTCTTCATTGTCAGTTTCCCAAAGGAGGTTAGAAATTCCTAGCTTACAGGGACCACGTCTGCCTCAATCAGTGCTGGATTCCACATACCTTGCGCCTAATTTGTGCTTGAATCATTGTTGAATGAACACACGAGTGAATGAATGCCATGTGCTGTCTAAATCAATGATTCATAAATTTCACTATGCAGAAGAATCCCGGGAAAGCAATCTAGCACATCCATGATCCGCCCCAGGAATCTAACTTTCTAACAAGAGCTCTGGAGGATTTTGGTCCAGATTTTTCTTGACTTTGCACTTTGAAGAGCAATACTCCAGGATACAGAGAGTGGGGGTGGGAGGGGGAGAGAAGCAGAATTGAGGTTAAAGAGACAAAGGGAGCAAAATGGGAGAAGTTAAATAACAGATGATTTATGTAATTGTTCAACCACTGAACATCTGAAGGATTAAATGATAGATTGTCAAATTAAGTCCTCAGATCATGAGAGCCCAACACACTTAGAAGAGACAGCCATCTGGAGTGGCTGGAAGTCTGTGGGGGGGGAGGGGTGTGTAGGAGTTGTTAAAATAGGAAAAGAAATTTGAGGATAAGTTTGGAAGGGAGAAGATGGGGAGAAATGGTAAGGAGCATAAGTTCAGAGGAAGGGGATAGAGGATAATAAGTGGAACACTTTGCTTGAAAGACAGTCCAGAAATTGAGTGGCTGGGAATATGATTAGAAATCTAGAGAAGGTGGGGAGCCTGGGTGGCTCAGTGAGTTAAGCCTCTGCCTTCGGCTCAGGTCATGATATCAGGGTCCTGGGATCGAGCCCCACATCGGGCTCTCTGCTCGGCAGGGAGCCTGCTTCTCTCTCTCTCTCTCCGCCTGCCTCTCTGCCTGCTTGTGATCTCTCTCTCTGTGTCAAATAAATAAATAAAATCTTAAAAAAAAAAAAAAAAGAAATCTAGAGAAGGGCCTGACTGGAGAGGTCCTTGAAGTTAATGAAGGGGGTCAGGATAGGTCACCCTAAAATATGCCACTTTGGCAAAAGGATTATTTTGAGGCGAAGGCAACTGAGAAGCAGCAAATGCAGAAGAAACTCTCTGCCCTCTTCTTTTCTGTTTAAAAGAAGGGCATACATTTCTCTTTATAAAAAAGTTCTATCTCCTCTCTCTCCTACCAGGAAGAGGAGAGGACTCTTACTACCAGAGAGGGTACCAATTTGAATCTGCATTAACAGACTTACTAAATCCTTACCTTATTTAACCCTTATCTTTCCCCATATATTTATTTCCCTTTCCACAAGCAACTCCTGTAGAAGCCCAAACCTCTTTTCCTTTGCCTTACCACCTTTCTACAATTTACCACCTTTTGCTAAAAGAGTATAAGTTTCCAACCCTTATCTTTCCCCATATATTTATTTCCCTTTCCACAAGCAACTCCTGTAGAAACCCAAACCTCTTTTCCTTTGCCTTACCACCTTTCTACAATTTACCACCTTTTGCTAAAAGAGTATAAGTTTGCAGGTCTACCCGTTTTTAGGGGTTTTCAATTCTTTTTTTTTTTTTTAAGGTCTTATTTTTAAGTAATCTGTACATCCAACATGGGGCTTGAACTCACAACCCTGAAATCAAGAGTGGCATGCTCCATGTTCCACCAACTTAGCCAGCATGGCGCCCTAGGGTTTTCAATTCTTTTATGTGAGGTCCCCTGTGTGCAAAGGAAATACATCTCTTCTCTCATGAATCTGCCTTTTGTCACTTTAATTCACAGGTCCTAGTCACTGAAAATAAGAGGGTAGAGGTGAAGTTTTTTCCTTCTCTGATGTTAAGTAAAGGAATGACAGCCAGAAACACCCAAAGGCAAGACTTGACTTGGAATTTAAATAAAGTGCTAAAATTTGAGATACTAAAAAAAAAAATGCTCTGTTTTCATAATATGCCCCATTTCCTTGAAGTATCAAAAGACTTTTCCATAATGTAGGTTTCATGTATGTTGTAAATATATAGGACAAAAAAATCAAGGCCAAAGAAGAAGGCAGTGTGTACATCGTGTCAAAAAGGCACTTAGTTCTAAGACCATGAGTGCTGAGGAATTTCAAAGGAAGCAAAACAATTGAAATCTAAGGCTAGCTGTGAACTCAGTTAACATAAGAAGAGTCTTTTTTTTCCACTTTACTTATTTCATGTCTGCTTTGATGAGCAATGGAGAGAGATTGAAAGGGATCGGGATATTCTACCCCAAATATTTCACATTGGCTTAAGGATTATTTTGAGCTGAAAGCAATTAAGGAACAGCAGACTCAGGAGAGACTCTCTATCCTCCTTTCTGCTTAAAAGCAGGGCATAAATTTCCCCTTGTGAAGGTGTCCCCCACTCCTGTTCCCGGAAGAAGAGAAACTTTGTCAGTACTGAGATGAGTCTGCATAAACACATCTTACTAAAATAATCCTTTTCTTTCATTCATTCCCCCCTCATATTTTTCTTTTTTTAAAAAAGAAGATTGTATTTATTTATTTAAGAGAGAGTGCAAGAGACCACAAGCAGGGGTAGTGGCAGGCAGAGAGAGAAGCAGACTCCCCGCTGAGCAGGGAGCCCCAATATTGGGATTGATCCCAGGACCATGAGATCATGACCTGCGCTGAAGGCAGAGGCTTAACCAACAAAGCCAACCAGAAGCCCCCTTCCCAATATATTATCTCATCACTTTCGCACAATTTATTGTCCCTTGAAGCCCAAAGAAGAGGCCTTCGTGAAAATGGTATATAAATCCACCCGCCACTTCGACTTTCATTTCTTTTCTGAGAACTCCCATCCATGTAAAACATTAATAAATTTGTTTTCCTTTCTTCCTATTAATCTGTTCTTTCTCAGCTAAATTTGTCAGCCTCCTCCCCGCTGCCCCCCAACCCCCGCCTATACACTGAAGGCTAGGGGAAAACTTTTTCCTCCCCAACAGAATCTACTTGCTGAAACCAAAATGGCGCCACCCCAATATATGGTGACTGACTGAAAAAAAAAAAAAACAGGGATTGGGGAAAGGAACAAAAGAAGGGGCGCCTGGGTGGTTCAGTCGGTCAAGCGTCTGCCTTCTGCCCAGGTCATGGTATCAGGGTGCTGGGATCAAGCCCACATCGGGTTCCCTGCTCAGCGGGGAGTCTGCTTCTCTCTCTCCCCCTCCCCCTGCTCGTGCTCTCTCTCTATCTCAAATAAATAAGTAAAATCTTTAGAGTACCCACAACCAGCTCCTGAATATATGGATTTGTAGGTGGTGCCGGGAGAGCTGGCTTTAGGTCCTGCTTCCAACACTTCAATGCCAGATGGATTTACCTCAGCTCGACTGCAGATTCTTCCTCCGGAAACCGAAGTACAATTTCTTGCCATCTTTACAGGGTTGTAGGGATGCAGTGTGAAAGCATTTGTGAACTGTAAGTCACTTTATAAATAGAAAGCCTTGTGAAATTCTATCAATAGAAAAAGCAACAAATAGCTCTCGAGTTGATTTAATCTTTTTTTTCCCCTTAAATTTCTATGATATTCGAGTAAACGTTAGTCATGGTAGATGATACAAGGTATAATGGTAAAATGATTCAGAATGCTACGTAGCATTCTTACGTATATGTGTTACCCCTCTGGCCTCACTTCCCTTGCCTTCCCGAGAATAAACATCTTAAACCCAAGCAGTACATCAGTGTTGCTCTCCGAAGGCTAAATACCGCAGGAATTTGTATCTGATATTTAGGAAAAGTGCCAAACCTGGTGATATCTATACACACATTAGATAAGAGATTCAGCAAACAGATGCTCCTTCTTGCAATCAGCCAAGAACTTCTAATATTCTGACAACTTGTTAATCAACCAGCATATGGTCTCACTTTCGTAAACACAACACTCAGATTTTGCTTTTTACAGGGCATTTTCGGAGAGAAGCAATGGTCCTGACTCATCAACACTATTCACTGGAAATCAAGTGAAGCTAGCCTCCGCCACCACCTTACGTTTGTTTAATTACTTGGGGAAAGAATAAATAGAGGCATTGATTTGGATTTTATGCATTTTTCCCCCCTGAGTTGAGATTTTTTAAAACCTCATCCTCTTAGACATTTGTAAAAGTAGTAGAAAATCTTTTTTATCCAGATTTATGTGTACAGATATATGTATATGTCAAAAATGTCTATAGTTCCTATATTGGTTTCCTAGAGATGTTATAAAAAAGTATGGAAAACTGAATGGCTTAAAGAAAGATAAATAAATTTTTAAAAAAATAGGAAAAAAAAAAGATAAATTGTTTCTTCACACTTCCAGAAGGCTGGAAGTCTGAAATCAAGCTGTTAGTAGGGCCATACTCCCCCCTCCCTGCCCCCAAGACTCTAGGGAAGGAGCCTTCCTTCCATCTTGTAGCTTCTGGCAGCTCTAGGCCTGTCTTGGCTTGTAGCATACGGCTCCCATCGAGGCCTCACCCTCACGTGGCCGTGTGTCTTCTGTGCTTGTGTCCACATTTTACTTTTATTATAAGGACACTAGTCACATTGGATCAGGGCCTGCTGTACTCCAGAATGACCATATCTTAACCTAATGACATCTAACAGAGATCCTATTTCCAAACAGGGTCACATTTACGGGTCTGGATGGGGGTTAGGACTTCAACATATCCTTTTTGGGTACATATCTCAACAGCATAAATCTGACCCCACGAGATGATCCTATAAGGCAACTGGGAACTTTTTCTCCCAATACTATTACTATCAGGGACGGTCCCCTTGGGTTCCTTGACGTGGGCCCGACTGGCTCATGCAAATATGGACCTGATGCTCAGAAAGACCCTTCTTTGGAGCACCGGGGTGCCTCGGTTGTTTGTGCGACCGAGTCTGGGATTTCAGCTCAGGTCGTGATCTTGTGGTCATGGAATCAACCCCACATTGGCCTCTGCACTTAGCGGGGAGTCTGCTTGAGATTAGCTCTCCCTCTGCTTCTCCCCCCTGCTCATGCTCCCCTCCCCCAGACAAATAAATAAATAAAATAAAATAAAATAAATTCTTTGTACATCTCCGTCCCATGCCAGGAATCTCTTCTCACCATCTCTTGTTTTTGAGTCCACTTTTCTCCTAGCTTCTGGCTCTCCTCCCTACTGCCCACTTTGGTCTCCAATCCTCACCTCTGTGGTCAACCTCAGTGTAGTTTCACTCTTGCTCTCTAGTGCCACCTAACTGGGCTGCAGCTCAGCTTTCCGACCAGTCCCCAAACAAACCCGGTCCCCTACTCCACTCTGGTGCACTGAGGTGTGTCACTACCTCTGAGGGTTAGTGTAAGATCTACTCCTTCCTGTGCAAGGTGAACCAGCCAGGCCCTGACCAGGGGAGGGCGGCCCAGGGGAGAGGGTGGGAGCGGGTGGGAGGTTATCTTCTGAAGGGCTCCTCTGCTGCCCACCATCCCCGTGCTTATGTGTCCAGTGATGCGGTCAGCAGCATCCCCAAGGTCATTCCCCTAAGTCCTCCAGTTCTGAGATTTCAGTAATCAAATTCATTACCGACCTTTCAGAAAATTATATATTTCATGTGCTTTGATGACAACAAAACTACCTCCTCTATGAGATGTTTAAAAGCTCCACCCAGGGGTGCCTGGGTGGCTCAGTGGGTTGAGCTCAGGTCGTGATCCCGGGGTCCCGGGATCAACCCCTCATTGCGCTCCCTGCTCAACAGGGAGCCTGCTTCTCCCTCTCCCTCTGCCCTTCTTCCCGGCTCATGCTCACTCTCTCTCTCAGATAAATAAATAAAATCTTTAAAAAAGATCAAAATAAAGGCTCTACTTGTATTGAAGATAACCAGGATTATGGAAAGACACTAAGACCCCATGTCATTTCTCCATCCGATTTAGAGTCGGAGCCTGCAGGGGAATCGCCACCAAGAAGACTGCATAGATCCCTTACAGTGTTGCCCTCAGGCTCCCATCTCGACACCCGCCCCCACCTCTGAAAGCCCTCTCTTTTAAGGTGGGTGTGACCAACCTCACCTTGACAAGGCCAACAGTCATCTCAGCCCTGGTATCATTTGACCTTTTGCCGCATTTAAGTTGCTTGATCACCTCCTTCCTCCTGAAATGCTCTTTTTACTGGCTTCTGGGATACGGCCTTCACCTGGTCCTCCTTGTCCTTGCAGATCCCTTTCTCAGGCTCCTCTGCTCCCTCTCCTTTGAGCTCCAGATCTGCACATCTGTCTCTTCATACTTTCCAGCTGGATATCTAACGGGCTCCTCAAATTCAACATGCCAAGAAAAATTCCCAATTTGTCACTCCTAGTCCCTCTCCTTCCAAATCTGGTTGACCCATGAGCCCACTAGGTCTGTGACACCCCCATTCACCGGGCTACTTATGCCCTAAATTACTTTTTTTTTTACATTTTCCCAGCTCCATTGAGATGTAATTGACATACAACATTGTGTATGTTTCAGATGATTTGATACACAGATATACTGGGAAATGATAACCACATCTATTACCTCACATAATTACCATTTTTGTTGTGTTGAGAACAGTTCAGCCTTACTCTCTAAACAACTTTCAAACAGACAATACAGTATTGTTAACTATTGTCACCGCGCTATACACCAGATTCCCAGAACTCGTTCATCTCCTAACTGGAAGTTTGGACCCTTTGACCAACGTCTGCCCCATTCCGCCGTCTCCCCAACCCCTGGCAGCCACCAATATACTCTCTTTCTCTGAGTGTGGCTCTTTTAGATTCCACATATAAGTGGTCATACAGTATTTGTCTTTGTCTGACTGATTTCACCTAACATGATGCCCTAACAAGGTCCATCCGTGTTGCCACTATGGCAATAGTTCCTTCTTTTTTGTGGCTGAATAATAGTCCACCAAAATCACTTTTTTCTGCTAACTCTATATCCAAATTACATAGTTCAATTTACATAGATCTTTTCTCTCTACCTTAAAAGTAGGTCCCACGTCTGACTCCTCCTTTACTGCTCCTTCTTTGTCAAAGTCACCATCTCTTCCCACGTAAACCTTTGGAAGGGCCTGTAATCTCTGTCCTCATGAATAAGTTTACATGGACTCCTTTGTAAAGAACATCATGCCGAGTCGTCAATATTCTTTCTGTAATTTATGTATTCTGTGTGTGTCTGTGCGGTGGGGACATATCAGCTTGTTCTTTCTAAAAGATTTCCCTGAGACTACACCCTAAGGTTTAATAATCAAATTAATTTAATCAATTAAAGTTATAAGCCCTTTATAGCTCCTTACAGACTTGAATTTAACCTTGTGGTAGACAGTGGGCTTTTTAATCAATGAAATGTAAGCAAGAGAAAGAAAACAATGTACTAAAGTAATGCCTGAATGCAGATATTTCAGATTACTATGTTTGGTGACCTGATTACATAAGCTGAATATTTTAGCCGAGCTGTGACCCTGAATGTACTATGTCAGAACAAGATGTTCTCATGTAAGTTATTTCTTTGGTGGCCAAGAGGCAAGAACACCCTCTTGTTGGAAGGATATGTTTCCCCTAAGAAGGACATGGACTTCTCACTCTTCAACCTCCTGGAAGAATCCTCCTCTGTAATAGGAAATTAGGTTTTAAGGTATAGCTTTAGTCTTGGGTGCGCATGTGTGTGCAGGCATGTGATGAAGGTGGTGGGGAGGGATGCCTTCCTCTTCCCTAGGGTCTGGTCATGTGGGGTGGATTCTAAGATGTGGAGATGCCTGGGGGACACCCTGAGGTGAAGGGTGAACTGGCCAGATCACAAGGCAGCAAGCTGAAATCTGTGAATTACCTTGTTAGTTAACTTGACTGAAACTTACTATTTTGGGTGCAGAACAAAGTAAAAGTCCATGGTTCATTTAAGAGTGAGCAAGGAAGCTGAGAGAGAGAGTCTGAAGCATCACATCACAAGGGGGGAAAACAGGAGTGAACGATAGACCTTAAATTCCTTTAGACCAAGATGCATGGAGAGCATTGAGTTTGAACTTACGGACAGGAAGGGAAGCATGAATAGCACTGACCTCTTTGGTCAACTATTGGGTCTTAAACCAGGATTATTCCCTGTGGGCACTAGTACTAGCCAGCACTTTATAAAGTACTTACAGTTGACCCTTGAACAACATCGCTCAACTGCATGGGTCCACTTATATGTGGATTTTTCGTGTGTGATATAGTCCAGTACTATAAGTGTATCTTCTCTTTCTTATAGTGTTCTCAATAACATTATCTTTTCTCTAGCTTACTGTATTGTAAGAATACAGTATATAATATAAATTACATAATTTTATATTATTTGTGTGTTTTATGTATATATACACATGCAAATATACAAAATATGTGTTAATATGTGTCATTGGTAAGGCTCCCAGTCAACAGTAGGTTAATATAGTTAAGTTTTGGGGAAAACAACAGTTAAACATGGATTTTTGACTGCACGGGGGGTCAGCACCCCTGACCCCCACACTGTGCAAAGGCCAACTGTATGGTGTGCCAAGTGTGCTCTAACCACTGGACAAATATTGACTCTCATTCTCACAACAGCTCGGAGAAATAGGTGCTAGTATTGTCTCCATTCCACAGATGAGTAAACCGAGGCACAGAGAAGCTAACTTCCCCAGGGTTACACACCTCGTATGTATTACGGCCAGAACTTGAACTCAGAGATCCGACTCCAGACTTTGTGCTCTTAAGAACTACACAGAGGGGTGCCTGGGTGGCTCAGTCGGTTAAGCGTTCCATTCTTGATTTCAGCTCAGGTCATGATCTCAGGACTGTGCGATCGAGCCCTGTGTCAGGCTCCATGCTGAGTGGGAAGTCTGCTGGATATTTTCTCTCCCCCTCTCCCTCTGCACACCCCCATCCATCCCAGCCAGCACTTGTGCACGCTCTCTCTTAACAAAACAAAACAAAACAAAACAAAACAAAACAAAACAAAACAAAACAAAACAAAACCACTATACAGACCGCCTCTCCAAATTGTGACCGAGCTGTCTTTCAGAATCCTGGAACAGGCTCTTATCCTGTCTCTGAATCAGGACAGGAAGAAAATACCTTCTTGGCCTAGTGGTAGTAGGAAAATGGCTCCTCTAGAAATGACAAATTATTTGACAGATTTTCCTTTAAAGTTTTTCTCCTTTTTCACTACCTCAGGGCAAGTCACATTAAAGCCTTAGCTCCCGTCCAAATGGCTGCTGCCTCAATAGAAATTGAGAATGTCGAGTTTGCTCAGTTCTGCTCTGTACCCCACTGTGTGACTTACACATTCGGTACAGCAGCCCACAGCTGTAGGCTTAAATTGCGCTTCCATCACATACCAGCTAGATGACCTTTGTCAGGTCATCTGCCCTCTCAAAACCTCAGTTTCCTCTTTGGTAGAATGGGGATAAAAATAGCACCAACCTCGGGGTGCCTCGGTGGCCCAGTTAAGTATCTGATTCTTGGTCTTGGCTCAGGTCATGCTCTCAGGATCATGTGATGAGCCCGGCATTGCACAACAGGGTCCATGCTGGGCGTGGAGCCTTCTTTAAGAGTCTCACTCTCTCTCTCCCTCTCCCTCTACTCCCCGCAGTGTACGTGAGCTCTCTCTCTCTCTCTCTTTCTCTTTCTTGAAAAACAAATAGCACTGATCTCAGAGGATGTCATGAGGATTATATTAAAATAAATACATAAACTGCTCCTCATAGCTACTAGATTCCAAAAAGCTTTCGGTAACTCCTATGTTTTATGATTTGGATTATGATGTTGATCATCACTGAAGGGAAAACAATATTTTATTTTAAATTAAGATTTTTTCAAGGTCTTTTATTTTAAAAACATGCCATGAGGTCTTCATAAATATCTAGAGTGATGAAGTCCTTTCCAGTCATGCCATGTTCCTTATTTATGAGATCTTTTCAATGAAAACGCTTCTTGGAACATTTCTTGTCAGGGATGTATATTTTGGTGTTATAAGTTCACTACAAGATGATGAAGGTGACGACGATGATGATGCCCATGACCAACGTTATCACTTTGAGCGTTCACGTTCCAACAGTGCGTAATTCGGCTGAGGATAGTTCCGACTGAACGAAGTGAAGTCTCGGAGTGAATGAAGTGCTGTATGCCTTGTTTGTTCTTGGCAGATAGAGCCTGCTGATCTGAGCAGTTAGCTGTCCCCCATGGGTTGGGAAGGATCATTCAGAGAAAAGAGAGTGTTTATAAAACCACGTTGGAGCATTGCTTTTCCACGAATCATTATTGGGCAGAACACCACCCTGTAACAAGCATGTCCATCTGGAACCCCCTTTGGAGGATCTCACAGCGAGAACACCCAGAGTACATGAAGCCTCTTTACCCTTAATAAGGTAGTTCCAGTGAGGATATCTTGCAATTACAAGCCATCCAAGTTTAATTTTTCTAGCCTTCGATCCATACAGACTTTCTCTTAACTTTAGAGGGCATCTTTTAGAGTCACACAACTCCAGTCAATCCAGAATAGAAGTGGATGGGGCCAACTTCCATCTTTTGTTACATAGACAGTACAGGTGGCAGGGATAGGAACAAAAAGTCAGAAGTGGGGAGGGTCTTTCGACCACCATATCCATTCACCACTGCCTTTGTCCTCTCTCTGTCATAGAATGTGGATTTACTTTCTAAGTCTTCCTCCCCAGTCTGTAGTATGAGGAAGGCTGCCAAAGAAGAGCCTCCCCTGGGAATATGTCCAGGCAGTGCATTCCAGCAAACCCCACGGACTCTCTATTTCACAGCCAGGAAAATAATGGAGTCCCCAAATGAGGCAAATTTCACACAATGGATGTGGGAACGACAGAAGAGTGTCTCTGTTTCCTTTAAAAACCAAAGAACAGAGACACCAGAAAAAGACTCATTCATCAAACACAAAGGCCGGTTCCCCCTGGGACTCCCACCTTCTTCTCCTGCTTACGGGAGCGACTCTATTTCCTTATTCTGAAGTCTCAACTTGCCGCCAGGCAGGGAGCAGCAAATGCTGCAAAATATTGAACACTAAACAGAGTCTTTTCAATGCTGCTGTAGTTAGGACAGAGAAAGACTCAGCATTAAAAAGTGTTATTCTTAATTCAGGTTTTTGTAGAAAGCATGGATATGTGTAGATTATTAGACCCAAGAGTCCCTACACTAGGGCAAAATCTGTACATTTTCCATGGGTGGCAGAGAGATGTACTGGCATAACATATTCAATTATTGCTATTAAATATAGCATGTTTCTGGAAAAAAATCCCTTAAAACTTCTTGAATATTAGTGAATCATCCTCCAAAACGGTAGTGCTTCGATGTTTACTGTTTTATGAGTGTAGGATACTTTTTTTTTTTTTAAAGATTTTATTTATTTATTTGACACAGAGAGAGATCACAAGTAGGCAGAGAGGCAGGCAGAGAGAGAGGGGGAAGCAGGCTCCCTGCTGAGCAGAGATCCCGATGCGGGGCTCGATCCCAGGACCCTGAGATCATGACCTGAGCCAAAGGCAGAGGCTTTAACCCACTGAGCCACCTAGGCGCCCCTAGGATACTTTTTTTTTCTATACATTGTTCAACGTCACAAGTGCCACGTTTGGGCTGCCATGAAAGCAAGATGGTGACCGAAACTAGAAGAGAAATTTATCCCGTCTGTGAGAAGCACCCTTTCCCTTGGAAGGGTCCTGGCTCCCTGGGATGCCTGAAGGCTGTACATACTTAGCACAGTGAACCCAGGACAGGTTAAGTACTCAGTAAAATCTGACTTGCTGCTTGATTACCACCATCTTTTCCAAACCGACATTTCACTTCTTCATTTATCATTATTTTTTAGATTTACTGAATAACTACTAGGCATGGGGATATAATAGTGAGCAAGACAAATTTCTTATCCTCATGGAGCTAGGCTTCTGGTGGCAGAGATGACAGTAAACAACGACCGGTAAATGCAATGAAATAAAAAACAAAGCAGGACAAGGGGTAGAGCGTGACAACAGTGTTATTTCAACATTGATGATCAAGGTAAGTGTCTTCGATGAGGTAATATTGATGCTTAGGGACTGAACATGAGGTGATAAAGGGAGCCATGCAGTTACCCAGAGGAAAAACATTCCAGGTAGAAGGAACAGTAAACACGTGCAAACATCCTGAGGCAAAGCTCATCTGATAAATAGTCAGAGCACCAAGAAGTCTCTAGAAGAGACCAGAACAGAGGAAATAAAGGGGAGAGCATTATAATAGGGTCAAGAAGGGTTGGCGTGGGCCAAACCATAGAGTCTTAAACAAATTTTATACCCAGTGTAATGAGAAGTGCTGATATGTTTACCAAGAGCCATCTTGCCTCCAAGCCCTTGGTAATTCAAAAGAAATGAAGATAAGAGTGGGCACAGCATGAAAATGCGATGTGTGGAAGATTTTAGGAAATGGGGCTGCACCTCATGTTTCTGGAGTTAAGTCAGCTCCCTGGGGCAGCCAGCCTTCCTGCCTGCTTCACCAGGCCCTGCTGGCGGCCAGAATCTCGTGAACTATGTCCCCCGAAGGAGCCCCTCCAGCCCCTGGATCGCACGCTTGGCAGGCACCGGGGCATCGAAACACACCCTCAGAACCGCCGCTGGAAGACCCAGATGAAAAATGGTCTCTTTACTGTGGGGTTTTCTTTTGCTTAAAAAAGTGAGAAACGGTTTCTCCAGGAACGGAGAGGTGGGGGAGCCCACCTCTGGAAAGCAGGGTATCCTTGGAGGCAAACGCCTGTGAACACTGCTCATGTCGAGCGATGGCCAGGGTCAGCCCAAGAAGACTGGCTTTGCTGAGGGCACTAAACGTGAGGGGAGGAGGGGGGCGTCCCTTCCGCCACCGCAGGGGGAATGTCAGGAGATCCTCCGACGTTTGGGCAAGTCTGCTCGTTCATCCCACCTCACTTTATCACACAGAAAAGAACCTAATTCTCCAGTAATCAGCTCTTCTGTCATGTTTCTCCTAAAAAACGCCACGCAGGCATCGCCGAGGGAAAGAATTCTCCACACCCTCACCCCTCGCCAAAGGTCTCCGTGGCACAGAGGAAACGGCCCTGCAATATTTCAGCTTCTGCTTACAAGTTTTCTTTGGAACGAGGCCATGCTCGAGGCAGACGGGCTCAGGAGGGAGGCCCAGCTTATCTGCTTGCTCGCATGCGTCCTCAGGCAAATGACATACTTTCTTCAGGCCTGTTTCCTCATCTGAAAAAAATAGTAATTCCCTCCTTGATTTTTTTTTAATTTAAAATATTCTAATGTTATCTATCATTACTTTTTAAATTATGTTCAGAAGCAATCTTTAAGGACCGGGAATTCTGTATCTGGCATCTGTATCTATACTTTTATCTGCATTATTACCTAGCCTCTAGTAGAAAGCTAATTAGTGATGGTCATAGGATTTTTTTTTTTTTTTACTATTATTAGGAATTCAAATCTTAAAATATTTGGTTCTCTGTCCAGGGTTCAATTTCAGCAGCAGTCTGAGAGTGAAGAATCTGCCTCTACCCTCACCCACCTCCCCCCTGGTAACCATCAGTTTGTTCTCTAAAGAGGCTGTTTCTTGGTCTCTCTCTCTCTCTCTCTCTCTCTCTCTCTCACTTTTTTCCTTTGTTTGCTTGTTTTGTTTCTTAAATTCCACATATGAGTGAAATCATAGGGTATTTTGTCTTTCTCTGACTGACCTATTTCGCTTAGCATATACTCTCCAGCTGTTGCTGGAAATGGCAAGATTTCACTCTTTCTTATGGCTGAATAATATTCCACTGTATTTATATCACATCTTCTTAATATTCCATTGTGTATAAACCACATCTTCTTTGTAACAAAGGTCATCGTTTTAAGGGAGGAGATAGTATCTACACAGGGAAAGACAAATGCTTTAGGAACCTGTTGCTAATCCGCTCTAGGACCTCGTTGACACATCATATCACTTTTTACCACCGAATCCTGACCAGAATCCTGCTCAGAATCCTTCTCAATGCAGTACCTCGGGCACTCTTTCACAATAGATGGCAACTGTGCATGGAGATAAAGCCCAATTCCTATACTTGGTCTAAGCGATGACAAGAAAATAGTGTTTTTATAAAGTAAGAGAAAGGACTAAGGTCAGTGAGGAAAGGGGCTGGTCGATGGATAGAATCATATAATAGAAGGCCAGTGAGTTTTCCACAGGAGTCAATGTTGGGCCAAGGTGGAAAAAGCCTCAGGCCCCCAGCAGTGAGATGGCCTACCCTGGTCCCCTAGCGAGACTGCCACTCCGTGACTTCCGGAGAGGGTCAGAAGGCTGTTCCATCTCAGGCTAGGTCTCGTATAGGGTGTCTAGAACCATAGGGAAGATCAACGTGCCCTGTGATGTTTACCAACAAATGACTTCACTAATGAATTCCACAAAATTATTTTCAGGACAAATACAAGGTCTTGGTTCGCTTTACCTTTTTGTTACACCTAAAGGAACATAGACACGTGGGAATACCCTCCCCCACACGCAGCCTTTCTAATATTTCTAGGTGGATGTTACTCTGTTACCCAGAGCTTTTTATCAGATAGATGAGAGGACTTCTTGAGAGCAGAGCCACCATTTAACAAAGATTAGAGAGGTCCAAGCAAGGTGGGGTTTTACTCATTTACTATTCGCTAGATATCTTTTTTTTTCCTGTTAAAAGTAAGTGTGTTTTCTGTTTTGTTTTATATTACCATTCAAGAAATGCATTCTCTCTCTCTCTCTCTCTCTCTCTCGTTTTTCAAGTAAGCTCTCTACCCAATGTGGGGCTTGAACTCAAGATCCCAAGATCAAGAGCTGCGTGCTCCCTGGACTGAGCTAGCCAGATGCCCCACGTTTCCTCTTTAAAAAATAGATTATGTACAACTCAAAGCTGTATTCTTACCTTTTACCTTAATCAACATCTCTCCTTTCCAAAAACATTTCTCCTCCAGCTATCAACAGCTAAACCGTCCCCTCTGACGCAGGCGCATCTGAACCGAACACCGATTTCACTAAGTCTTCCCGTGCGTTAGCTTTCCCCAGCGACCGAAAATGCCTTTCCAGGATGTCCATCCATTCAGGAATAATCTCACAGGTCTCCCTCGTGCTTTATTTATCAAGTAAGAAGGATCCAAGGGTGCTGTTTCTCTCTCATCCGGCCACTCAGTTTGAGTAAAAAGTAGCTCTGAAATTTTAAAAGCCATTGGCCCCAAGGTTTAAAAAAATCCTTTGAAGCGGCAAGAAAATGAGTTTCAGAAAATTAGCTTGGAGTCTTAATAAGAGGAGAGCACGAGGGCAACGGAGTTTGCAGTACACAACCTGAGTCTTGAAATCGTGGATTTTACGAACTGTCTTGTCACCTCACGCTCTGATAAAAACCGGCAATAGCTCAACCCAAAGAAAAAACAAATGTCTGAGAAACTCGCTTACTGAAAGGCCACTGAATTTTTCCTCCTGTAGCTAGGTGACTGGATAGTTTGAACTCTGTGTTGAAAGCACAGAATGGTTTAATTTATTTTTCCCAGTTACTGCCTTCAGCCATGCTGTCAAAACTGTTTTTCCGACCCTTAATGGCATCTCGGCTACAGCCCATAAGCTTCTGGTCACGTTCAGTTATGAAAGTCCAGGCTGGCCTAAAACTCTCATCTTGTATCTGATTTGAATCTCATCACCTTCTGTTCCCCTGAACAGGTTAAGGTTCTAGGGATATACCACTGGGACACGACCTCATCTGCCTCTGGAACCCTCTTCCCCACCCTCCTCCAAAATCTCTCTCCTTAGTTCCTTAGCGGGTTTGGGCAGTGAGAAGGTATCAGGTGAATTTTTTTTTTTTTTTGTACTTGTTGGGCTAACACTGATAAGCTCTTGGCATCTCTTATGTGATGGGATCTAAATGTGGCTCTTGGGAGCCCAACTGTATTTTCTGGTTGGTTTTGGAGGGTTTCCACAGTTCTCGGAGCTGAGCCATCAGAATCCTGGTCAACAAGTTCCGTTTGAACACAGCTCCTGCTTCCAGAAGCGTTCTCCCTCCAGCCCATGCCCAAGCATTCCCTTAGAAACTCAGGAGCCCTTGTGTGCCAGGGGAGAACTCTCAACGGGGTGCCCACTCACCACTCACCATGGTCCATGCAAGAATCCCACCCATCCTTGCCACCACATGCCCCCTAACTCCCTTCAGCTTCCTAGCCAGTTCTTTGCTTTGCCATGCCATTCCTTTTTTTCTGTTCCCTTTCCCCAAATCAGCAAGGCACGGGACTCATCTGCCAGGTCCCGACCCATCTGACCCTGCTGCCTTTGCAGAGGTCTGGCCACCAAGAGAATTGCCAGCCTTCTTCTCTTGCTAGTACCTTCCCCCATCAAAGCAATCTTCCCCTGTCTTTAAGAGGGGGGAGCGACCCCTACTATCCCCATGAAAAGATTCCCCATTCACAGTGAGCACCATGTTCATGGAATGGGACCAGTTATTTCGAGAGATCTCTATCCCTTTTTTTTTTTTTTTTTGCCTTCCCGGGGCACTGTTGTTTCTAGTAGCAGAGTGAATTCCTCTCAGAGCCGTGGGGACGGTGTCTTCCCCCAGTTGTTGTGGGCTATCTTCAATGTGTGGAGTACCTGAACCTTCCTTGTTCTCAGACTCAGTCCCAAGTTGGCAATTCCCAGAATCTCTTAAAACTCACCGCTATCAAACTCCAAGCCTTTCCAAACCAATCGATTCATTCATCCATTTGACACGGATTTCTTGAGTGCCCACCCGGTATTGGGAACTGTTATAGGCACTGGGGATATGGCAGCAAAGAGGACAGACGGGCTTACCTTTCTCAGTCTACACTCTACGGGAGGTGAACACCTTAGACAGACATGCTGACAAGATGGTTGGAGATGGTGCTAAGTGGTCCAAGGTAGCAGAATGCAGGGTAGGATGACTGCGTGGGTGGGGGGAGGGGCAGGGGAGGTGAAGGAGGAGGTGAGGGGGAGGTGGGGGGCAGGTGGGGGGATGGGGGGCCACCACTTGAGCTTGATGGTTGGACAAGGCTTATCGGAAGGGGAGATCACTGACCTGGGATAAGTGATTCCCAGGCAGGGCAAATGCAAAGGCCTTCAAGTGGGAGCCTGTTTGACATGTTCATGGAATTAAAAGATAAGCGAATGAGTGGTTTTTCCATTCTCATCTCAGAGCTGAACCTCCCAATATGCTCTTCCTTGTCCCCGGCTTGCTCCAGGCTATGACGTGAGATAAAAGATCTCCACTGCTTACTCTGTCAGTCCACGCTGCAAATGCGAGGCTGGCACAGCTGTCTCTCTAGACTTAAAGATCTGAGACGTGAAGGAGCCTTTTTAATTCATTTATGTGGGTCATGTACCAGGGAATTTTCTTATCAGAAAGCTATTGTAACTCTGTCCAAATTGCCACCCATGGAAACATCAAACACCAGGCAATGGAAGAACAGAGTTAGAAGGTTTCTCCTGTCCAATTCCTTCCTAATGGGATTTATGGATGAGTTTACTTGCGTATTAAAATGTGTGTGTTACACCTTTAAGCCTTATATAATTAAAAATATGTTATTGTGAGGCTTACTTACTAGGATAAAGTACATATAATGAGGAGAAAAGAAATAAGGTCCAAGAAAGCTCAAGGGTGCCATTTCTCTCAATGGTTTATTACTCTGAAATAAGAGAAAGCTCATTGGAATTGCCCATTTTGTTAGACAAAATTGCCTTTATAACATTCATGCCCCAAATGGCATATTTCTTAGTGGCATGGAATTTTAGAGCTGAAAGGTATCTTTGAAATCATTAATAACAAGCTTCTCATTTTATAATTGAGATATCCAAAAGGTTAAGAAGCATTCCCAAATCACATAACATTTGTAATTGTGGAGTTGAACTTGAATCGAAACCTATTTACTCCAATCTACTAGTCTTGCCACTACATTGCAGAACCTCTAAGCTAAGACATTGCCTGATTCACATTATGTCGAAGACCAGAACCTACTGTGTTCTCAGCACAATTAGAGATATTATGGTTGGTAGCCTCCAAGATGGACCCCAGTGATTCCTGCCTCATGCTCATGTAGTCCCCTTCTACGTCAGACCAGGGTCGGTCTGTATGACCAACAGAATATGACAGAAGTGATAGCATGTCACTTCTGAGGTTATGTTTTAAAACTGTGGCTACCATCTTGGTCTCTCTCTCTCGGATCACTTACTCTGGGGAAACCAGCTGTCGTGTTGTGAGGACGCTCAAATACCCTATGGCGAGGGAATGAGGTACTCAGCCAAGGATTAGCAAGAAACTGAGCTGACAAGCACATGACTAAGCTTAGAAGCAGATCCTACAACCTCTTGTGACTCCAGCTTCAGGCGACAGTTTGACTATAACCTCCCAAGACACCCTGAGCCTGAGCTGCCCAGTCAAACAGAGTCCTAATACAGAAAAACTGTACGATAATAACTATTTGTTATGTAGGCTGACATTCCAGGGAGTGATTTTCTTGTGCATTAATAGAGAACTAATACAGGCACAGTGGTTTTAATTCTTCTAAAATCACCCTTGGTACCATGTGATGGGCTGCATTCCTCAGACACAACTCCGTCTTCTCACCTCTTCTCACGCAGGGGAGAGACAGACACTTGCTCTGCTCAAAGACCTGTCTCAGCTCAGTCTCTGGCAACAGAGATGGAGAGGTGGGAGGGTGGCCGTGACTAATGCATGCCAACAATGCCTCCTCAAGGATAACACGTGGCAGATGTTAGCCTGTGTTAAACTTTTGTTGGAAAACCTAGAACAAAGGCATGATGATAGTTTGATGTTCACAGAGAAGAGTGAATACAAAGCATGGCTTTGGGCAGACTTCCTTTAAACATGTACAATCTTTGCTGCTTTTTTTCATGCTTTAGGAGAACTTGAAATTTTCAGAGGATGCCCTTTCCCTACCCAGGACTTGGTAGAGAAGATTTTTGAAGATGTCAGTGAACTCAAATTTCATATTTTCTTAACCATTTCCAAGGATGTGGACTCATTAAAATACTTGTGTTTAGGGTATGGAATATACTTATGATGGTGTGCCCGAGTCCTAAGGTACCACTTGGCACCTGAGTCATCCCACCTTTGTTTCTCTGCTAGATGATTTCTCTCTCCTTGTTCAGAGTTATGTTTGACCTCCCTAGATTTATAAAGCTTCTTTAAGGTAATTCTATCTGGTTAGTATCATTTCTTATCCATCACCTTTTCACCACTAGTCTTTACGCATGAGTACAGCTAAACTTGGGTCTATGTTTCCCTTGTCTGTATGTGTGTCTTTCCTGGTTCCCATATTGAGTCTCTGAATGGAAGGACATTCAAGATTTTGAACAGACTTAATAAATGTCATCAAAATATGTCAGTGCCCAAGACGCTGGTATGGTAAAGAAGGAGTTGGATAATGGTAATAATACTAACTCAACCTAGACATGAACTTTTGTTAGTGTAACTTTGCATATCACATTCTATATTCTCTACTTTTTTGTGAGAGAAGTATAAAAAAAGGAAAAAAAAAAACCCACAAATCCATGATCCACTGTTACATAGTTGAGATATAAAGTCAAAAAATTCTTGTGTGCATTAGTAATGTAATTCAGGAGTTAGAGTCCAACCTTCATATAGTGACAGGTGAAGGCTGGATCAGAAGTACCAAAAGGTATGACAAACAAGGAGATCTGTGGGGATGTCAGAAGGCTTTCCTGTTTCCCCTATTTCTTTCTCTTCCATAATGACTGAAATCTGCCATTACAATAGAAGTCCCTCCATATGAGTTATAGGCTTTTGAAATACAAATACTCTTAGGAGTGTTACCTGTTCTCTGTTCTTAATATTTTACCAGCCATGTTTTCTCAGGGTTCTGAGAGAATAAACGTTTTATGGAAGGAGATAAGATCCAGCCAAATTTAGACTATGAGACACCTCCTGAGGACAGGTATTTCTTTGGGGAGACAGAGCTGTTCACTCATTCCTTATAAGGACTTGATATCAGAGGTGAGATTGTTTGCTTTTTGAAAAGTGTAGAGGTAGGGCACTAAGTGGGAAGCACTCCCAGGGATTACGAATAGAATAGTTGAATTTTTAGATCAGAATTTATAGATTTGGGAGGCTGGTCATTAATGATATTAAATTAAAGCACTTTGGGGACCACTTCAGTATTTCAATTTTAGCCCTAGAAAAGTCAGGAAGTGCAAAAGTTGAAGTTCTCATGGCAAGAGTAATTCATCCCCATTACACATTCTTGACAAAATCCACACAAGCCCTGGAAATTTGTGTCTCTAATATACTCAGTTTGCTGAGCTGCTTTTGCAAAAGAGGACAGCACAGTTAGTTCCTTCAGGGCAATGTGGTTATATTTCCAGTCTCATTATAGGACTCTTGGCATTTAGTTTGAAAGGCCAAGGGGAAAATCCATTCGCAGAACTTTTTGAGAGAGATAGGGGCCAAAATAGAACAGAGAAACCATTGTTTGTCTGTTCCCTGTGGAAACAGGGCAGTCGAGTTTGATGTAACAAGGTTCTTTCCCATTGAAAATTGAAATTTAAAAAAGACTATTATTCACATAGCATCAAAAACTTGAAATACTTAAGGATCAATTTCACAAATGAATGTGCAGAGCATATAAACTGAAAAATAGAAAATATTGTTTAGAAAAGTTAACACCTTTATACATGGAGAGTATATACCATTTTCATGGGTTAGGATATTCACTACTAAGATGTCAGTTTTTCACAAATTGATGTTTTCTAATCAATTTCCCAGAGAGATTTTTGGTAAAAATTGACAAAAATGATTGTATCATTTGGAGATATCAAAATAGAGAGGACCTATCAAGTCAAATGAAGAGGACCTAAAATGGCCAAAACAGCTATAAAAAAGAAAAAGGAGGGGCACCTGGGTAGCTAAGTGGGTTAAAGCCCCTGCCTTCAGCTCAGGTCATGGTCTCAGGGTCCTGGGATCGAGCCCCGCATCGGGCTCTCTGCTCAGCAGGAAGCCTGCTTCCCCCTCTCCCTCTGCCTGCCTCTCTGCCTACTTGTGTTCGCTCTCCTCTCTGTCAAATAAATAAATAAATACAATCTTAAAAAAAAGAAAAGAAAAAGGAACAACAAAGTTGGAGGACTAACACTATCTGACTTTATGATTAGTATTATAGCAAGAGTGTGGAATTAGCAGAAAGATTAACAAATGGATCAATGGAATGGAATAGAGAATACAGAAACAGACCTACACATATATGGACGATTGATTCTTGACAAAGATGTAAAGGCAATTCTATAGGAAAGAATAGTCTTTTCAACAAATGGTGCTGAAAGAATTGAATATCCATATGCAAAAAAGTGAACAAATTTCAACTGGTGTTTTGCACCAGATAGAAAGATAATACTATATAATAGACTTAAATGTGAATCCTAAAACTATAAATCCTCTGGAAGGAAACAAGGAGAAAAATCTTTGTGACCTTTAGATGGCAAAGAACAAACTGGCAAAATGGACTTCGTCCAAATTAAAAATTTGTGCTCTTCAAAAGATATCATTAAAAGAACCAAAAGATAAGCCAGTGACTGGGGGGAAGATCTTTGTAAGCCATATATATCTGACAAAGGATTTGTGTTGGATTATATAAAGAGCTCTCAAAAATCAGCAATAAGAAAAATGACATAAAAAAGCGAACAAAGGATTTGAACGGATGGATCTCCAGAAAAGATATAAGGATGGCAAAGTAGCACACAAAACACATTCAACATAATTATTCATTAAGGATTCATTAAGGATACACAAAGTAAATCACATTGAGATACGTACTGCTTAAAATGGCTAAAATAAAAAACATCGATCATGCCAAGCATTGGTAGGAAGTAGAGCAACTAAAACTCTCATATGCTGCTTTGAGAATGTAAAATGGCACAAACATTTGGGACAACAGTTTGTAGTTTCTTAAAAACATAGACGTGTATTTACCACGTGATCTAGCCATTCCACAACTAAGATAGACTCAGGAGCAATTACGGTGTTTTAAAATGTACCTGGGGAGGAGGGTGCCTGGGTGGCTCAGTCGGTTAAGTGGCCTACTCTTGATGTCAGCTCAGGTCATGATCTTAGGGTCCTGGGATTGAGTCAGTGATGGGTTCTGCGCTCTGCAGGGAGTCTGTTGGAGGATATCTTTCCCTCTCCCTCTGCCCCCCCATAAATAAATAAATCAATCTTTAAAATGCACCTAGGATTTGTTTTAATTAGGTATAATAAGACACACAGACACATAGATGACTGCGGGAGGGAAGAAGTTTTACTCACAGTCCCCTAGAAAGAGAAGGCATGGCACACCTACGGGGTGTCCACCACAAGGGGAAGAAGCGTCGGGGTCAACTAGGAGGCAGAGGGAGTGAGGGGAAAATATGGGCAAGAGCCTTTACCATGGTTTTTGTGGGAAGGAATGAGGAATCAGGGTAAGCAAGCTAAACAGAATCAGGATTTGCTAGTTTGAATGACATCAGTAGGCCATAAGGTGTGGGGGTTGCTCCTAGTTGTCTGATATATAACCCTGGATACTTAGAGCAGATGGATAGTGGTCTGGAGTCTAAGAGCCCCATAAGAGAGGAAGTTGGGGAGTCTGGGTTCTGTATTGGTTAGTTTGCATATAAAAGGTGCATTTGAACATATCTGGTTAATACAGAAATCACATGTCCATAGAAAGACTTCACATGGTGACCGTATCAGCTTTATTTGTCATAGCCCCAAACTGAAAACACTTAAATACATGCTAACAGCTACATGGATAAACAGATTATGGCATATCCAAACAGTGGGCTACTCCTCAGGAATAGAAAGGAATGGAGTACTGTAACATCGATGAATATCAAAATAATTATACTGAGTAAAAGAAGGGGACAAAAATTGAATATGTGTGATTCCATTTCTTATAGAAACCACCAACTAATTTACAGTGACAAAACACAGATCAGTGGTTATCTGTGATGAGGTAGGACAGAGAATGACATTAAATAAAGAAACAATGATATATTAACAATGAATTTTCTGAAAAAGAATAAAGAAATCGATCCCAGTTACTATAGCATCAGAAACAATAAAACACTTAGGAATAATTTTAACTAAGGTTGTGAAAGATCTGTACTCTGAAAACCATAAGACATTGATGAAAGAAACTGAAGCAGAAACAAAAAATTGGAGAAGTATCCTATGTTTATGTATTGGAGAAATAAATACTGTTAAAATGTCAATATTAACAAAAGCCATTTATAGATTCAGTGCAATCTCTATCAAGATTCCACTAGCATTTTTTAACAGAAGTAGAAAAATACTCCTAAAATTTATAAGGAATCACAAAAGACCACAAATAGCCAAAGCACTCCTGAGAAAGAAGAACAAAACAGGACGAATCACACTTCCTGTTTTCAAGCCATACTACAAAGCTATGGTTATCAAAATAGTATGGTACCAGCATAAAAACAGACAGAGACCAATGGAACAAAAGTGAGAGCCCAGAAATAAATCCATGTACATACGGTTAATTAATATTTGACAAGGGAGCCAAGAATACCCAATGGAGAAAAGATGGATTTATCAATAAATGGTGATGGGATAATGGGATATTCACACATAAAACAGTGAAACTAGACCCACATCCTGTACTACTCACAAAAATTAACTCAAAATGGTTAAAGACTTAAAGTAAGACCTGAAACCACGAAACCTCTTGAAGAAAACAAATAATAAAGCTCCTCGACCTGGGTCTTGGTCATGCTTTTTTTTTGGATATGACACAAGCAGTGAAATAAAAAATAAACAGGTAGGACTACATCAAACTGAAAAGCTTCTGCACAGCAAAAATGCCATCAACAAAGTGAAAAGACAACCTATGGAATGGAAAAAAAATACTTGCAAACCATATATCTGATAAGGGGTTAATGTATAAACATATAAAAAGCATATAAACATATAAAAACATATAAAACATATAAAACTCATGTTTATGACATATAAAAACTCATCCAACTAAAAACAAAATAAATAATTCAATTAAAAAATGGGCAAAGGATTTGAATAGACATTTTTCAAGAAAAGAGATGTAAGATTCTAACATATAGATGAAAAGACGTTCAACATCCCTAATCATTCAGGAAATGCAAATTAAAACCACAAGGAGGTTTAATTTAATTTGCACCTCATGTCTATGCACATGAGGTTTAATTTGCACAAGGAGGTTTAATTTAATTTGCACCTCATGTCTATAGTATGACCATCATCAAAAAGACGAGAGAACAAAGCTGGTGTTGATGTGGACCTTTGGGCACTGCTGATGTGATTATAAATTAGTGCAGCTACTATGGAAATAGTATGGAGGATCCTCAAAAAGTTAAGACCCAAATGACCAGGGCCACTTGGGTGGCTCAGTTGGTTGTGTGTCTGAGTCTTGGTCGAAGCTCAGGTCATGAACTGAGGGTTGTGAGATGGAGCCCCACGTTGGGCTCCATGTTCAGTGGGGAATCTGCTTGAAATTCTCTCTCTCTGCCCCTCACCCCAAAATAAAGAAATAGATCTTAAAAAAAAAAAATAAGCAGAGAGCTACCATATGACCCAGTAATTCCACTGCTGGGAATATACCCTAAGTAAGTGAAAACACAAACTCAGAGAGATATCTGCACCCCCATGGTCACAGCAGCATAATTTACAGTAGCCAAGACATGGAAACAACCTAAGTGTCCACTGATGGATATATATAAAATGTGATATTATTCAGCCATAAAAAAATGTGGAAATCCCATCATTTGTCACAACAAGAAAGTACCTTGAAGGCATTATATACTAAATGAAATAAGTCAGACAGAAAAAGAAAAATACTGTATAATCTCACTTATATGTGAAATCTGCAACCAAAAAACCAAAATCATAGAAAAAGTGATCAGACTTGAGGTTACCAAAGGCAGATGGGAAAGGGAGGAGGAATTGGAGAAAGATGGTCAAAAGGTACAAAGTTCCAGTGATAAGATAAATAAGTACTGGGGATATACCACATGGTGACTAACAAAGCTGTATGATATATAGAAAAGTTGTTCAGACAGTAGATCCCAAGAGTTGTCATCGCACACAAAAATATGGGAACAAGGAAACTTTTGGGGGTGATGGACGTTCATTATCTTGATTATGATGATGGTTTCACAGTCGATACATATGTCGAGGCTTATCAAATAGTAAAATTTTTTTGATGATGTAATATATCTTTAATAACCTATGGTCGACTTTCTGAACTTCAAAGTGGGAGAAGAAATCACCGAGGGAAAGATTGATGAGTCTGACTGCTTCCAGAACTGAACATTCCATATGTTTTCAAATAGCACAGCTGAAATGTGTGCAGTTCCTATAGGTTATGTACACCTCGTCAATAAAGGTATTTACAACAACTGCCTGTCGAAGGAATGTTTTATATTCTAGTCTCTGAAATGATCTGATCAGAGTATAGAAAACTTTGAGCCTGATTTGAGGTCACAGAGTGGCCCGGCGCACCTGCAGATCCAAGATTTCTTGGGAAGCAAACCGGACTGGGAGTTTTGGTTTGGAACCAAACCTTAGGTTTTGGTTCCAACTCTGCCACTGATCTGCTGTATCATTTGAGGCAAAAAACTCCATTTTTCCAGACTTTAGTTTTCTTGGGGATCAGAGGACAGTGCGGGATTGAGATGTTCTCTGAGCTCATGTCACCTCTGATAACGTGCAATTCTGTGCTTCTGACCAGCTTTGCTACGTAGGGTTTGTGGATCTGCCCACTCAGAAGGCTCCAGGTAACCCCTGGTCAGATAGGGGGTCAGACAGTCCAGGGACTGTCAGCCCTTTGCCAACCCCAACAAGGAAGACGAGGAAGGGAAGCAAAAGGGGCAGGTTAACCCAGGTTGCCTTCACACCACTCGTGCTTTTTATTATCATTGTTACTGTGGTAGAAGACAATATCACGGAATACTCCATCGAAACTATTTGTAAGTGTACAGTTCAGTGGCACTGAGTATGTTCACACTCTTGTGCACCCATTCCCACCGTCCCTCTCCAGAAGTCTTCATCTGGTAAAACAAGAACTCTGTACCTATTAAACACTAACTCCCCATCCTCCCACCCCCCCAGCGCTGGCAACCACCATTTTCCTTTCTGTCTCTATGAATTGGACCCACGCTAGGTGCCTCACATCAGGGATATCAGGCAGCACTAAGGGCTCTTCTATTATCTCATCTAATCCTGTCAATAAGTCAGAGGAGAAGGATTATCCTCCCCCTCCCCCCCCATGATACACAACCTAAGGCTTTGATGGGGAGCTCTATACACACAACTAAGAAATCAGGGGCCAGGACTGAAACACCAATCAGCTAGTTCCGAAGCCCTGGTCCTTCCATTCCTGTAACCAGATAACAGTGCATTCAATGAAAAGTCAGTGACTTAGCAAAGGGAGGACAGATATACCGGTCAGTGGAATTCATTCAATACCCAGCCCTGATTCAATTGGCCATCATCGGCTGCTTAAAGCTTTCGTGGCTCAGTATCCTCATCTCTATGAATCATGTGTGTGTTTATTTATACTACTTCATTCCGAAAACCAAGGTGAAATAAAATGAGTATCTCTCCCATCTACAATGTGTAAAGCTCCAAGCTCCTTCCGAAAGAAGTACAGTCCCATGCAATGACAGTATATGGTTTTACTACTTCTAATGTTTAGAGTTAAAAGTCTCTAGAAAACACAGAATAGGATTCCAGACAGACACAACCACAAATTGTGTTCTTGCCCTCAACAGCATAAGCTAACCCCTTCCCAGCTGCTGTTTCAGCTGGTGGTGAATCCTAGGGTATAGGAATTTGTGACCGTTAACGTTATAAGAAGGGACATTTGCTCCCAAGGCCAGCTGTAGTCAGTCAACCCCCGAGTGAACCAGACAGCCCCACAGCCAGACTTCGTGGTAGAAAGGATAAAAGGCCTATGATGGGCCAATACTTGAGGCTAACAGTTCCTGATCTGATAACGGGCTCTGCAACCCACCCACAGGGTACCAGCCCCCCGGCAGGTACGTTCTGAGTCAGGGCAGCCCTTCGGACCTACAAGGATTTGTTTTCCCCCAAACCAAACTATTCTTAGGTTCATTCTCAACTCTAAAATGAGTGAATGTCTTCCCTCTTCTACACTGGCCATTGGAGACTTACACATTCATTTTTAAAGAATCTCACAAGCACTCCACAATTTCTAGGAACAGATTATTTTAAATGAAGGGGAAAAAGAAAAAAAAAAAAACCAACTTTAGAGTTGTCCCTTCTTGCTCAAAGATTTGGCATTGCATCGAAAATAAATCAAAATGATCTTTCTTTACAAAGAGAACTTTTACCTTTTTTAAGAGAACGGAAAGTACAAGATATTAAAGTTTATTTAAGTGTTAGACAATGGATGAAAAAGGAGTCATAGGTTCTTCTTTACTTAGTCCAAAGGGAGATTTACTGGATGTGGAGCCGAATTTGGAAGTTTCACAGAAGTAACATGATCTTTGCCTTGTAAAGACCATCGCCATGCTTCCGGCCACCGTGTATTGCTGTGTAGTTTATACATAAAGGGACTGAAAATGCTATTTCACAAAATAAGAATGTTTTGTGATTCATTAACTCTCAGTTTGGACGCATGCAGCAAGCATTTTACATACTGATTCGCACAGAAAGGTTTTTTAAAAGGAGAAGTACTTAGCCAGTAAATGCGAAGGAAAGGAAATGGAGGTGGGAGCGGGCCCTCGTTCTCTATCTGTGGATATTTACTACAATAACCACATTTTATTTTTATAGCACCTCGCTGTCATTTGCAATCTGGGCATTTACGGCAAATGCCTACTCGTCAAACCAGAGTTTAAAATACATAAAACCACATCAGAAGAAAATTATATACTCATTGCGTGATACACTAAATGCTGAGGGAGTGAGACCAGGAGAGTGAGAGCTTATCGTCCATTCCAAGAACCAAAGCATTCTTGAGACAAGGAAGGCTAAAAAGAAAGCGGGAGGGAGGGAAGGAAGAGAGAAAGGAGGTTTGAAAACTATTCTAACCTCCAATGTGAGGTCTGACCTATGGTCACAAAATGGAACTACTTTGGTTCACAGCAAGCCACGGCTTTTCTCTTTGGATATTTAAACGTGCAACTTGAAAAAGCTGGTGTGTGTGTAGAAAGAACAGAGGATTTGGAATTAGATTAGGTTCAAGTTTTCGCACTGCCACTAACCCGCTGCCGTAACCTTGAGTAACCCAGGCAACCCCTCTGGCCTCAGTTCCCTAACCAATAAAATGCGGGGACTGGATTGGCCTCTCCAGCCTTTCGCTGGGTTCGTGTGGATTTCACAGGCTGTGATTCTCTGGTAAAGGAGCTCAAAAAACTAGTTTTGCATCCAGCAAGTGGCCCTGCCACGAGTTCTAGAAAACTCAGCAAAATGTAGGGAGGAATTCGAGCAGGGAGGAAGGCAGACACACTCTTTCCTGAGATAAGAGAGCACTCTCTCTCCAGGGAGACTTTAAGTCCTCAAGAAGCACTCACACCCAAATGACGTCACTTCCTGTAGTGCTGGGCTCTTTCCTCTAGGGACTCGTCACAGCATCATCTTGTCAGGGCATCCCCCCGGCCCACATCACAGAGCCCCAAACGTGACTGGCACACACTATGTGCTCAGCAAACCAACTCCAGGAAAATCCCTCCTCTGGCCAGATCCTAGCCCTATCTGGGACCAATGACTCCTATCTGGGACCTAGCTCTGTCTGGGACCAGTGACAACTTTCTTAGTCCCTTCAGGTGTTAGTCTTCTTATCCTTAACATGGGGATAATGATAACAGTAGATAATTCTAAGGTTTTTTTAGCCAATGAGATAAGCATGAAATTCAGTCTGAGTAGCCCCAGGCTACTGTGAAATTGTGAGGTACACAATGTCCGTCTCTAAGCAAGCTCTTCCTCCCACCCTCTAGACCAAAAAGCCAACAAACAACAGATACAAGAACTGGAACATTCGTATACTTAGTTCCAGTAATTCCCTCCAATGAGCTTCCCTCCTTCTGAATTTATTATCTCTCCAGCACGAGACACTCTCCGGCTTCTCAACCTTGGTCTTTGTCTCCTGGGACTAGAGTTCTGATCTTAGCTTCTCCAGCATTCCAAGCTTCACTCTCTAGGTCATCTGACTCCTAGCCATTCTGGACAACATGTGCTTCTATTTCAGGGGTGCACTGGAACCCAGAATTGGCAAGTCAGTCTTCCCTCTCTCTCTCCTGGAAGGAATAATACTCTTCAGTTCTAACTATTAAAAATGCCATGCCTTTTTTTTTTTTTAAACTGTCAGCTCTATCGGATCATGCAGTTATTGAGAGTGAAGCCACTGGAAAGACACAAAGAGTCTACAGAACAAGATAGGATTCCTGATGACGGTGACCCCGGATACAGCCAGACCTGATGCTGATGTAGCCTTCCTCATTTTATTGCATAACCAATTGATTAACTTCATCCCAGCCTACCACCAGGCCAATTTGTGCTGATTTCTGCTCCTGGCAAGTGAGAGAGTCCTGCTACCTTAACCTCCATCCCTAGAGTTGGAAGACGCACAGAAGAGTAAAGGAAGGGAGTTAGTGGAACCTTCAGGATTGCTTCTAAACAAGCCCTTCCAAGCCCACCGAACTTCCTTGGGCTGGCCCACACTCCCCATTGAAACTAGAAATCACAGCAGTCCCTGGGGATCCAAGGGCGAGACTTGACAGTTCCCTTCAATCAATTCTCAACATTGGCTCTTTTCTTAAATAGGGTCCTGGTGATCGAGATCTTACTGCCTTCTCAAGAACGCTTACGAATGTTTGAGAAAAGTACAGTTTATCTTGCAATTCTATTTAAAGAGCAAAATCTGTTCCTAATATATTTTTTTCCTTACTTGCAGACACTTCAAAGTCACACACGTAAAATCCAGGATCTGTTTGTAAACAAACTGCCTCTAGTTTCGTACATGCAAAAAAAAAAAAAAAAAAAAATACTGTTCTTGAGGAGAAACATTCAGTTGTTGATACTATACCCTTTTGTAAACTGTGGGTTCTAGCAAACCATTCATATCACGCATCGATCAAATCTAGGAGGCTTCAACTATGGTTCTGTGGGGGAAACGCAATGCCAGGCAGAACTCGGGGTGTATACAAAACCTAAAGATTCTCACTTTAGCGCAGAATGAGGTTATCTGTTATGAACAGAACTAAAATCTCCCTGCAGTTTCCATAGTATTTTAAGACACACAAAATAGAGTCAGCTCAGAGGGTCAAGAATGAACATTTCCTAGAAACGAAAACATGTATTCAGATAAACAGAATACATCTTTTCCCAGTACAATTAAATAGAAGTACATGGGAAAAAAATACTAAACTTAACTTCGGGTTTTTTTTTTTTTCTTTTTAGCTTTAGGAAACTGTCTTTTTATTTACATGGAAAAGATTAGCATAAGAAGTAGCAATTCTTCTACATAATACTACATAAGTATTCTGTAAAACTCAGTTCAAATATGCACAAGAAAAAATTAGAATCTATTCGTAGTAATGAATACTGTAGTTAAGAATGCAAAATAGTCTTGGTAATTTAAAATCAAGAAAGAAAAAAGTCTCCTTTAGGGATAAATATTCCATATATGGTTTTAAGTGAAAGGCAGTTTATTTTTAGGAAGTTGAGGGGGAAAAAAACCCTTCTAGCTTTTTTGGACTTATATGTTCAAAAGTGACTATATTTAAAACAATATTTTAACTTCATATTTTTAAAAACTAGTGTTTGGATAATACATAGGCTGAGTTTAATAGCTTTTATTTTACATGTCTGAAAATATATCACTGAAAAGTGAATCCAGGCAGAGTAGAAAGTTCATTTTTCAAAAGACTAAATGATTTCGTTGAACATGCACTTCTGACATGATGAGTATTTTACCACCATTTAGACACGACACAGCTGTTGTTGGACAGCCTACTCTCTGAAACTCTGCTACATTAACTGGACCCTTGTAAGAAACCCCAAAGTAGTGCTTTCAAGGTTAGGAGAGGCTCTCTAAGACTCGACAATATAGATCACTTTGAAGAGTTTTTCTTTTCCAGCAAAACCAAATGTGTTTAGAGAAATAAAG
>CM052807.1:12981839-13078954 GCA_028533885.1 Nasua narica
GGGGGGGGATGGATTTTTTTTTTTTTTTTAATAAGCTCACTAAGTGATTCTTAGAAACACTGAAATTTGCAAGCCGCAGCTTCTGGTGTTGAAGAGAATGGCAGTCCTCAAATCCTACAGAAGCACCAAGTATTTTCCAAGGAACTCTCTTAGACACTTTTGTTCCCCTTCATGTTTGGGAGATGGGGTAGGGGGATGTTGGAGAGGTAGAGAGGTGCGTTGTCCTGGCCACTTCTCCTCCCCCGAGGGTTTAGCTGACACAGGCTGGGATGACTGTATCCTTCTTGTTTGGTATGTCCATCAGGGAATTAATAAATGCTTGGTAAGGATCAGATCATGTCCAGCTAAGGACTCTGTCCCTCTACAGATCAAGTTCACAGTCCCTGCAGTCGTGCCTTGGATTCTCTTCAAGATACCAAATTCTACAAAGAGAGTATTCCTCTAAATACCTCATAGAACTTAGAAACTTAGCCCATAAGTGAGAATGAGCAACTTCTGAATTTTCTTCAAACTTCAAAGGCTATTCATACCAAATACTTGGAGAAGTGCTAAAAACTTTTTCAGTGTAGGTGCAGAGAAGCATTTATATGATCTAGTCGTTGCATCTTGCCTGACCGGATGTCACAAATGCAATATATGATGATAGATTCCTGTTACAAGCAGAGGCTTGTCTCCTTTCATCGGGTAAGTGCGAAATTTCTTACGAAGGCATAAAAATATTCGTATGCTGGTTACTCAGTGAGTACTTCATTTTCCGGCTTTGCGTTTCTTGAGGTCTTGTTTATGTAATTCTTTTGTAACAAATAATTGCCAGAATAGTTCTTGTAGGAGATTCACATACATAGGTGTGCAGAATGCTTAATTATAATTTAAGCACCTAGACATGTTTATAAGCGAGGACTCAAAGTCATGGTGAGACAGACAAGGAAGAATGTTACAAGTTCTTCTTGACCAAATTGTTTAAAATTGTTATCCCAATCTAGCAATTCAGGAGTTGTTTGTGTAACTGCTGGAGATGAGTCAGAGATAAAATAAATGTGACCCCCAGAAGTAGGCTCTCAGAACATGAGCCAGTTCATGTGGGTTGACTTTGCATTCTTCTCCCCATGCGACTCCAAAATACACCCTCTAAAACGTTCAATCTCATACCAAATCAAAGTGCTCCAAAGTGTCCTTTGATCTGTAGTGAAAACCCAAATAAGATTATAATCATTAACTTGAGTTAAGTTCCCTGTTTACAAAACCACAGTGACCACTGGGCAGTGGTAAATAACCCTTTGTCTAGGATTGAAAACCTCATGGAGAAGCAGGACATATAAAGTATAAAGAATGTGAGTGAGGAAGGAGAGGAGGGTGAAAGATAGAAAAGCAGATACACCCAGCAACTTGGAGGACACTAAAACGCAGGTTCCGGGACCCAAGGAAGAAATAAGCACAAAACATCTAAAAATAGCGGGGTTGTAGGAAATGGTCCTAAAGATATTGTCTGCCATTGTATTCCAAATCCTGCTACTTCCAAGTTCAGATCTATAAAAGGCATCTCTTAAAAATGCATCACCTCCTTCCTCGCTATTCAGTAAAGATACTGATTCCACATCCTGCTTTACGCAGCTTGGTCCTTATGCCAGGATTTCTTAATGTCTTACTTTCAAAGGTCAGTCACGTGTTCCATCGCTTTCTCTTTGTGAATTTAACAAATCACAAAATCCAGTCTTTAGCAGTTGTCCCTCTCATCTTTGCAACCAACCACGGAAGCGTGAGGGCACAGCAGATGCCAAGACTTGCAAACACATTTTAAATCGTGCGCTCCATCTCTCAGCAGAGCTCACTCTGCATTACTTTTTGCTTAAGTGTCTTTCCTTTTATTTCCCACTGCCTTCTGCTTTCCTACAAGAGATGCTATGTAACTGTTCTCCTGGTTCGCCTTCTTAACACGAATCAATGAAAAGCTTCGGCATGACCGATGTGTCCTAGATGACTGATAAAATGAGACGCAGACTTTGAAAGTAGAGTCCCTCTTGAAATATTAAAAAGTACTTTAAGATTTGAATGGATGTATCCATAAAAACAAAGCCCTTTATGTAATAACACTTCTGATCAATTTAATTCTTGTTATCTCATTTATTGCCGGTCCCTTTGTTTTCTCACTTTTCTATCCAGATTATGGCGATTTCCATCGAGCCTAATAGTGCAGAGAGCCAATATTCCCTCGTCCAGAGTTGGAATATTAACAGACGTGACCCTCAGTTGGCTGAGGTGTCCATGATCCGTAGAATGTCTGTCGTGCCCACAATGCCCCTCTGATGACACTGATAGTTCTTTATACAGTTCTTTATACAGGTGCTTTGCACCTCACAACCCGGAGGTGCTGGCCAGAGCTGTCTTCAGCAAGAATCAGGTCCTGATAGGAAGGCTGGCTGCTAGCACAGGAGGAGGCCAGATATGTCAACAAGGCCACCCATGGCCGTGGGGACTCACTGAGAACACCCTGGTTCTTAGGGAGACTGAATAGGGGCTCATAGGAAAGGCTAGTTAATAAGCTCTAACAGCAAAGTAAGGAGCAGAAGCAGAAGGCAGTCTCCAAAATGGAAGGGCACAGGTTTAGGAGAAACGGACGCCTGTTGCTGAGGGGACGACAAGGTCACCCAAGGTCACTGCAGCTGGGGCGTCCGGAGCACGGCTGGGAGGCCAGCTGCATCCTGCATAGCTTTCCTGTTGCATGAGGTTTCTGTGCAGCTACCGAGAAGCTTCCCTCCTTATGTCTCTATTTAGCTTTAAACTTGATCCAACTGAGGTAAACTGAAAGCGCTCTCTGCAATTTGTAACCCTAACAAGTCTACCATCAGAGTTCCTTGCTATGCCTCCTCTCTGTCCTACCTTTTCGTGGTGTAAGAAACCAGTTTCAGCTTGATATAGGTTCATGTCTTTCCCCTGGTGTGGAATTATTGTGGTTTTGGTCTTTGACGTAAGTAATAAATTCTTTTTCTCTTCCTGTAGACGGACCCATTTTTTTAGTATCAAGAACAGTGCTCAGGTTTTTTTCCCCCCCAGTCGTTTCTTGGTATTAAACCTACAGGGACAACTGTGATGTTTCCTGGGAACTGTTACCGGTCCTATGAGACCAGGGAGGCCCAACTGGTTTATCCTTTTCAAACTCCCAGCAGTGTTCAAGGTTGACAGTCACTCTGTCTCCTGCCGTCAGTAGTATTTTTCTTTTTCTTCTATTTCTAAGGATAGCCCTTAGCACCTTCTTTGCAAAGTCTCTGTTCTTCTCCAGCTCTTCTGTGTGTCTCATTCATTTCTTTTCTCATCTTTCTAAACATCGGGGAACCTTTCTATCAACATCATGAAAACATCTTGACGTCTCATCATCCATAGGAAGATCATGCCTACGAATGTTGAATTCTATAACAGCCAAAAAATAGAGCCATAGACTATTAGACCAGGAAGAGATCACCCAGTCCACGCCCCTCAACTTAGAAACCTCTATCTAAAAGCTGATACTCAATTCACTTATTGGAAAACTTTGAGCTTTCTTTGGAATTAACTACTGGCTGTGAATCTGTTTTCAATTGCAAATTTTATGAAATCTTAATACACATCAAGTATTTCTGATGAAAACTTAATGTCTCGATTGAGCTCTGCTGGAAATGTAAAATACACACTGGGTTTTGGAAAGAGTGGGGATAATGAGATATTTCTCATTAACATTTTTTCATTAACATTTTTTAAGATCGATTGCAAGCTGAACTCATAGTTTGGATATATTGGGTTAAATATAAGATATTATTAAAATTAATTCCACCAGTTTCGTTTTACTTATTGAATGGGGCTACTAGAAAATTTTAAATTAGACGTGTGGCTCTCATTCTACTACTATCGACACTGTGTAGATAGGAAAGTCACTGTGCATGCATGGATCTACCTAATCCTAAATGGAAACTTCTTTTCTTTGACAGGTAAACTGACCCAAGTGCTGAGAAATGGAAGAAAATTCATCATGATCAAGTCTTAATTTCAATATAGTAAATAAATTGTGTTTGTATTTCTCTCTCACTTTTTTTCTTTCCCCTTCATCAAATCACTGCCATCTTGTTGGATAGTTTCTGAACACTCCCAAATCAAACCTTAGTTCTTCATATCTGGATCACACTTTTGCTCCTGGTCAGCTTCCAGCTCGAACCCAATAAACCACTTTATTGAAGAGTTAGTTATATGCAAAAAGCCGTACATATTTAATACATACAATTCAATGGGGTATAAGTATACACCCTAAAACCATAATCACCATCAAAGCCAAAGACATATCCATCACCTCCCAAATTTTAATAATTTAAGAATTTTAATTTAAGAAAAATTTAATTTAAGAAAAATTTAATACCTTTAATAATATTTTAATAACTATTACTTTTGTGAGTGCGGTAAGACCACGTATCAGAAGACTGACCCTTTGAGCAAATTTTAGGTACACAATAAAGGGTTGTTAGCTATAGGTACTACGCTGTACAGACTACCTCGTTTTATTGTGCTTTGCAGATATTGTGGGTTTTTGTTTTTTCTTTACAAACTGAAGATTGGTTGCAACCCAGCCTAGAGCAAGTCTACGGGTGCCCTTTCCTCAGCGTTTGCTCACTTTGTGTTTCTGTGCCACATTTTTGCAATTCGTGCAATATTTCAGACTCATTATTATTGTATTTGTTACGGGGATCTATGATCAGTGATTACAACTCGCTGAAAGCTCAGATGGTGATTAGCATTTTTTTAGCAATAAAGTATTTTTTTATTTAAGGTAAGTACATGGCTTTTTTAGACATAATGCTATTACACATTTAATAGACTACAGTATAGTGTAAACATAAACTTTTATATGCAGTGGAAACCAAAACCTTCATTTGATTGGCTTTATTTCCATACTTGCTTTATTACAGTGGCCTGGAACCCAACCCACAATATCTTTGAGACATGTCTGTAGAGATTTCCAGAACTTACTTATCTTGCATAACTGGAACTTTGTACATTGGGATTGGAAATTTTTTTTAAAGATTTTATTTATTTACTCGACAGAGAGCGAGAGAGGAAACACAAGCACAGGGGAGCTGAAGAGGGAGAAGCAGGCTTCCCAATGTGGGGCTTGGTCCCAGGACCCTGGGATCATGACCTGAGCCGAAGGCAGACACCTAATGGCTGAGCCACTCAGGGCACCCCTGGGATGGTTAATTTTATGGGTCAACTTAACTGGGCCAAGGGGTGCCCAGATAAGCTGTTAAAACATTATTTCCGGTACGTCTGTGCTTTTCCGGAAGAGACTAGCATGTAAATTGGTAGATGGAGTAAAGAAGATTGCCCTTATCAATACAAGTGGGTATCATCCAATCCACTGAGAGCCTGACTAGAACAAAAAGGTGAAGAAAGGGCAAATTTGTTCTCTTTGCTTGAGCTGGGACATCTATCCTCCTGCCCTTCAGCACTCCGGATTCTAACGCCTTCAGACTCAGATTGAATTATACCACTGGCTCTCCTGGCCCTCCAGCTCGCAGATGGCAGATCAGGGCACTTCTTGGCCTCCATAATCACATGAACCAATTCCTATCATAAATCTCCTCTTGTACGTATCTCTATATATCCTATTGGTCCTGTTTTTCTGGAGAACGCTGACTAACACACCCTTTGACCATCACCTCCCCCTTCCTTCTCCTCCAGTCTTTGGCAATCACCATTACCCTCTGCTTCTATGAGTGGGACTATTTTATTTTTTATTTTATTTATTTATTTTTTTAAAGATTTTATTTATTTGTAGGGGGAGAGAGAGGGAAAGAGAGAGCACAAGCAGGGGGAGTGGCAGGCAGAGGGAGAACCAGGCTCTCTGCTGAGCAAGCAGCCCGATGAAGGACTCCATCCCAGGACCTTGGGATCATGACCAGAGTTGAAGGCAGATGCCCAACTGACTGAGCCACCCAGACATCCTGAGTGTGACTATTTTAGATTCCACATATAAGTGAGATCAAACAGTATTTATCCTTGTGTATCTGACTTATTTCACTTAACATAATGTTCTTCAGGTCCATCCATATGCTCACAAACAGCAAGAGATAGATAGATGATAGATAGATAGAGAGAGAGATAGGCCACATTTTCTTTATTCCTCCATCGGTAGATGAGCAGTTAGCTTGTTTCCATATCTTAGCTATTATGGATAATGCTTTAGTGGGCAAGGGAGTACAGATATCTCTTCAAGTTCCTCACTGCATTTCCTTCAGACAAATACCGAGAAGTAGGATTCCTGGGTCATATGGTAGTTCTATTTTTAAATTTCTGAGGAACCTCCATACTGTTTTCCACAGTGGCTGCACCAATTTACATTCCCACCAATAATGTATCAGGGTTCTCTTTTCTCCACATCCTCACCAACACTTGTTATTTTGGGTTTTTTGTTTTGTTTTGTTTTTTGTTTTTTTCATGGTAGTCATTCCAACAGTGCTAAGGGTTATATCTTATTGTAGTTCAGATGTACATTTCCCTTATGAGTAGTGATATTGAACAACTGTAATACACCTCTTGTCCACTTGTATGACTTCTTCGGAGAACTGTTCATATTCTTTGCCTATTTTATAAAAATTAGCTTGTTGGTTATGTATTTTTGCTATCGCAAACTCAAAACCTTGAACAAAGATTACTTCTTCCTCAGACTCATGCAATTTCCGTCAGGTTCCCATTTGCTGAACCTTTTCAAGATCACCTGTATCCAATGTCATTCCCTAATATCTGGCCTTCCCATAGAATTGTACTCTTCCATTATAAGGTCCTCCACATTGAGGCAAAACACAAATGAACAACAAACCAGTTGCTACCCTCTTACTTTCTGAAATGGCCATAATAGCCTGGAGTACAGAAAATACATGATGTTAAGGAAGACAGGACCCAATTTCAGAACCACGCAAGCTCATGAAGAGGTACCCATAACCTACTGGCTCCACTGTTACTAGAATCCTTACAACAGGTCCCAGGTCACAGAAGAGCTGGAGAGAAACCCAGTCCCCCACTGGCCACTCCATGTCATGAAGCTCACCTCTGCCACTGTCCCCACTGCTTGCTAAGGCTCCTGAGGTTCAGAACGTCCTGAACCCTCAGGTTCAGGATTTGCTGCTGGTGCCAACGTTGTGGGAATTGACAAAGGAAGGAAGGAGGACAGGATGGAGGGAGCAGGCCCTGATTAAGACCTTCGGGGTACCTAGTGATCTCTGTGTATGATTCAATATGAAAGTAATGCTAAACTTAGTTAAAGATGTTCAGCAAAATTCTACTTTTTCCCACGAGTGCCTCAAAACTTTATATCATATATCATATATCTATATAATATTTTTACCAAATTATTTTAAAATAAGTTTGTCTTAGTCTGTTCAGGCTGCTGTAATAAAACTACCAGAGACTGTGTGACTTATAAACAATGGATGTGTATTCCTTACAGTTCTGGAAGCTGGAAGTCCAAGACTAGGACACCAACATTGTTGGGCTCTGGTGAGGGCCCCCTTCTGGGCTGCTGACTTCTTGATGTAATCTCTAGTGGGGGAAGAGGTGAGTTAGCTCTCTGGGGTCTCTTTAATAAGGAGACTAATCAATCATAAGGACTCTGCCCTCATTACCCAATTACCTCCCAAAGGCCCCACCTCCTAACTCCATGGCCTTGGGGATTAGGATTTCAGGAAGTTAACCTGAGGGAAGCGGTACAAATATTCAGACCCTGGCAGAGATTTCAGTGTTTCTGCTTTGTCTATACCCTCAGGAAATGTGTAGTCTGTCCAGTGGGCAACCCAGTGAGTGTGTGAGGGGGCTGTTCTCTACTTTCCTGGATGGAGAGATGTGTGCCTTCTATACTGGAATTCATTTTCCAAGAGAAATAAGGTTGTGAGTGGTGATGAGTTTCAACGGTTCAGCCATATTATGGAGTAAATAGAGTCTCTAAGGATAGCCTAAGAATCTAAGCATTTTTTATGTTAACATCATTGTTACGGGTTACTTGGTTCGAAGTTTCAATAAGTCAAGTAAAATAACCTTTAAAAAGTAAATGTAACAGATATGTAAGCGTGTGCTCTTAAGCGGATGTTGATCTTGGCTCCTTGCAAATGATCAAAAGTAGACACCGATTCAATCTGCTTTTATCATCTATGCCTCTTTGGCACTACAAGTTCGATGAGCCCCAGAAACGTATTTGTTAAAGAACCGGGGCTGAACGTAATTAGACCACAGCTGCTCCATCCAGGGACTGGATTCAGTTCAGGGGAAATACTCTGCAGTCACGATCTGCCCCTTTGCAACAGCAATCATCTGAGGGTTAAGACCGAAGCTAATTTACAATGCTAATACCATCTGTGGGTTAAGAACAATGCTAATAAGTCTTTATCCAACCAACACAGATATTTAAATGCTGCACCAAGATCAATGCTAACTCTCCCTCTTTTTTTTTTTTTTAAATCCTTGTGCTCTTTGTGTGTGGGGGGCCATTTGGGTGGCTCAGTTAAGCCTCTGCCTTTGGCTCAGGTCATGATCCCGGGGTCCTGGGATGGAGCCCCACATCGGGCTCCCTGCTCAGCAGGGAGTCTGCTTCTCCCTCTCCCTCTGCCTCTCCTCCTGCTTGTGCTCTCTCTCTCTCTCTGTCAAATAAATAAGTAAAATCTCAAAAAAAAAATATCCTTGTGCTCGGGGAAAAAGAATCATTTCCATTCTTGTCTACTATACATCTAAAGCTCATTTTTCATTGCGGTATTTGCGGTTTTAAATTCTAACCCAAGAGTTTAACATCCCCTCGAACACACAGAGCAGTTCTCGTTTCTCAGAGTGGCTGCCACCAAGTCACAGAGGTCTCTGGAGACTACACAGATCATAGAGGTGCGGGCACAGAGTCACTCCTTTCAGAGTTCAGAGGATACCAGATGTCTCCCCCCAGCCAAGTCCTCCAGCAAGAACACACTCCAGCAGAGATATGGAACAACTTTCCCGCTAAATCACTGGGGGCTCAAGTCCACAGCCAAGGCAGAGAACGATTTCATTTCAATGTGAGAATCTGTACTGGGGTCATCTTTTTTCTCTCTGGAAATCCACCCTCTATGTGATTCTGCACCAAATAGGCAGGATCATTCTTCTACAACTCCGGAAACCTCTGCTTTGAATGGGATAGCCTTTGACATAGAAATCATTCCCCCGGGTTCCCAGGGGCTGTCTCTTACCTGCGCCATTGCTCTACCTTGGCCGCAGACTTCCGTCCACTTACAATCCTGGGAGGCAAGCAGTCCACCCATTTGTGCACTGGATCATTTTGTTCCCATTATGGGGGAACCCTCAGGAGACCCTTGAACAAGAACTTAATTTCTTAACCAAATAACTATTTCTGTCACCACATTTTACATGCTGGCACTCTTCAGTGACTACATGAAAAAGATTAGTATAGATGACTAGACAAATCCTATGATCCCCTGAATACTACAAAATAAAGATTGCTAAGCCCGAAAGCTTGGGATGGGGGGGAACAATTTTTTTTCTTGCAAAACTGTGGACATTGCTCTCAAATATGCTGTAACCTATATTATGAAGTCAACTAAAATTCCGGAACTCCTTTAAAATTATTTATGCTATCATAATTTAATAGTAAGATTAGTTTTTCTCATGAACAACCTGATACCTATGTATACTCCAGTATTTATTTTATTTTAATTACCATACACCAAAACTGACTTTGGGGCGAGTATCTGTGTGTTCTATGAATTTAAACACATGAATACCATATCCTCCGGCCATATCCGGCCTCAAAATTCTCTCTGCTATCCAGGTGTAGTCACACCGTCCTCTAATCCTTAACCACGGATCTTTTGGCACTATGTTTTTGTCGCTATTCTTTTGGAGAATGTCCTACAAAATGGAATCATATAGTAGGTGAACTCTTTAAGCTGGCTTTTTTTTTTTTTAAGCATGTGGTCGTACTTTTATTTTCCCCCACATACATAGTTTCCTTTTTTAAAAAATTTTTTATTAACATATAATGTATTATTTGTCCCAGGGTACATGTCTGTGAATCATCAGGCTTACACATTTCACAGCATTTGCCATAGCACATACCCTCCCCAATGTCCATAACCCTACCCGCCCCCCCCCCCACCTCCCAGCAACCCTTAGTTTGTTTTGTGAGTTTAGGAGTCTCTTATGATTTGTCTCCTTCCCCATCCCATCTTGTTTCATTTCTCTTCCCCACCCCCCCATAACCCCCTGCCCTGCCTCTCAAATTCTTCATATCAGAGCGATCATATGATAATTGTCTTTCTCTGACTGACTTATTTCATTTAAACTGGCTTCTTTCCATCAGCATAACTATTTTATGGTTCACACAAGTTGTTGCATGTATTAAAATGTCACTCCATATTATTGTGGAGGACTAGTCCCCTGTCTATTTATCAGCTTGTTTAACCATTTACCCTTCGAAGAAGCACTGTGTTCTTACCAGATTTTGGAAATTATGAATAAAACTTCTGCAATTACTTGTACAGTAGTTTTTGTATGCACATAAATTTCCTTTCTCTAGGGTAAACACCTAGAAGAGGGATTGCTGGGTCATATTGTAAGTTTATTTTTAACCTCCTAAGAAACTGCCAAGCTGCTTTCCAGAGTGAGTAGCTATACTGTTCCGCATTCCCACCAGCAGTAAGAGTCTCAATTTGCCCTACATTCTCACCAGCACTTGGTATTGTTAGTCTTTTAAATTTTACCCATCCTAATAGGTGCCCATGGCATCTTATCATGGTTTAACTTTCATTTTCTTAATGATTATGATGTCAAACCCCTTTTCACGTGCTTATTTGTCACCCATAATATGCCTTATGTCATTTGCCTGTTTTTTAATTGGGTTGATTGTTTTCATATTGTTGAGTGTTAAGTGATTTTTTTATTCATTCTGGATACAGTCTTCTGTCAACTACGTGATCTGCAAATATTTTCTTCCAGTCTGCAGTTTGCCTTTTTATTCTCCCAACAGTGTTTTTTTTTGGTTCTTTTTTTGCAAAGCAAAAGTTTTAATTTTTGATATGGTCCAATTTTTAGTAGTGGTTATTGTTAGGTTTTTTCCTTAACTTCTATTTTTCAGATTACATTAAAAATGTATTACTTTGATATTTGAAGTTGTATTATTTAAAATAGGACGAACGTCCTTTGCAATTAAAAAAAATCCCAACAGAATTCATTTGTGCATTTGAAAGAACTGCCGAATATGACCTGACATGTCTACTTAAACCCTTGTTTTTTAAGATCATGAATAGAAAAGGAGTGTTTTTAATAAGATGTCATGACATCAGTTTAATAAGGGAATAAACAGATAATTAAATCTTAATGCTTCACAGTTATTAGGATGAATAGGATATTTTTGATACTGAAACCTTCCAAATACAACATACTGTCTTCACTGTTTTCAAGTTCAGGCTCGACACATCCCGGTAGAGTTATAAATGACTTATGATACTTTCTGTAATAATATGATTTTATTCTATGTTTTAAAACTACATGCTTAAAAGATGAACTCAGCTCATAACAATTTAAAACAAAGTCTGGGCAAAAAGTCTTGGTTCCTGTCCCACCCTCGTGATGCTCAACATCTCAAGAAAAGCAGGTTTGCTCAAATGTGTAGGCTTTCAAAAACGGTGTAGAGGGAGCAGAAGATAAATGCTATTTGCAAAGTGTCATCACTGCTGGGAGAGAGCTCTGCTGAGGGTCTAGGAACGCTCGCTCGGAGGCAGGCTGGGGCTTCTGCACTCCTTGGGTCTCAGCAGGATTCAGTCTCAACCCACCTGGCAGAGAGCTATGATCCTGCCGACAGCAATGAATGTGAACTTGAATTTCTGCAATCTTCAGGCTTCAACACAGCCTCCAATACAACGATGGTGGCGGTAATATTTTTTACTTTTGCAGAGGGATTAATGTCAATGCTCTCTCAAATGTGATTCTACGCCATGCATTTTAAAGACGAATATGGTGGAATTTACATATTCAATGAGTACTGTCCCCTTCAAAGGAGTGACCTTCTTTTAATGGTGCTGTCATCACTCAAGCTACCGCGGATATACTCTACTCTAGGACCCTGACACCAGAGTTTATGGCACATTGAAAAACGTCTTCTCAATGGTCGCTAACGATTTGACCTGTAAGGGCAGGTCTAATGTTTTCATAAGCCATTGAAAAGTGAATAATATGGATAATTCAGCCTCACTTCTGGGCTAATTTCAAGAGCCAGCCAGTGTCTCCTTCTTATGGTAGAGAGTGAAGTGCTCAGCCAACATTGCCAGAAGAACTAGGTTCAACCTATGTTGTCATTGGGGGTAGTGGTTTTCTTTGTAAATAATAACTCGAGATTCTAAAATTAAGGAGGGCGTGGGCTTGGTGTCATCATAAACTCATGAAAAAGGCTATACGGAAAATACATACGAAACACAAAACTATTTTTAGCAACAGCAGCCTTCCAAGGTGACTGACTATTCATTCGACTATGTTCTGATCTATCTGTTTCCTTTCTTTTTTAAAGCAGCCTGCATATTTTACAGTTACAGTGGGCTTGTGTGAGACTACTGTGACCTACAAAAGACAAATATTGGATAAATGAATGTTCATAGAAAGACTTGCCTTCATAGAATGAAGACCCAAATTTTAAAAATTCAATAATTTTGAGTAGAGGTTTAAAAATCTACTCCAGTCCCCTCCCTGCCTCCTTTACAAAGAGGCTTTCTGGACAGAATTTATCCATTTATTGATGACTCAGAATTATCTTTGCAGGCATCAATTACCCATTATGTCTGCAGATTCCAGAAACTATAGCTCTGTATAGGTAGGCCCCAGAGCATATGGAGATGTATACATTCTTTGCCCCTACATGAACTGGATCCCCATTGCTCTTTTAAAAATAACGATTGCTTTTTTTTTTTTTTTAATTGCCTTATAGTGGGCTCTCCACCTGTTCGTTCCTGTGAACTGTTCACACTAATCCCTCCTCGATGTGCGTCTTGAGCTCTCTGGGAAGAGTAACTACAATGTCAGACGCATTAAAACCATGTCCCTATAAGTATATAGTCCTGATGGATCGGCTGCCCGGGGCGCTTAAACGGCTCGTGTTTTCAGCATGAAGCCTGTAATAACATCGACACTGACTGCCAAGGACCGTTTTTACTTACTCTTTTGTTTTGGCTGGATTTTGGGTGGGCCAAGTTTCAGATCACAGACTACGGGTAAGTAAAGGGTCACCCTGAGTCCATTTGGCGGATGGAGAAACCAAGGCCCAGAGAGCCTCGCAGCAGGGTCATGCCTAGAGCTTCTGCATCCTGACTCATACCGTTCCTGCCTTCAGGCCCTGGACCACGCTGGTTTCGCTCCCTGGGGTACACCACTTGCTCACTCAGTCCTCTAGCCAATCCCAATAGACTCAGAATTGCCATAGGGAGGATGTTTCTTGCCCTGAGCTTGATACTGAGGGGCTCTAAAGATCCCCCAACCTACAGTCTCCCCCTACTTCCACTGATGGCTTAGTCCGTGAAAAAGCATCTGCTCTGACTTCTGGATTTTTTTCTTTTTCTTTTTCTCTTTTTTTTAAAGATTTTATTTATTCATTTAACAGAGAGAGAACACAAGCAGGCAGAGAGGCAGGCAGAGGCAGAGAGAGGAGCAGGCTCCCTGTGGAGCAAGGAGCCCGATGCGGGACTCGATCCCAAGACGCCGGGATCATGACCTGAGCCAAAGGCAGTTGCTCAACCAACTGAGCCACCCAGGCGTCCCTTTCTCTTTTTTAAAGATTTTATTTATTTGACAGAGAGAGATCACAAGTAGGCAGAGAGAGGGTGGGGGGAAGCAGGCTCCTCGCCGAGCAGAGAGCCTGATGTGGGGCTCAATCCCAGGACCCTGAGATCATGACCCGAGCTGAAGGCAGAGGTGTAACCTACTGAGCCACCCAGGGGCTCCTGGATTTTTTTCTCTAGTTCACTGAGGCAGGGACCATCACCTGAATTGCAATCTGCTTATCAAGAATTTCCATCCTTTCCCCTTAGAGGAAAGGGAAAGGAGTTAGCTTTTCTTGGTCCCCATAAAGGTGCCAGGCACCCTGCTGAGCAGTCTATGTGGGTTGTATTATTATATATTGTTATTACTCCTCCATAGATGGGGAAACCAAGGCTTAGGGAAGAAAAGTTACTTGTCACAGGTCACAGAACTGGTGTGTTGGAGCTCCCTGTCTGATAGGAAATGAAGCTTTTCCTATCTATATAGATTGCACTCCCAAACCTACTCTAAGATGACATGACCACCCTCAAGCACAACTTCCTGAATTTACCATCCCCACCGCCTACCATTCCTTGTTTTCACACCCTACTGATCACATCAGTACCCTCTTGGATATCAGCCTCGTCCGTCTAGGTAAAAATTAATGGACTGTATGGACACTGTATGGTAGACATTTGGTCATTTCCCATGAAGGTCAGCCTAAATACGAGGATTTGCCTTCTGCCTTGGTCACCTGCCTCATCCTTAACGCCTTGTCTCTTCTGCAGGCTCCCTGCAGACATTTCAAGCGTGCCTTATGTCTTTCACTCAAGTTGGAAGCCAACAATTTCTACCTTATTTTCCATTATTGCCCCATGCTTGGCTTCAGTCAAATGGAATGAATTGCTATTTTATATGTACCTGCTATTTTTTTTCTATCTTCTTGCCCTTTTTTTAATACCTTTTTTAAGAGCAGTTTTAGGTTTACAACAAAATTGAGAGAGGTACAGAATGTCACACACAGTGTCCCCCATTATCAATGTCACTCAACAGGACGGTACTTTTTTTTTTTTTAACCAAGGATGAACCTACATTGACTCATTCCTGGCTTTTTTATGTTGTTTGCTCTGCTAGAAATGCTTTTAACAAAGGACCATCAGCCGCCTAACCTCCCTGGCCCATCCCAAATCTCCACTTCCACTCCAGCTAGAGGCAAGCACTTTTTGTTTGACCTCCCAGAGCACTCTATTTGTATTTCTCCTGGGGCACTCCACCAGAATTCAAAAATAAATGGCACATTGAACAAATCAGCTCTGTCAGCTGTAGTCATAAAAGAACATTCTTTTTGCCTGTCAATGTCTTTCTAAGCTTGAGCAAAAGGATTAGCTCTTCCCCTGCCCCTGACAAAAACTCTGAAAACTCCAGCAGAACTATGACTTTTTTGATCAGCCCTAGTTAAGAAAACGTTCTATGTTCTCTGCAGATTACAAAACACAGTCTCAATTCAGAAATGAGAATGCCCAGCCCACTATTCATCAGTGCTTGAACCATCACTCAAAGCTAACCCTTCTTCACCACCTCCTAGTCAATGCTGGCCTCGAAAGAAAGAGTGCGCTCGGTGTCCTCTATCTTTCTCATTCCCTTCTTCCTTCCCTCACCTACTGCTCTTTCTGACCCACCCCTACCCTCATAGTTGAAGTAAGGAAGAGAGATCAGAGGGACAGAAAAAATCTTTTTGACGCACAGAATCATAAGGGAGCTTGTATTTAAATATTTAATATTTAAAGCTAATATTTTTAAAAACGACTTTATTTACTAATTTGAGAGAGAGAAAGAGCATGAGCAGGGGGAAGGGCAGAGGGAGAGGGACAAGTAGACTCCCTGCTGAATGGGGAGCCCAACTCAGGGCAGTCTCAGGACCCTGAGATCATGACCTGAGCCAAAGGAGGACGCTTAACTGACTGAGTCACATCGGCGCCTCTAAAGCTAATATTTAAGGCTAACTCTTTTTAAGACCACTTTTATGGGTTCTTCCAAGGTTCCCCACTCTGTGTTCTCCTGACTTGCTGATGCGGGCACTGTTGCTCTAGCTCAGCTAGTGACTTCCTCCCTAGCCCCTGGGCATCTAGTGGTCCACCTCCAGCTTCACTCTGCTGGGGACCCATCTGAGCGGCCATATTGGACAGAATCTAAGAAGTCCCCAGTGCATCCTCTGGTTGAACAAACTCAAGAGGCAGAATGATTTCAACTGCACAACAACTTTCTTTTGCTCCTGCCATCAGAATAGGTAGGCAGTATTCTCCTCCAAGGTTCTCGGACTGCAGAGAGACATGAGTCTACTGTATCCCCTCTCCCAACCTCAGGCGATAGGTGTCAAGTTCTCCAAATGATCCTGTTGAAGTCAGTCATACTGAAATTTAGATGTAGCAGATAGTTCCACAGCCCTCATTCTTAGGGATATAGGTAGAAAACACAGGATAATTAAAATTTTTTTTTAATTTCATTTTTTAAAATAGAAATCTTCCTCATGAAATTTTCTTTCAACTTTCACTCTCAGGGACCTTCCCTATCCCCTCTTTGTAGCTATAAAAGTTTAGGTCACAGAATCCTTTCTTCATTTTCCTTTGAAAGTCTGCACCTTTGTCTGCTACCCCACTTTGGAATTTCCTATCTATTAGAAGGAAGATCGTCAGTAGAAACTTCTGGTTTAATGTCGTTTTATACAAGCTAAAACACAGCTGGTTATACAGATAGCCTACTCCTTTAGGAGACTGTATAAGCCTGAGGGCAAAGATAATCTCCAATTCATCTTATTTCTCTCATAGCAGCTAAAATTGAACACCATCTTTAATAGGCAGCATAAAGCTACAGCTTTCTGGAATGGACATGCTGGTGCTATACTTTCTGATACCTGCTAGCACCCAGGACCAACCCTGAGCTATTTTCATATACTCTGTCAATTAACTCCAGTTCACAACTACTGAAGTTCACAACTACTACAACAGAGGCTGCTCTGTGGTCCTCAAATCCTACTCTATCTACTCTTGGCATCCACCATTTCTTGGTCTCCCTTGCAGTTAGTGGGAACATACGGTTGAGTGCTGGGCAATGGGCTGAGGCAGCGGTGACATACACCACTTTCAGATCTGGCTCCTGAAGACCTTCTGGAAAGTTCCTTGACATCTTTCTCTACTTGGTCAGCTGAGTGCAGAGAAGGTAAGGGTTCTAGAAGCTAGCAAATACACACACTGTAAGTAGACTGGGTTCTGATGGATTGCCTAGAGCAGAGCCCTTACACCATCTTTCATCCTCACACCATTGGACTATGTTGTGAGTAATTCACATACTTTTATAATGATAAGGCACTGAGATGTGGAGACTATCACAGAACTATGTCCACTAACACAGAGGACTAGATTCTAATAACATACTCATAAAATCAAGCTAGGGAAACACTCCTAAGAAGAATTTTCTCAACTCCCCTGAGAAAGTGCCAAAAATGTATTTTCTTGAGGTTCCAGGTAACACAGTCTATTCCTTTCTGTGATAGTTCACATGCCCCCACCTGAAATATAAGTCTCACTGCTTTCTAGGTTAAGTGACTTTATTTTTAGTTAAGAGAAATATAGAGCACATCTTTCTCTCCCTCATGATTTTCTCAGGAAGAACGGGCTTGTAGGCTTAGACTTCATTTTTAATTAAAAAATTGTTACTGAGTATGAAGGTGTGGAGTGGGCATAATTATGGGATTCTAACCTAGGGACTTGGCCTCTTTTCTGAAGGGCTGTAGTTCAGGATGTGGTAGGCTGCATTTCTGCAGTAGGAGAAAGACAAGTTCATTCAACCATGCAAATTAAATTACAAGACTTGGAATCATTATTTCTGTGAAAATGTGATCTCCATACTGTGTTAGTTCTGACATTCTTTTCAGATTTTCTCCATAACAGTTCTACTTGGCCTTTAAATAACACAGGATCAGTAAAATGTCTCTGGCAGAAGATAGGATATATTAAGCTCCAAGGTTGAATTTGAACATCTTTGCTTCAATGTTCTAAAATTAAAAATAACTCAAAAGAAACACCATGTAATCAAAGAACAAGGTAACTATTATTGATAAGTGTAAAATCTTAAGTCCCTAGAGCTTAAATCAGTCTCCAAATCCACCTTGGACCTCGGCATGTACTCCTATTTTTAATAAAATAGCAGAAAGGTGATGGCATATCTCCCACTATTATCTGTTTTAATATTCAGTAACACAGAACTGCAGTAATTCTTTATGTTTTAACTAAATCATTCATGTAGTAATCTCTCATTTCTCATTTCTCTATGAGGAAGAACTGTTGTCACTGCCTTATCAGTGTTGAAAAACTTCAACTTTTGTTAAAGTTTGTGACCTCCAATTGCTGCACTGAGTTCATAATGGTCTTTAGGATTCTTAAAGTAATCCCCAAATAGCTAGAGATTTTAGAGGAAAATTGCTGGAAAAGTTAATGAAGGTGATTAATCACATGGTTTTGAAAATATAGTCCAATGACAGTACATCTAATATTTATTGAGAACTTACTATATGCCAGTCACTAGGTGCACAATAAGGTAATTTCAACAGATACTGTTCTGATTTTTATGAGCAGCTGGGTGATTTATCTGCTTTGGGTGGTTCTTGGATACCTATTTCTGTCTAATTTATGATTTTTTAAGTATAATGTAGGGACTCCATGGTATTCTGCCAACTCTATATTCTCGGTATCTATTTGCTAGAAGTTCATTTTATACAGAGTTGGATACCTCCACCATCATTAATTGCTGTGATACTGATTGTGTAAATTAAGGGTTCATGGGTTTGCACATGATGCTACAGGACCTGAAACCTGGTAATTGCCTTAAAATAGCCTATAATCTGGTATCCAGCAAGATAATGAAACACAGCCTTCCTACTGCATTCCAATTACCCATGTTTTTATACAGGAAATAACTGCTCAAGTTATATCATGTCCTCGAAGCCAGTAACAGTTCAAATAACCAATACTTTCAATCAAGGAAGTTTTCATTGTAAGGTTGAGTTGTAACTTACACACTGAAGGTGGAAGCTATGTGAAGAGACTCATTTTTTGTGTGAGAGGAGGAGGCAGAGGGAGTCAAAGGTAATGTGGGACGGGGTATACGGGCAGAGACTCATGAGGTCTGTGATCATGAATCTGACCTGATTAAGAGCAATGGTGAGCCAACTGAACTGCCACAAAAGGGGAAAGAAAGAAGAGTTCCGTAAAAAACTGAGGACTGAATGGCCAATGTGGACAGGATGAAAGGACATTCAAGCCAATTTTCCAGGAATGTGTAAACGGAGTTATAAAGTAAATAAGATGGATAGGCAGAAATGATAGAATACGGACATATATATACACAGCAAGAAAGAGTAGAGTCATATGGTAGAGAGACGGCTGTTTAAAATAAAAATCAACAATAAAAGTGGAAAGAATAAAACAGTTTAAAAATTAAGAATTTTTGTATACTTCAAGGACTTGAAAGAGTTTTTATTGAATATGCCTTCAGAGTCACTTATGCCACTCAGAAGTATGATGTCTCTAACATACCAAAGGCCAAATGAGATCTTCAAGTGTCCTTTCAAACATCAGTGCTAAGGTCTTAGGAAAGGAGCATGAGCCCCTCCCTGGTCCCAGCAACTTACTGATTTTTTTTTTTTAAAGATTTTATTTATTTATTTGAGAGACAGGGAAAGTGAGAGAGAGCACGAGAGGAGAGAAGGCCAGAGGAAGAAGCAGACTTCCCATGGAGCTGGGAGCCTGATGTGGGACTCGATCCCAGAACTCACGGATCATGACCTGAGCTGAAGGCAGTTGCTCAACCAACTGAGCCACCCAGGCGCCCCGCAACTTACTGATTTTTAATGACCTAGTTTATTTGACATTCCCAGCCAAATATAGCAAATAATAGGTAATGGCTATGAATTCTTTGTCCTGCTTCTCCTCTAATCAGCTTATTCCTCCATTACACTGCAGGCAAGGCACATAATTGAAATTTTAAATTTAACAAAAAAACAACAGAAATCCTAAGGCAGAACCATCTGCATCAAGATTTTCTGTACATTTCTCAGCAGCTCACTCACTGTGGCCCACCTCCAGCACTGACTTCATCCCACATCATCTCGGGAAGAATGAGATCGCTTCTCTGCACAAAGACTGGGGAGATTACTTGGAGAAACAGCCTCAGAGAAACCTTAGGTAAAGGAGGGTTAATCCGATTCTCCTGAAAAGAGCGATGTCGCCTTTAATGACCTGGGCCAGGAAGGACCTTGGCTTCGAGAGCTCGGGTAATAAGGCTAAATGTGCAGTTTAATTTGGCCAAGGGTTATTAATGCAGTTTATGAAACTCTTAGTGACTGTTTTATCTCAAGCCTTTGGCCCTAGCTTCTCCTGGTTCAAGCTTGATAAGCCCGGGGCTTGAGCTCATCTTAATGGGTGGTGGAAGACGGGGCTCCATTTCTCCTGGGACTTCATGCTCATTAGTCACAGCCGCCAATTAAAAGCTTTGTTAGAGAACTGGAGGAATGTGGCACAGACATGGAGAGGCCCGGAAGACCCCTCCACATATATCATGGATGAATAAGTCTCTATGGCATGCCAAGCCACACATCAGCAGATCGTGTGTATCAGCAGACAGGAGCAACAAAAGCAATGCAAAAATTTCGAGGTCAGCACTTTCTGGAGCCAGCCCTTCGCGTTCCGACTGATAAGGCTTTAAACATTTTCATTAGCCCTGCTGATTCCAGTCCTTTTAAGTGACAAACACATTCTAATTATTTTTAAAGGCAAGTTACATAATCTGGAAGGCAACCCCATGCTCTAGAGTTTTCTAGAAATGATTATTGACCCTCGTTTCTCTCCCCTGTGACTACGAGGTGACTACAAGCTGAGGTTAATGTTCTGGCCAACTACTTGGGATCTAGAAGAACAACGGTTTTGGTAGGGATTACTGCCATTGTAAACCACCGGCAAGGGTTCGGATCGGTAATTATTAATTAAGAAAATAAAAAGACTCGGCGTCTGTGCTCTGATCGTGCAGCTAACGATGGACTCCACCTCAATCCAGACACAGAATAAAATTCAGCAAAGAGACAGATTTATTTTTGTAGTAATTTGTTTTAGATATTTAATCTAAAATAATATGGCGAGGCTTCAAAAATAACCCTGGGTATTGAAATAACATTTGCTGTATTTCTTAAACGAAGCCTTTGTTTCAATTCCAACTGTGTCTTATTACTAACTTGTTGCTTCCAAAGAGAATTTTGGGACAAAATATCTCAAAATTATAGGATGTTCAGGGGAAGTAATAAAAACTTCCAACAGTGTGTATTTCAAAATTTGTCATGTTTAGATAACACTCAATCACCAACATTCTCTTTAATCAACTCATTATCTGTTTGGGAGTGTAGTCTTTGACATGTCATAAAAATTATATGTGGACAAATAAGATCAAGAAATATTAACAACAAAAAATTTTGAATATGATCCACTTCATATGGTGCAGCGCTGAGTGGCAGGGAAAGTCAGAGAGCGTCTTGCAAAGACCGCACACCTTTGATACCTAAGATTTGGCTACAAAGCTGCAAACAGGCTACATGATTTGTTGGAAAAATGTCACAAGGTAGTAGAAAAATCTCAGAATTCTAGAGCTAGAAAGGGCTTCAGGCTTTTCAGTAGAACCTTTTAGAAAATACGACCTCCCGGTGTCTCAATAAGGAAAAACAAAAGGCATTTGTACTATTTCAGAAAATATTATTTGTTCCCCTATAGAACACTCCCTGAAAATGTTCTCAAAGTAGGATACAGCCCCTCCTCACCACCAGTCCGTCATTCTCAACACACCAAGCTGTGGCTGGAGCTTCCGGTAGAAGGTCAAAGGAATGCAAATCCTCAGCAGTTATGTAGTGAAATGTTCAGGATTACATTAGTTTAATAATTTTTGAGCTGATATTTGGACAGTCTGTCTGCATTCCTCCAGAAGCCAGCAAGAACACTTTGCATGAAGAGAGTAGGACTTGTGAAATTCTTAGCCTTTTTTTAAAAAAGATTTTATTTTTAAGTAATCTCTCCACCCAATGCGGAGCTTGAACCCACAGCCCCAAGATCAAGAGTTGTATACTCTATTGAACACGCCAGCCAAATGCCCCTCTTAGATTTTTTTTTATGTCAAAAGACCAAAGTAAGACTTTTTGTTCTAAAACTTCTCTCAAGAAAACCTGACTGCTTTGCCACTACAAATGCTTAGAAATAACAGATAAAAAGACATCATTCTTTCAAATGCATTACTGAGCTTGCAAAGAAAAAGAGAGAGAGAGATAGAGGAATGACAGTGAAAGAGAAAGAGAGAGAGATCTAAAAAGCAATGTGGTAAGGACACAAATAGACTCTGATTTGCATTAAGGTGGCTTGTAAGTCTTAGTAACCTAGAAGCTTAGGTTTAACTTTCTATGTAGGAGCGAATAGACACAGTAATGATGCCTGTCTGTCTCTATCAAGATGCCAAGTGAAGGGAAAAGATAGCATCTACTCAGAATTCTAATGAGGGCTACGTGTATGGTCCAGGAAAACCTGAATCAAGAAATAAGCCGAAGGACACATTGTAGGACACTAAGCAAACGCAAATGCAAAATGTCTCTAAAGGGTTGGCTATATCCACACTGGTTACATATTTTTATAGTGCTCCCCTGTTGATGATGAACTCATAATCCTAAATTACAAATCACATGAAGAAACCATCCACTAGTGGAATCACATCATAGACATAATAAATAAAAGACTCTGAACCCTAAGAAATTTGAATGAATGAACAAAATAACAGATATTTAAACCTTTTTTTAAAAAAATGATCTTATTTTTAAGTAATCTCTACACCCAATGTAGGGTTTCAAACCACAACCCCAAGATCAAGACTGGCATGCTCTACCAACGGAGTCAGCCAGGCACCCCTAAACTGTTTTGAATTACTAATATGAAAGGGAATACAAGCTGTATGAAAAGGAAAACACAGTATCAAAATGATCATAGACCATTTAGAAACAAAACCTATAGCAACTGAATGAAAAAACTCAATGCATAGGAAAAGTAACTGTTTAGATATAGGTGAAAACGTAAACAATGATCTGAAAGACAGATTTAAGGAAACAACTCAGAATGGAACACTCTGACATAAAGGGATAAATATAAAGTTAAGAGAAAACATAACATAATAAAAAACTCAATATGTCTAATATAAATTTCAGTACAAGAATAGATTTATGGAAGCATTAATACCCAAAGATTATGCCTAATGGAATGATAACCCAGAATTGATAAAATTTATGGTTCCTATAGGTTAAGACAAAATTCAGATAAGTAAAAGACAAATCCCTGATGAGATACATTGTGGTAAAAGCAACCAGCAAGAAGACACAAATTATCTATTAAGGGATAACAATTACACAATAGTAGACTTCTCAAAAGCAAAGATAAGTAACAAAAATCAATGGACTATTTTTAAAGGGATGAATGAAAATAAATGCCAATCTAGGATAATATACTCATCTAAATTATTATTTGACTGTCAAGGATATTTGCCAATTACTGACAGAGAGATCCTAGAAAACCAAAAACTGTTTCTTAATATTCTATTCCGAAAGTATTCTATTCTGAAGTATTCCGAAAACTGTTTCAGAGTATTTAATAAAATGCAAAACACTTTCCTGATAAAACCCATATGGGCCAATCAAAAACAGAAACTTTCTTAACCCGATAAAAGATACTATTCACTGAAAACCCCAGAAAATACAACACTCGAGGGCACCAAGTCAAAGGCATCTCATATAAAATTCAAACAAGGTAGGATGCCTGCTGTCCCTGCTTCTATTTAACACGGTACAAGAGGTGCTAAATATAATAGCAAGCCTGGGGGGGGAGAAATAAATATACAAATATAAATAAATTCAATACATACTAAAATAAATAAAATAAAATACATAAATATTACAAAATAATGAACACAATTATCATTACTTGCAAATATAATGATTGCTTATTTAGGAGGTCCAAATAATCTACAAGCTTAAAACTAATAAGGAGTTCAAGATGATTGGAAACAAGAGTTAAACAAAAATCCATTCTATTTCTATAAACTATCAGCCAATAATTAGGTTATTTAAGAAAAAATAAAATTTACAGTAAAAACAAACACTTCAACAATATGTATAAGGTACCTAGCAATAAATCAAACAAAAATGTGGGAAAGTTTTGTAGGGAAAATTATAAAATATACTAAAAGATAAGAAAGGAAGATTTTTTTTTTGAGAGAGAGAGAGAGAGAGACAGTGTGGTGGAATGATGGACAGAGGGAGAGGGAGAAAGAATCTTAAGCAGGCTCCAGGCCCAGTGTGGAGATTGATGCAGGGCTTGATCTCAAGACCCTGAGATCATGACCTGAGTTGAAATCAAGAGCTGGATGTTCAACTGACCGAGCCACCCCGGCACCCTGAAAGTAAGCTTTAAATAAATGGAGAGTTAGATCATACCCATGAATGGGGAGACTTAATACTTAGATATAGAAATCATCCCAAATAATCTAGCTTTTATTTATTTTCGTCCCCAAATAATCTATAAATTCAATGGAATTATAACCCAAATCCCAATGCTGTTTTTTCATGAAACCTTGAAATAGTGATTCTTAGATTCATATGGTATCACAAAATATCTAAGAATAGGCAAGATACATTTGAACAAAAATAGTAAAAAAGGGTTTATTTATTACAAGGGTATTAAAACTGTGGTATTAGGACAAGGATAGATTGGAAAACAGACATATGGAGGCTCAATCACATTAAATGTGACTGAGAAAAGATGGACTAATCAATAAATTGTACTGGTACAACTGCTTATTCATACAAAAAAAAAAAAAAAAAAGAAAATTTGATCAGTACATCACACCATACAGAAATATAAATCCTAGGTAGTTTAAAGATCTCAGAGGGAAAAAGTATTATTGTAAAACTTTTTTTCTTTAAAGATTTTATTTGTTTATTTGACAGAGAGGAGAGAGATCACAAGTTGGCCAAAAGGCAGGCAGAGAGAGAGGGGGAAGCAGGCTCCCTGCTGAGCAGAGAGCCCAATGCAGGGCTCGATCCCAGGACCCTGAGATCGTGACCTGACCCGAAGGCAGAGACCTTAACCCACTGAGCCACCCAGGTGCCCCTATTGTAAAATCTTTTGAAGAAAAGACCAAAGAATAGTTTTATTAAGTCATGTGAGAAAATATTTAAGATTCCCCAACATATAAACCATAAAGGAAAATGACTGATTTAACCAACATTAAAAATTTTAAACTTCTATGTAATAAATGATAAATTATGGGCAATGGAAAAGGTAAGTTATTGCCTGGGGTAGATATTTGCAAATCATAGAGCCCTTCTCCTAATTACTGTCCAGAATATATATATATTGCCTACAAATATTATATGCCTACATATATATATGCCTACAAATCAACAATCAAAGCCAACTGAAGAGAAAACATGAAATATATTACAAATCTCCATGGAAGGCGCTGGAATACTCAATAACATTATACAAATATACTCAGTTTCACCCATAATTAGAAAGTCCTTATTCCCAAGATATGAGAAAAAATAGAATGTCTGACAATACCAATCATTGGAAAAGATGTAGGGAAACAGAAATGCTAAATCGATGGTTCTTAACCCTTGTTGTGCATTACAATTCATCCGGAGAACTTTAAAACAAATAGCATTCTTGGGTCCCATCCCCAGTTGCTGATTTAATTCATCTAGGGTGGGACTTAGGCATTAGTAATTTGAAAAATCTCCCTAACTGATTTTTTTTGTCAGCCCGAGTTTAGAACTACTGCTCAACACATTTGATGTGCAATTCAGCAATACCTAGTACAGATGTTCATCCCTACCACCCAATAATTCCACTGCCTTTGAAGGTAACTCCCTTTGAGAAATTCTAGCACAAATGTAAGATGTGTACAAGGATCACTGCAGTACCGTAATAATAGCAAACTGCAAGGTCAACCCAAATTTCCCTTGGATAGAGCAACCTTGGATTATTTTTTCAATGTGGTATTATCCTGCAGTTATAATAAATGGACTAGACACCTATGTATCAATATGCATATATCTCCAAGACAACATTAAATTAAAAAAAAGTTATGGGGGCACCTGGGTGGCTCAAGGTGGTTACGTGTCTGCCTTTGGCTCAGGTCATGATCTCAGGGTCCTGGGATGGAGCCCCACATGGGCTCTCTGCTCAGCAGGGAGCCTGCTTCCCCCTCTCCCTCTGCCTGCCGCTCTGCCTACTTGTGATCTCTCTCTCTCTCTCTGTTAAATAAACAAATAAAATCTTTAAAAAAATTTCATAATAGAAGTTATGATAAATTTTACTTAAAATACATGTTTTATACTATAAAAAACCTGAACGCCTTTCACACCCCCCACCTTCTGGTAACTTGAATTAACTGTTCTGTCTTCTGTTTATCTTATTTGTTTCCAATAAGAAGCCGGCTGCACACAAACAACTAAAACACATTGGCTCACTACTGTGCTGTTTTCTCCCCAGGATTTCAATGCTTTTAGCCAACAAGGTTTAATTATCTCCATAGCCCTGAAAAAGTAAGGCACAGAGAAGCATGATGTGGGGGGATGAAGTCACACTTTACTTAGAGGTTAATGCAGAGCAGAGGAAAATGAAATCTGTTTCCAACAGAGGTACAAAAACTCACTACTGAAGTCCTAATTTCTCCTCCCACCGCACGCCAGCCTGCTACTCATTCTAGGTGGCCTATTTTCTGCTAGAAATGCTGCCCATGAAATAAAGTACTACAGAGAGGAGCGTGGACAAGCCACAACCTTGGTTGGACACTTGAATGAAAGAAACATCGACAACAAACAAAAAGAATTTAGGATCCTGGTTGACAGGTGCATTCTTGGATCGTTTTTCTTCCTCATTGATTAAAATAAGTGAATGAGGCTGCCTACAATACCTGCATTACAGGTTAGGTAAGGAAGATTCCATGTCATAAGTGTCATAGAATATTGAGTATCCCACCTGGCAAAAGATGGCAGCCAGAATTTGCTGAATGTCAACATCATCACCACCACCACCACCTGTTAGCCCCAGAGCATTATGGGACTTCCGATGTTTCCGGGACGTAGGCTTATAAAAGAACTGCTCAAAGCAACCATTCTCTTGACAAAGGAGAGTTGTCCAAGGTTGCAGAGATGACCCGATACTCTGAAACTCAGCAATATAATTGCCACTGGGGAAAAATGAAGTCATGGAGGCTCGATCTCACTTAGCACGTAGATAACAGGCCACTTTACAAATGCAAAATCTATGAAACATATTCTTAATTGATAAGGAGGAGTGAAATTCGTATTCTTCACAGCCATCCTTTTAAAGAGTTGAGCCCCCAAATTGCCATAGCTGATGAGTAGCCCGCAACCGTAAGGGGGCTGCTGGGGTTACACGATGGCCAATAGAAAGAAGCACAAATTCTTATGCACAGCTAAATCAGAGAGAAAGTCATTCCTCTAAAAGCAACGGCCATCCAGGGTGGCAAAAACCAGACTCGCATCTGGCTTGATTTTCCACTGTTCCGGGATCACCCCCTCTCGCTCGGGCCATCCAAGATTGTGCCATTACCGCTAATGCTTTCAAAAGTGGGACACAGATTCCCGCTGCTCATAATAGGACTCCAGCCTTGGACTACATCTAGCTCCTACACAACATGTACGGGAGGAGTTAAAGGACATCTATGGTCTTGAAATCATACACTCTCCTAAGTGAAAATAACACATTGGCTGGCAGAAAACGACCTTTAACTAACCGGCTAAAGAGTAACAGGGCCGGTCCTGGGAGCCCTTGGGGGTGGCACCCAGGAATGACGTTTGCCAGAGCGAATGGGAATCATGTTCCTTCCAGGACAAGGCAGACAGTATCTAAAGACTCGGGGAAGACAGAGGGGAGAATGCAACTCTCCGTTCCCGGAAGAGGCTTACAGTGACAACCTTGCTTTTGAATGCATCGTTTTAGATCGGCTGGTCTACAGAAAGCTGTCTTCTGGGTGATGGTTTTGGTGGGGAAGTGGGGGACTGGGAGAAGAGGTGTAGATCATTCCTCTGTTCAGTCTTGCCCAAATATCAGCTAACTAACACTTTGAAGCATTCAGCTCTTCTCCTAAACGATTGCTGGGAAAGGTACCACGATCCCATGTGCTAATAAGCTGTCATTTACAGCAACATTAAATTAAAAGGAGAGCTCTGAGGAGAGCTCTGAGACGTGGTTTGGGCGTGGAGGGACTGGACTGGGAGTCTGGAGGGTAACGGAACACTGGCCACTTCTAGTCCGTGTCCCTGATTACTTGTGTACTGTCTAACCTCATCCAGCTAGACCAGCAATGATAACTCTGGATTCCTGAGCAGGAACCAACATATTCCTGGCTATCACCCAATTTAACAGTGTCATCCAAGGAAAGGTAAGAGCAGCTGAAACGTCTTCATGTTTCAAGGCCCTTTTGCCAGGGAGTGAGGTTTTTCCTCCCCCGGATCTGCAACACCATTTCATGGCATTTTCAAAAGGGGTTCACAAGAAGTTGCCGTTTTATAGAATTTTACTCTCGGGATTTACAGGTTCGTCAGCAAATCTACCTAAGTATTCCAGAGAAGTCGGCAGAGGTTGAGTTGCGATTTGCTTGCTATAGCAACAACGCTCTTTTCAGAAGAAAATTTTAAGTGCTCTTTTTCCAGTCTAAAATGCAGTTTATGTTACTGGAGGAAGGGAAGCAAAAGATATTCACCTGAAACATTAATGAAATTAAATGATTCCTGGCAATAAAAACATAAACATTACTGTAAATATTATCTGCGAAATGGTGTTAAAAGCAGGACACTCCCTATCTCAGCTTGCAATTAATTTATGAGCTGGCAAATTATTTCACTTAAATTTCAAGTAGTCCAACAGATAACTTCATTGACATTACGATATGCAAAAGATGCTTATTAGGAAGAGAAGAGAACAACAAAGACAAAGTACTTACTTGCAGTGATATTTTTTAAAGTAATCCTGAATTTCAAATTTGGCTTTTTCGTTTAAGAGCCAAGACTGATCTGAGCTATAATCCTTTGGTCCTCAGAGCATAATCCATTCCTCCATAGGACACACTTTTCAGAAATCTTCCTTTTATATTTATTTCACCAGGTATTCAAGCTCTACTAGGAAGCAGTGAAACACAAAAACTATCCTTAAAAATAAAACAAAATCCCACCAAAGTCCAGAAAGTAAGCAGCCAAGGAAAACGAAAACCTCCCCAAAACTAGGATCTAATTCAGAAGGGGAACTGCTCCCCTATCTCTGAATGAGTCCCCTCGTCTTCCTGGTGGCATTTCTGATCAGTCAGCCAGTTCTGTTTTCTAGCAATGTGAGGAGGTTTGAAGAGAAATGAACTCATGCTCTGAAGTTCCTTGTAGTAAAGGAAAACATATGGAGGATTTCCTGCAGAGGACTCCCTGCCGCGGCACAAATTCGAGGGGGTGTGGAATTTACTTGTTAAGGCTCTCCCTTCTCTAGACTCAGCAGTGTCTGCTCAGCGCTGAGCCCTCTCGCGCCGCTGCTGCTCTGAAGAAAGTTCTGGAATTCCGCAGGACCACCCCCTCCCTCGCCCCCCAGCACAGATGACTTGTAGGGAGCAGGTCAACCGTATATCAGTGCCCTGTTTGTCCCCATCCGTGCTTCAGTTCCATCTTACCTCCCGGACCAGACAACTGCAGGGAAGGGCATTCTGCTGAAATACAGGCTTCTCTCCCACCTGCTTCCTCCCTGTCTCCTAATCATCACCTCCTGATTTCTTATCAGAGATAAGCAGTGTCCAGATACGTGCCCTGAGAACGCATCCAAGAGTTAACTTAAAATGTTAGCGATGCTTTCCCTTTCTCCTTCTACTCCTTCTAAGTACACGTCTAAGGATGGCACATTTCAGAATAAGCTATGAAAACTTGGAGACAGAAAATTGCACTGAGGATGAAAACAGCATTTGACGGAGGCCACTCACCACTAGAGGTCTGTCCACCAACTCCACGATTTGACGCTTTTTAATTTGAAATACAAAAAAACAGAGCAGTTAATATCAAGAACTTACCTTTAAAAGCGCTATTTGGGCAACTTTCTACCCTGTCACCAACAGGAAGGGAGAGGATACTTCTGCCTAGCAGAGGAGTTTCTCTCCTATTAATCTAGCAATCCCATTATCAAAGCATTAACCATGTGTTAACCTCAATTATCCTAATAATTCACTCTGACTCCGTATCCATCTTTTATAGTATAAGCTGGTGTTAAACATCCTCTAAAAATAAGTTCCACATGATCTTTCGTTCCATTCCAATGCCTTCATGCAAGTATTTATTTTGTGGAGCGAATGTTTCCATAAGCTCAACTGAGTAACGGAATGAATGACTAAAAACAGTCAAGATGGGTACGCAGATGTGTAAGTTGTATCTGGAGCTCTGGCCTATCTGGGTGGTGGGGACAAAGCAAGCTTTGGGGCGTGGCTTAATAAAAAACTTTCAGTATCATCTGGAAAGATCTATTGTATCCGGGGTCCACACACTATGGCCCACGGGCCAAAATAAGGCTGTCAGTATTTGTAAATAAAGTTTTATTGGAACACAGGCACACCCCTGTGTTTACCCATTTGTAGTATCTGTGGCTGCTTTCATGCAGAGTTGAGTGGTTACGATAGAGACTGTATGCTCCATAAAGCCTAAAATGTTTACTATCTTATCCTTTACGGAGAAAGCTTGCAGACCCCTCTTCTGTGTAATTGGGGATCACTAGATAACTAGGGAATCCTTAGGCTTTTTCTCCTGAGTCCTGTAGTCAGCGGGATCATAGGATCATATTTAAGGAAATGCCAATCACTCAAATGTCCTCCCCCAACTCCCAGAGCAGATGTGATAAGAGAGCTGCTGCAGGTGTGTGGGGGGGGTGGGACCCCAAGTTCCCAGGAAGAAGAACGGACCAGGCCGTATCGGAGTGTTGTAGGATAGCAGAATCAGAATCAGCGGAATCAGAGGCCAAATCTGTTAAGGTGAAAATCAAGCTCAATAAGAAGGACGAGAAAGGCCCGGACAAAGGCAAAGGCAAAGGCAAAGGCAAGAAGCGGCCGAATCGGGGAAAAGCCAAGCCTGTCGTGAGTGATTTCGACAGTGACGAGGAGCGGGACGAAAATGAACAGTCAGAAGCAAGCGGGACTGATGACGAGTGGTCAGTATGGACCACCCCCCTATAGAACTGACCCCCGCCTCCCCTCTCTCCTTTCTACCCAGTGAGTTCATGGGTCCTACAGGCACTGGGTTATTTCCGTCTCATCCTCATCTATAAACTGCTTTAGGATAAGTGCCCAACAAACATGGTGTAAAAACACACAACACGCACTTAACACACACACACACACCCCCCAATACTTGTAACATTGTGACCAAATGGGCCTCAAAGATTCAAAGATTAAAACAGACAAAGCTTTTGATGGAAAATATGGGGGTGGGTAGTATATTTCTATGGGTGGGGCTAATTTGGTAAGGGTTGGATTGGTGAGTGAGAATATAATTAATATAATATAATTAAGAGAATAGAGTAGAATTCAGACATCATCAGGGAGGGAAGCCAGAGAAGCAGGGCCCAGAGTGAGAATGGAGAAGCACAATCGAGCCATAAATGGAGGGGAAAATAATAAGATCGGTCACAAGTCAGGATATGGAGTAAGAAGTGACTGGGAGAAGCGGCCAGGACTAAGACCTTGAGCAAAAAGGAAGGATGTGGGACACTTTCCTCCTGGTGGCCTGGTACAAAGATGATAATATGTCCCAATTTGGACTCATCTGCACCCTTCTCAGTCCCAAGGAGTCTGGAACGTTGGCTGTCCTACCCGCTGGGGCTGTGCAGAGAGTCCGTGGAAGGCAAGCAGAAAACAAAAACAAAAACAAAAACAATAACGAAACAAAACAAAACCCGAAAGCCATGCCTTCCCAGTAGTTAATACCTTCCGACTCTAAAGATCTTAGGTAAAAATCAGGGAGGCACTCTGGTGCAAATGGGGGCCACCATGGGCCACTGGAGAAAGACAGGGTCTCTGCTCTCTGAGTCAGAGATCTTGCTGGGAGAGCTCGCACTGTGTGAACGGGAAGGGGATAACCTCAAAACAACCAGTAAACAAGGATGAGGTCATCTGTCCTACTGGACAGTTTTGCCCTGGCCTTTTCACCCCAAAGCCAGCCTGCATTTTTTCCAGAACAGTTGGCCTGCATGATTTGATTACTGCCTGTTACTTTGAACTCCCTGCTTTCATTTCCCCAAACTCCACAGCCAACCCAAAATATCGTTCGGTTTTAAGTTTAATTCCTTCTGCCTAAATGGTGAATGGGGGACCCGACTTTGTAGGCCTGGCAAATGGAGCTATTTTTTCATCCATCATTTGTCAGTAAGTCAGTCCACCCACAAGTATTTCTTGAGCTGCTAGTATGTGCAGGCACTTCGCTGAGCCTGGGGTTAAGGACTCAAGAAGATAGGCAAGGTCCCGGGCCTCATGGAGAGGAAGGGAAAACGCCAAAACATATAAGCTGGATAATTTCAGATCACAATAAGTGTTTTAGGAGCAATAAGAAAAATGCTGAGATACAGAGGAACTGTGGGCTGGGGCGGGGATTCTGTCCTAGGTCGAGTGGCCAGAGAACTTTCTGAGAAGGTGACACTTTAGCTAACGCTGGAAGGGGAGAAGAAGCAAGTTGCCAAGACTCTGAGAGCTGTGAGTGCAAAGACAGAGGTAGGAAGGAACCTGGCTCGTCCCGGAAAGCAGAAGGGACACCGGTGTGGCACACTGGGTAAGTGGGGGAAGGGTTAGAGACGGGAAGAGACCAGATGGTGTGTGGTCTTGTAAGGAATAATGAGGAGGTCTGGATTTTTTCCAAGGGCAAGCAAAACTATGGGAAGGATTTAAGCCCAAGGAATGTCTGTGATCTGATTTATGTTTTCAAAAGGCTCTCTCTAACCTTGCTGTTGAGAATGGACTGGAGGCAATAAGAGTGAAAATCAGGATACCAGTCGGGAGGTAGGTGTTGACTGGGATAAAATGCTGTCAGCATTCAAGGGAAGAGAAGGGTTTCGAAATGTGTTTTGGAATCTAACAACTCTGCCCCCGGGGAACCATCATCTGAAATCATCTCATTTAGTTGCTTGCATGTTAATTTTTCATTCCCACCCCCTTGAAGGAAACTCCCGCGGTGGTCAGGGCCCTCATGCTCCTTCATCCCCAGCACAGCCCCGGGGCCCGGCAGGGGAGCACACAGAGAAGGGATGCATGTGCGTTACTCCCTCTGCGTATGTTGGGTGGGAGAGGCGAAGACTGAGCTCCGTGGGTCCTGAAGCCACAAAGGGAGAAGAGAACACACAGCTCTGCAAAACTTCCTTTGCTTCTTCCGGCCTGAACACCTGGGTGGCTACAGTCCATGGCTCACTTAGTATCTTTTCTAGCTCCTTCTAAAGCGCTTCCTTCAACAGGAAAGCCTGGGCTGCTGAAAGGACCTATCTCAATTGCCCTTGCAGCCAGGGTTCGGCCAGTCCTGCCCGCTCTCGCAGACTTGAACAGCGGGGCAGAGCGACCGCAGAGGGTGCCGCCCCTTTGCCGGTGCAGGTCAGCCGGCAGCTGGGCTCTGCAGGCCCCGCTGGGGTCAGCCTCCTGGGCCGTGACCGCAGCGGTCACACAGGGCCCCTACAAGGGCGTGGTACTGGGTCTGCTGCTCTGAGGTCGGTCACTGCCTTGATTCTTACTGATTCTGAACAAGGTGTCCTGCATTTTCATTTTGTACTGGGCCACACCGATTACCTAGCCGGTCCTGCCGACGGTTGTGGGCTCAGGCTCCTCCTTCCCTGGGGCGACGTGCTCCCAGAACTGGCGACAGCTTCCAGGTCCCCGGATGCCGCCTCGGGTGGCGCGGTTGGTTCGAGAGTCAACGTCTGGGTTCGTGGCTCCCTCGTCCCACGGGGTGCGAGTAGCCCCTGGCAGGCCAGCCCCGCGCACAGGGGGTAAGCTCGGGAGCCATTTTTGGAGTCCCAGCTTCGATCCGGATCCCCCAGATGCGAATGGTGCTGTGGGCTAAATCCCCTTTCCGTTTCAAACGACGGAAGCCATTACCTTCGACAATGCTCATACCTAATTAAGGACACTCTTGGAGGAACGAGCTGGCTTCTCAGAAGAGCTTCTTTCCTGTTTTGTCCTCAGCTTCTGTAGTGTTGCGATGGCAGAATTCAGCAGCGATGTTGAGATTCTGTGTCCTGGACACGCTGTTTATTAGGCGGCGAGCCTGAGCTGCTGTCGAGCTTTTGGTGGACGTGAGTTACACGCTTGCTTCCATCGTGCACATGCACTCTTCCTCTCACACATGCACTGCTGATTTCCCACCGGGGGGGCTGCGAGCGTCAGCCTGTGGACAAGCTCACCTGCACGTCGATGGGACGGGAGGAACGCGAGCAAGCTGTCTGTCCAGGTGTATTGCTTACCGTGGCCCCCGGGGCCAAGTCACCACAGACGCAGTAGCTTAGAACAACAGGAATTTATTCTCTCATGGTTCTGGAGGCCAGAAATTCCAGATCAAAGTATGGCAGGGTTGGTTTCTTCTGATGGCTCTGAAGGAGGATCTGTTCTATGCTTTGCTTCTATGCTTTGCTTCTGTTGGTTGCCAGCGAATCTTGGCTTTTCTTACCATTGCATACTCCCATCTCTGCCCCCCTGGTCTTCTCCTGGTGTTTTCCTTCGTGTGTTTCTGTGTTTTCTCCTCTTTTTACAAGGACACTGGTCATTGGATCCAATCCAATGACCAATCCTAATCCACTGCGACCTCCTTTTAACCTAATTACACCCACAAAGACCTGACTTCCAACCAAACAAGATCACATTCTGCGGTTCTGGGTGGATGTAAACTTGGGGGGGGATGCTAGTCAACCCACTACACCCTTCAAGCCAATGGAACAAAATATAGAGCCTTCTGATCCACAGAGAAGTCAAACATCTTGATCTTCTGGCCGTCTGCTCCTGGCCAGCTGAATGAACCAGCAACAGGCATGTGAGGTTAGAAGGACTTGGAGGTGACCACGTTGTTGAGGAAGAAAGTGAGAGACACTGCCCTTTGTTTTACCTTCGGACGTGTCCTACCGTCCACGGTACCTCCGTATTTGCAGTGACATCTTGCTTCTTTCCAATGCATTTGTCGATGGAACACCTTAAAGCTACAAAAAAATGTCCATAATTTACCCAAAATAAACCATCAAAAATACTAACCCCTTCATCTGAATTTTTTTTCCTCCGCGAATGCACCTCTCTGCTTTTGTTCTGCCTAGGGAAATTTCCGTGGTACCGTCAGCAAAGGAGAAGTGGTTGTGCAGAGGAGAAAAAGGTCGGGCAAAGTCATTGAAATTAATGTTGCTTCACTCATGTACAGTGACGACTCTTTACATTTCACAAATCAAAAAACAATTTAAGCTATTTTAGATACTTTTTTTCTAGTTCAATGGCATCTAATTCCTTAAAGCTAAAGAAGCAAGTATTTCCCCCCAAAAATGAAAACCTAAAATGACACTATAAAATATAGCCTAAGGATGGAGATATCTTTTTTTTATGGGCAGAGAAAAGAAAATTGCATTACTAAACTAGACAAAAAGCCATTCCATCAGAACTGTTTTATCGTTTTTCACTGTACATATCTTGCCAGGAGAGAATTACATTTATCAGGCGGCACTGAAACCTATTTATTCCCTTCTCATTCCATTAATTAAACTATAATACAATCACTTGGGTTACCCATAACCAATCTTTGGAAGATTAATATAGGATGCTATTCTTTTACTCATATTTGTCTTCTGCATGGTAATGAGACAGCAATAAAGTTTATGTTCCCATAACGTGTACGAATTGTATTTTGCACCAAATAGCGAACATCAAAAATAACTACTCGTATAAACAAACCACATAACACAATCATTCTTGGCACACATTAATGTGTCGTTAAAAATATTAATACAATAGCGCTTGTCGCTACAAAAAATCTGAATATTTAATAAGAATGCATAAAGAAAAAAATCACTGAAATATGTCACATCTGAAAAAATAATCTGAAATAGATTTTGGCAGTTAGCTATCAAATTACCTCATTTTTTCATACACATTCTGAGGAAACTAAAACTTGCATTGTTCTAATCTGAGTATTTGTCCCCATATAATTTAAAATTCAAATTTACAATGCAAAAACATTGCTGGTATAATAGGCACTTAAAACCTATGCTATTTGGCCATTGGCCACATTTACATTTATCAATGAATTATTTCTTACAACACTTGTCAGTAAAGTTTCATAATCCATTTGCTTTAGGTGGAGAAATTAAGACCAAAAAAACATTTGGAGATTTGTGTTTTAGGTCCACAGAAAAATCAGCCCCACAGAAAGACAGAAAAAAGAGCTATTGGTGAGAACGTTGCATACATATGCCTCAATCTATATTATTTGTCTTCTCTAGCCACATAATCACATCCTTTCGTTTCACCAGTAAAGGGATGCCACAGACCTTAATTTTGTGTGTTTTTATTGTCTAATCATAGCGATCATTAATAGTGAACACAAACTCCTTTGGAAAATAAATCTTCATGTTTTTAATTCCTGTCTTTGCTTCCCGAGGGCACTGAATAAAATCACAGACTATCCTACTTAATACTTCTCTTACTTGGATAAAGGAGGGTTCCAAACATCTGGGCTGATACTTCACTTTTCCTGCGGTTAATAAAAACATACAGCTAGTCCATCTTCATACAAAGACACAGATGGATTGATTTACCAACACTGACAAGCAAATTGTGCACCATAATTCTCTTATATGAGCTCCAGTAAGTAAGACAGTCCCAAAGCCCAGCTCTCATCGAAGCTAGACCAGAGCCACTCTGCACTGGATGCGCGTGTAAAAAAATTTTTGAATGGGGGTGCCTGGATGGCTCAGTCGGTTACGTGTCTAATTCTTGATTTCAGCTCAGGTCATGATGTCAGGGTCATGGGATCGAGCCCCATGTCGGGCTCTGTGGTCCATGTGAAGTCTGCTTGTCCCTCTCCCTCTGCTCCTCCCCCTGCTCCCTTTCTCTTTCTTTCTCTCAAATAAATAAATAAAATGCTATGAAATAAAATAAACAAAATAAAAAATATTTATTTGAGAGAGAGAGAGAGAGCGCACAAGCAGGGGGAAGGGGCAAAGGGAGAGGGAGAAGCAGACTCTCCGCTGAGCAAGGAGCCCGACTCAACATGGGGCTCGATCCCAGGACTCTGGTATCATGACCTGAGCCTAAGGCAGATGCTTAACCGACTGAGCCACTAGACATCCCAATAAATAAAATCTCTGAAATTATTTTTTGAATGAAAAAAAAATCTGAATGAATTAGCAACAATCAAATGGAATTTTTATTTGAATTATCACCAATTCCAAATTGTTCTGAAACTAAACCCTCTGATCCTGTCCTTGATCACTTTGACAGGTATCAGTTCTTCCTTTAGCTATTATAGCCCCACAAAAAAACATGTTTTTTTTCATTTCTGGTTCTTTTTATATTCATTCCTGGATCACTCATTCTACTTATTCTCCTTTCTTTCATGCTTAAGTTTTTTTCTCTCCTTTTCAACATTTGTCATTTCCCCCTGGATTTCTGTTGATTTCAGATTCTGGTTAGCTGACGCTCACTCCGCCTTCCCGTCACCATTTATTTGCCTTCCTGTTGGTTTTCTCCAGTGCAGTTCACCCAGAGAATTGGTGACAGAAAGGGGGAGGCATTTAGCTGTGGGTCAGTGTAAATACTGCTCAGTAATATATCCAGGAACCTTAAGCATCTTTAAAAAAAAAAAAAAAAACCAAGAAAAAAACCCCCACAATTCAACTAAAAATAAACTCAACTACCTACATAAAACAAGGTAGTTATCACAATGAAAAAAATAAATGGCAACTGGGATGATAGAAGAGTTGGTAAGTTTCTTTCAATCTGTGACACTGACTACTTTAAACACCCGTAGTAGCATTTTGTTTGTTTACTCTTGTTTCTCTTGGTGTTGAGCCCCCTCTCTGATCATTAATGAGAAGAGTTTCAAAGTGAAATTCAAGCTACTGACAGTTTTGAGAGCACTTCACTTTCTCTCAAGCCTCCTGCAACATTCCTCATTAGGTGTTGCTTAGATTTTCATCTACTTTTTAATCTAGGGAACATATTTAGATCGTGGCAAGTCTGAATTGACTTATCGAGTAAAATTCAGTGACATGGCAATAATGGCTTCTCGAAAGTTCAGATATATTACATCCACTGCATTCTCGTTGTCCATTAACTTTATCATTCCATAAAAAAGCAATTGAATTAGTAAAACATGATTTCTGCTCCTTTTTCTAACCTTTAGTTGGCTTAAAGGTTACTCTTCTCTTAATATTTGTTCAACTATTTCACAATGGATTTAAGCTACACTCTCTGGGCAGTAAATTCTAAGATGTATTTTGCTAACATCTATTAAAACTAAAAATACCACACTTTTTCTTTTCCCTCCAGTTCTTATTTACTATCCAAACGCTGTGTTTTTTTAATCTCAAGAGCCCTTCAGTCATTGAATTCTAGTTAATAACATGACTGTTAGATGTCCTTATCCGTTTTTGCCACCTAAATATTTTTGGCCGTGAGGTAATCCTAGCATTTCCAGCCCTGTCTCAATCAAGGTTTTCTGAAAATGTGTGATTTCCTTTATATTATACTATATTATATATATTATATTTACATAATTATATATATATATATATATATATATATAATTCTCTGGTTACATAGTTGCTGACACCCAGTAGATGAATTAAAATACCCTTCCTGCCTTAGGATGAGAGGTCAAATCTGACACCTGCAGGCTTCCTTGCTGTTTATCCCTTCTCTCTCTTCTTCCCACTTCCCTGCCTTGATATATGAGGTATGTCGAGACTCTGAACCTGCTCCTAGACGAACCCCAGAGTCTTTGCTTGGCCAACTCCATTCTACCACCTCCTCTGTCGTCGCAGGTGATCAGACCATTAATTTTTTGTTTGTGTTTTTTCTCTTTTACTTTTTAGCCCCACGACTAGCAGAAAGCAACTTATAGACTGCTATCCCAGCCAGAACCTTGCTGGTACTGTCCTTCCCCTTTGAAACCCTAAGCAATACTCTTCCCTCCTTGTATGAGCCGGATGGACAAAAACCTGGGGTGTTGCTCACTACTGCTGGGAGATTCGATGTGGCGAGACGTCCACTTGCAAAATATACTGTTCAAGAACAGATGAAATAGCTCGGTGGACTGCTCAAAAGGATTTGGCTTTATTCTCTACATCAAGGCAGAAAAATATGTAAACTGGTCACAAGAGGTTGGGATGGCTTTTGTTGTTCATCTGGCATAGAGTATAAGCTAACAGAAAGGACAAGCTGGGATACTCAACGACAATCTATTTCCTTGCTTCGCATTAAGCTAAAAGTAACTGAGATTCCTCACCCTCATAGTTGGAGCATAAACACCCGAGACTTTTATTTTGGCATATAAATGGCGTCAGCTCATCGGCAGTTTGGGGCTTGAATGGGAGAGCCACACAACCAGGAACACAGTCGCACTTTATCTTAATAATGTGGTATCTTGAGAGTGGGCTTTCAGCCTCCAATTATCTCATGGTCCAAAATGGCTACTGGGCTCCAACCATTAGATCTGAATGTGTTGCCTTTTCTGGGTCTTTTGCCTTTCCATATAAGTTTTAGAATCAGTTTGCCAATATCCATAACATAATTTGCTGGGATTTTGGTGTGTATTGCATTGAATCTCTAGATCACTTGAGAAGAACTGACATCTTGAAGATGCTGAATCTTCCTATCTGTAGATATGGGATCTTTCTTTCTTTCTTTCTTTCTTTCTTTCTTTCTTTCTTTTTCTTTCTTTCTTTCTTTCTCTTTCTTTCCTCTCATCAGAGTTTGTTACTTTCCTCATACAGACCTTGTATATATTTTGTGAGTTTTATACCCACGAATTTCATTTTTGGGGTGCTAATGGTAAGTGGCATTGTGGGTTTTTGTTATTTCAAATTCCAATTGCTTGTTGCTGGTATAGAGGAAAGCAGTAGGCTTTTATACATCAACTTGTATTCTACATTTTTGCTGTAATTGCTTATTAGTTCTAAGACTTATTGTTAGTTCTTTTGGGTTTTCTGTATAGATGATCATGCCATCTGCAAACATAGAGTTTTGTTTCTTCCTTCCCAATCTGTATACCTTTGGATAATTTTTAAAAATGAAGACATAATTCATGTATCATAAAGTTGACCCTCTTCAACTGTACAATTCAGTAGGTTTTAATATATTCACAAAGCGAACAACCATCAGCACTATTTAGTTCCAGACCATTTTCATCACCCCATACTCATTAATAATCACCTCATTCCTTGCTACCTGAATGAATCACATTTTAGACAAGGAATCCAACATTCCAGATAAATAAACTATCGTGATAAAATTTAAAAGCACAAAAGGAAAAAGCGAACAAAATACAAATCAAAGCACAATATGACCAATTTCCAAGTGAAAAATGTTAGGCTAAACATTATGAAATTGTCATTTTTATAAACAAAATCGCCTACTGGTGGCAGTTTCATATGACTCAACCTAGTATTTGCATCGGTACCCTTGAATCACTGAATTGTCTCACAATACCTTGACGATTATAGTCTTCATCTTAACTTTGTTGCCAAGCATAGCGACAATAATGTGTAAGTAAAACATAAATAAATGAAAATTGCAAACGTTCTAAAAATCATATCCGAATCCTGGATTTAAGTATCCACTGGTGATTCTGACCTATTTGTATGAGAATAGATGCATTGGACAGTTTGCTAAACATGCACAGAAAGGGGATCCAAATTCTTACAACTCATTTTATGTATGTATGTATGTAAAGATTTTATTTATTTATTTATTTATTTATTTGAGAGAGAAAGAGAGCACAAACGGGCAGCGAAGGGCAGAGGGAGAGGGAGAAGCAGACTCCCCGCTGAGCAGAGAGCCCCAGGGGCTTGATCCCAGGACCCCGAGATCATGACTCAAGCCCAAGGCAGGATCTCAAAAGACTGAGCCACCCAAAGACCCTACTTACAACTAATTTTAATACAACTTTTGTACAGTACTTACACTTGTCAGAGAATTTCATGAATAACTCACAAATACGTTCTACAACTCCACTAATCACCATTAGGGAAAAGCAGCATGGGACCTGAGTCAGGACCGTGTGCCCACGGCTAGGCATCTCCCCCTCCGGCGTCCCATCCGCTGGGTTTTTGCAGCAATGGATGCTATTAACACAAGGGGGTTTCCACCAAGCTGTGACTGTATTCTGACCTTGTCATTGCGGTTTGTTTGGACAGACTGGATTTTTTTGTTTGTTTGTTTTAGTTCTTTTGAGCAATAGTTATTGTGTAGATTTTTTTTTTTTTAAGGAAAAGAAAAACCATATAAGCTTCAAGAATGCTTGTCAGAAGGGCTAAAATGTCCAACCAAATGGCCTGGAAGTTCCTTGATACTAAACATTCACCAGGTCCCTTGGATATGTTCTTTGCATGTGTTTTCTTAGAGCAGTTAATAACAGGGCTACCTAGCTGAAATGTTCTTTTCCTAGGCCATTTCTTGAAGAAAATGTCAGAAAAACATTTGGCTTAAAACTGACACTAAAAGGGAGAAAATGAGAAAGCAAAATATCTGGGATAATTAACATCTAAATAATATAAACTGCACTTGGCTAGAAATATATCCTTTGTTACCAGAATTAATGTATTTTAAAAAGATTTTTATTTGTTTATCTGAGAGAGAAAGAAAGAAAGAGAGCAGAATGAGGGGGAGTGGGAGAGAGAGAGGCAGACTCCCCGTGGAGCAAGGAGCCCAATATGGGGCTCAATCCCAGGACCCTGGGATCATCACCTGAGCTGAAGGCAGACGCTTAATCCACTGGGCCACCCAGGTGCCTAAGAATTCATAGATTTAAAAGATAATTTGGGAAGAGAAGAGTTAATGGTATTTCTTCCCTTTAAGGCAACTTTCTTAACTGGACCAGGACACAAACTAAATGACAGGCTTGCTAAGAGTAATATTCACTTTGTACATTAAGTGCCAGCCTTATGCAAGACTCTGAGTTGAAAAGGCACCCTATTCACAGTAAAAGTCAAGCATCTGTAGGCTAGAGAAGGACTACATTATGGTTTGGCAACATCAAGTTATGTTTATTTTGTTGTTGGTATTTTTTTGGATAATTTTTGGACCCAGAGCAGGCATATATGGGGGGGGAGTGAATTTTGTCCAAATTAGGGGTGCACTATGGCTGCCTCCCCAGCTTAGCACTGGTAGTTACAGAGAGTTCTTCCTGGGTCCCATCCAAACATTCACCCAGAAGGCTGCTGAGTGCAGAGAAACCTTCTATTTCTTGGCCCTGAGACAGAGGCACACCCTGCCGCTCTCAGAAGTTATCGGCCAAGTGAAGTAACAATTTTGGGCTTGTTACCAATGTAACTACCACCACAGCAGCCTCCTGAATCCTAGTGGGGTGATGGAGACACCCTAAAAGCTTTGAAGACCACTGAAATAAGACACAGAGCCCTGGCAGGTTGCTGGCGTGAGGCAGGCAAGGAGAGGACAGAGACAAGGGCTGTCCCCATGACTCCCGTCTGGGAGTGCCAGCAGCTGCGATCCCCCTCTTCTCAGTCCCCTATTTCAGACCATCTTCTTTCCTTTATGCTTTGGAGTCTAAAACCCCTCTTTACGTTTCTGCTCGGCTTAAGTTAGGCAAAAACAGTTCCATCTCCTCCACACTTGGGTGAGATCTCGGCCCCTAAGCAGGACACGTCTCTGGAACTTCTGCAGTCCCTGCTTCTCTGTGCCCCTAGAATCCCTTGACTGCCAGCTGCTCAGAAAAGCAGAGTTGACCAAGTCTGTGAGCCACACACTCACGGGTCACTGTATTACTATCTGGGGCTAACTGTCCTTCATTCTGGGTCACCTCTGCCAAGGACGGGTGGCAGCTTGAGGGAGCACAAGCAGAAGACATATGATGCCCCTGGGATAAGACGATCCACAGCTCAGAGTCCCAGGCCGTCCCCCAATGGCGCTATGGCCATGACCATGTATGAAATGTGGTCTGGCTTCACACAACTCCCCCCCCGCCAAGACAAGGAGACCACCTGCAGAGAAAACGATCTACAGAAACAACAATTTCACTTCGGCTTCCCTTGCAGATGGTCCTGATTTGGAAAAGGTATGCACACAGTCTTTGAAATATGACTTCTGTGTTGTCGGCCACTTGGAATTCTTCTGGGTAAGCCTCATGGTCCCCGTGGCAACTTATTGACTTGACATCATTAGCTTCCTCTGCAACCCAGTTCACTTTTCTTAATTTAGTTTTATTTTGCAGGCCAGCAGGCCCTAATTCCTGAATTGGCTTTTCCTTATCACTTTCAAATACAACTGGTCATCAAATCCTATATATATATATATTTTTTTTTCTCCCCATTCCTACTGTCACCATTCTAATCCTGATGCTTATGACTCCACGCCTGGCCTATTCCACTATAATCTCCATGTTTTAGGTTTCCCCAACCTGCCCTGCACATGACTCCCAAATTAGTACCATTAAACACATTTCCTCCTTGACTTTGCATGCAAGACACCTCCAGTCGCTCCCTGTTACCTATATACAATGTATTGTGCTGTGTTTTGCTACACTTATTAACTTGGTTTTTATTTCCTTCCAACAGATACTGAGCAAGTACCTGCTCTCGCCAGAGCAGAGTATCCTTAGCTCTGGTGAGACAGCCATGAACTCGCCAGGCCCATTTCCTGCTTGCTTTTTTAGAGAAGGGGGTTGATATTGCAGATGAATGCTCAGAAAGAAAAACTAGGAAAACACGTAATGAGAGAAGCAAAGCTACTCTCTGGGGTCCTGGAAGGCTTCCCCAGAAGTGACACTGAAGCCGAGGCCTGAAGGGTGAATACCGATTAGCTAGTGAAGTGCAGGGGAAGGGGACAGCATATGCAAAGGGCCTGAAGTGGGAAAGAGCCTGATGCATCCGTGGGAAGAAAGAAGGCTGGCGGAGCGGGATGCGGAGAGTGGGGAAGCGCAGTGCGGAATAAAGGCCAAAGGTCACCCGGGGCCAAACCGTGCAGAGCCTGCTAGGATGCGCTGAGGAATTTGGGCTTCATTATAAAAGCAATGGGAAGCCACCGGCAGGTTTGAAGCAGAGGAATGCAACTTACTGCGTTTTAGGAAGATCATGGAGCAGAAGTTTGGAAGAAGATGCTGCCAATGACCAAATAGAAGTGTTGGGATAGGTATCAGATTGGTGGTGGCTTGGACCAATGTGGTGTCATGGAAGTGAGTGGAAAAGGAGCAAACATATGGATTCAAGAGAGCATGAGATGTGGCAGTGAGGGAGAGAGAGGAGAGACAGAGGGAGGTTAGGATGATGGCCAAGTTCTCCGTCTTTAGTGCGCTGGGGGCCCAGGAGAGGAAGCAGGTGTGGTTGTGGGGAAGGCCCTGGATGCGAAGTTGAGTTGGGGACAGTTTGGTCCCCAGGGGATACCCCTAGTGGGAGGGAGCCTATGGCAGTCTGGAGCCCAGAAGAGAGGTCCCTGTGGGAACCACAAATTGGAGATTCACTGGAATATTTGGTAATTGTGGCCATGGGCGGCAATGAGGCTGACAAGAGAGAACCTGGGAGGTGGACTGGTGAGGAGAGAAGGAAGACCTTGCCGGAAAGTGTGAGAAAGGTAGAGGGGTGTTACCTGGAGAGCTAAGGGAAGAAAGTGGGCCAAAGGACCGTGGTGTTAAATGCTGTTGAAGGCAGCCCGCTAAAGACTACTAAGTCCCCATGGAGCTAGGGGACTCATGCGTCCGTCTCGTGTCTCCGTGGGTTAGACCGGATTCCGATTGGGGCAAGCCCCTCCACCCTAGTTGCTAGTCAAAGAAGTTGATACATAGTAAGAGACACTCTGTGTTTTAGAATGCTCTGGGTTTCGACAAATGCGTAGAGTTATGTGTCCACCACCACAGTCATGATACAGACCAGTTTCGTCTCCCCCCCATCCCCCCAAATTTCCTCATGCTGTCCCATTAGCTCAGCCTTTCTCCCCAACTCCTAGGAAACCACTGATCTGTCTCTGTTCCGAGAGTTCTGTCTTTTTCAAAATGCCATACATAGAATCAGCCTTTGGGTCCTGGCAAACTATATTTAGGGATCATTCATGTTATTATCAATGCCTACGTGAGTCAATCGCTCATTCCTAGTCGCTGCTAAGCAGTATTCCACTGGGCAGCTATAACCACGGTCTGTTTATCCATTCAGTGGTGGACGGACATGTCGGTTCCTTTCAGTGTTTTCTGATAATGCACAGAGCCGTCACACACATTTGCACACAGGTGTTGTCTGAATAAAACCTTTCATTCCTCGTGGGAGTGCAATTTCTGGGTTGCACAGGAAAGCTCTGTTTAACTTTCAAAACACCAAAGTCCTAATGATTTTGTGGTTTGGGTGAGGTGATAGGATCAAAACAGGACTGGAGGGGCGCCTGGGTGGTTCAGTGGGTTAAAGCCTCTGCCTTCAGCTCAGGTCATGATCTCAGGGTCCTGGGATCGAGCCCCAAGTGGGGCTCCCTACTCAGCGGGAAGTCTGCCCATCTCTCTCTCTCCCTCTGCCTCTTCCCCCCTTCTCACATTCTCTCTCTCTTTCTCCCAAATAAATAAATCTTAAAGGTAAGGAGGTGCGTGCATATGTGAAAGCAGGGCTTTGGAAGATTCTGGCAGAAAGTGAACAGGGCTGCGGTTGGAGGTGGCCCCAGTTTAAGGGAGGGAGGGTTTGGCAAAGATTAGACAAAAAAAAAAAAAAAAGACTGACTCATGGTTAATGAGGGCAGGAAGAAGAAAGCAGACGGGGAGAGGCTGAGGATAAAGGAAAGAGCAGCGTGTGGGAGAGGCTCAGAATCAGGCTTTTGAGAGGGAAGGAGGGACTGGCTTTTAATTACAAGGAAGTAGCCCCTCCGTTTTTCTGAGAGAGCAGGAAGGCAGTGAGCCCCTCGAAGCCCTAATCTGACCTTAAGGTGACCTCATAGGGGACAGTGGAAGACAAGTTCAGACCTTTCGGAGCACCTGCCTGCATAAGCACCTGCCGGGTGAGCACCTGGCCCTCCAGCCAGTCTCCTGATAACACCCGGCTTGGGGTGTTCTCTAGGGGACCGTCAGTGAGCCAAGGAGGCAGCCCTCACGTCTGTCTGTCCAGCCGTGAAGGGACAGGTGCTCAGGACAAGAAGTCAAGCTCCCGGTTCAGCAGACTGTTTTATTACAGTATTTATCTGTATTTATTTTAGCTATCAGTATTTATCTACAGACGTATTTTTGCTTTATTTCCTACCAAAATACACTTACATGCAAAGTACGATCTCCATAGCCTGAATAACCACCGGTTCTCCAAATACCCTGAGCTCACAATGCTTGAGTACGCACAGGACTTGGGGACAGGTGACACGGTCATGAAAATTCCCCTCACTTTGTACAATCCGGCGTACTAGCCAGCCTTCTAGATAACATAAACGTGTTTCCTTTCTATGGCCCCTAACGCCGACCCCTGATAATTAGAAGTTCTGGTGACTTCTCGCTCATTCCCAAGTAGAGCAGGACAGATTTTTTTCCTACTCCTAGAAAAAAAAAAATCGTGGTGATAATAATGACACAATAAGAAAAACAGCATTTGTGTTCGTTTTCAATGATTACAATGCAAGTTTGCCGCGCATGTTGTTGAGGGAATCATGGTTTTAAGACCTCCAGGGAATATCTGAAATGACTTCGGCCAATCATTCGGATTCTAGAAAGCCTCGTCCTGATACACGGCGAAGCAATTCGTGAGCCAAGACTGATAATCACACAGTCAGTTGTTGGATATCAGATTTAATACCTTAAAAATTCACAGGCACCAATAAATGTTTGGTGGAACAGTTTCACACCAAAGGGCTTGCGATGGTAACCTCACCTCAGTGTACCTCAAACAGCTGAGAGCTTAAAGTCAGGAAACGTCATTTCTTGGTTTGGGGAAAAGGCTTGGAGACAGTCAAAGTCTAATTCGATCAGGGAAATTCTCCACAGGTAGCATGTCGGGCTGCGAATTCAGAAATAATCTACACAGGTGGCTAGTGTTTTAATAACTATGCTTATTGTTTTGATTTTTTCAGTCACAGTGTTATACATCACAAGGCTGCCATTCTATAAATAAATTTGCTTGTACTTTTGAGAAATTCCTTCTAGGATACTTAGCATCTTTTTTTTTTTTTTCTTTTTCTTTTCTTTTTTTTTAGGATACTTAGCATCTTTAAAGCAGGGCTAAGAATGTGAGGAAGTAGTTCTGTGATCGTAAAGTTGTTGCCTGATTTTAAGCCACTCCCAGACCCCTCGAGAGCAGCCACGCTATGCTGGGGGCTGGGGACCCAGTGTTGGTCAGAGATGTCCCTCCCATGGAAACACTCACTGTGTGTGCCCACGTGGGCTCTCTGGGAGAGCTCGGAAAGCAGACTAGAATCCAGTGTGATTTGTGGCACCGGGAGCAGAGGGGAAGGAAGAATAGCTCTGTTTGGAAAATCTAGAGAAGACCTGCTTAAAGGAAGCATTCTCGGTCTACGGGATCTCAATGAAGGAGGAGGGTCTCGCTGATGGAAGAGACAGAGAACAAGGCAAAGAGACAGCGGCCAAGACGGTGCTCAGACACACAGAAGCCAAGAACACGGGCTGGGAAACGACTCCTCAAGCCCGGCATCCTTGAATCCTCAAAGCCAGAAGCCTCTTCTCCAGGGGGGAGAAACCACTCTCTCCCTAACCCTAACCCTCACAGTTCGAACTGGTGCCACACAGCCGCAGGGCTCCTGAGGAATGCGGAATGGGAAATGGATCAGTGAGCCCAGGAAAAGGACATTGGGGTCACCTTTTGAGAAGTGGACTGTCCCTTTCTTTGGCTCAGGAGCCCCGTAGCTGCCTGCTCCATTTTCATCCCATCATGGGAAGCCCCGGGAGCTTCGACACAGCTCTGGCTTGATAGAAAGAGAAAGCCACTCACAACATACTGTTTCTAACCCCCATGCAGCCAGGAAGCTCGTTACCTTCTCACTTCTAAATGTGTAGATGTGAAAAAAGCGCTGAGATCTGTCTCCGGGAGCAAGGAGACTGCCAGGATGGGATAAACCCCTTAAAGGAAAGCTTAGCAAAATATGCTTTCCTTTGTTGCTTTTAGGACCGGAATGTGTGCGCCGCTCCAGAATTCATACGTGGAAACCCTAAGCTCCAGAGTGATGGTATTAGAGAAGGCAAGGCCTTTGGGAGGTGACTCAGTCATAAGAGTGAGGGCCTCATGAATGGGACCAGTGTCCTTCTAAAGGGGATCCCAGAGGGCTCTCTGCTCTTTGCGCCGCGTGAGACATACATCAATGAAAAGGAGGTGGTCTGCACCCTAGAAGAGGGATCTCTGCAGAAATCGACCTTGCTGGAGCCTGATCTCAGAATTCCAGCCTCCGGAACTGTGAGAAGTGACTTCTGTTATTTCTGATATTTTGTTATAGGATCCTGACCTGACTAAGATAGGGGTTGAGATTGTACAAATGGGCCTCTGCAGGTGGCACTAAGGAGACGGTCAGAAATCGAAACTCTGTCTCTGCACATGGAATAGAGTGAGGTCAACTAAACGGAATAAGGACGGGATCTCTGGCCTTTGGTCATTCATTCATTCACTATTTCATTCATTCAAACACGTGTTATGCTTGACAACCAATGTGTGAGCAGAGAAAACTTGGGGTCAGATGTAACTATCAGGAAATGTCATATATTTGGACTCCTTTAGTAAGGAACTTGAGAATCACGTAAAAAGTACGTAAAATTTACAACTGAAATAAATACTTAATAAGTCAATGAAGAACATACAGTTGTAGAGGAATGCTCAAACTGTAAGACAGTAATTTCCAAGAATCCCCACCTTAGATACGCCTTTTGAAAAGCATATGAACAATATATTAAAAACAGACTATACTTAAAGATGTGTCCAAGTAGCTTCTTAAAGACTGGCCACTGGGTCCAGATTTAACCTGATCCAAGTTACTATATATCTTTCCAATTAATAAAACTACATTTCTTGAAAATTTTTTTTCTTTTTTTTTTTAAGACTTTATTTATTTGACAGAGGGAAATCACAAGCAGGCAGAGAGGCAGGCAGAGAGAGAGGGGGAAGCAGGCTCCCCGCCGAGCAGAGAACCCGATGCAGGGCTCGATCCCAGGATCCCGAGATCATGACCTGAGCCAAAGGCAGAGGCTTTAACCCACCGAGCCACCCAGAAGCCCCCAAAATTTTTTATGACTCATACTTCCAACTAAATCAGGCTGGCTCTTTCTGCCACCAAGTGAGAGTTGATATTAAACCTTTTCATCTAGAGATGAACAGATTTGCTGAGTTTAGATACCATGAATATCCCACACTAATCTCCAAATTGGATGAAGGTCTTTATCCTAAGCCTTAGGGAACAGTGGGTGATGAGGAAGACGGAGGCCGGTGGGTCCCGTGCCCACAGGAGACCTCACTGTCACTTAGGTGAGGAAGCACCACAGTCCCCAGGGAACCCACGAAGGGACCAGGCATGAGGCAGTTGAATAACTGGGTCAAGGGCACCTCGAGTCCCTCATGGGAAACCGGAAGTGAGGATCAGGCTGTGTCTGCTCTTAAATCTGTGACCATCTCTCTCCCGTTCCCGGGGATAAGAAACTTCCATTTTTATTGCTAATTTTGATATTTTTAAGCTCGAGCTGGCATTTCTCACTCATTCTCTCTCTTCTTCCCTTCATTAATGTTTGGCATATCTATTACATAAAAACACACTCCCCATTAAACAGCAAAGTTATGACATTTACGGAACATTAGCCAGAAAATATGAAACTAAAGCTTTATTCCAAGTTCAATTAGACTGCATCCTTGATAAAATTCAGGATTCTTACGGGAACAAAAAAAGAATCAATCTGGACATACTCCTTATTTAAAATCTTGTACACATGGGAACTTCCAAAGGGGATATAAGAAATAATTAGGCTAACAATCATTCAAATGTCTTTGTTGACATTAAAATATTCTGGCTAATGTCAGTCTGATAACGAATGAGTTTCTGTACCCTCCATAACTGAGGAAGGCTATCCAGTTTTGAAATACTGTCAGAAGCAAAAGGAATGCCTAATTTGCTCCACCGCCGAAGGCAGAGTTGGCCATGGGAAAAAAGCCTCCTTTGTTGAAGTTCCTTTTTAAAGTTTCTTCCATCCTGTTTTTAGTAATCTCCTCCCTTGAAAGCTTTGCTTTATTAACAATCAACACCAGGCACCATATCTTAGAGACTCACCTGCCCAGTGTCAGGTGTGTGTATGTCCCGGTGGGGGGAGGCAGTCTAGGGAGGAGGTGGGGGGGGGGGGTAAGGAAGGGAGCAGTGAGGGCAGCCAAGGGATTTGCCAGAAAGTTACCTAACAAACATGTTTTAAAATTGCAATTGTATGACTGTATATTGACTTGTGGCATGGGATGGGGAGGTTAATGAAGATTACCAAAGGTACTAAAAACTTTTCAGACTACTCCTTGGCACCACAACGGGGCAAGCTGTTGGTGGAAAAGGACTGAAGTCATACCTTTTCCAAAAAGATTTCTGACTTGCACTGAGGACCACAAACCGAACCAACACAAGTGATCTCGTTTGTTTGGGTTTCATGTCTCTTAAATGATTCTTTTTTTAAAAAAATTTATTTGAGAGAAAGAGAGTGAGTGGGAGCGAGCACAAGCAGGGGGAGCGTCAGGCAGAGGGAGAGGCAGAAGCAGGCTCCCTGCTGAGCAGCACGCTCAATGCGGGGCTCAGGGGTGGATCCCAAGACCTTGAGATCATGATCTGAACCGAAGCCAGAAGCTTAACCGACTGAGCCACCCAGATGCCCCTCTCCTAAGTGATTCTTAATTTACTCATTTCCAGTGCTTAGACTTCCCTCTCTGAATTGAGCACAATGGCTAGACAATTGCGAGGAGTCTAATATTTCAGTGACCCATTCTTCCCCCTCAAATGTTATCAGTTCATGACATTCCAAAGTCTGGGCACCACTGAACTGTATACCAATCCTCTAGTTTCTGCTTAAAAGAAACTGTGCCATTTATATCCTTGCAATAAGCTTTGTCGGAGTTGCTCGAAATACAAATAGTTATTATGATATAATTCGTTATTCTAGAACAATACTTATTTTGGTAAGAGGCTTGTCAGCAGTGAATCTGGACCAGGTGCAGCAGACAAGGGTGGCCAGCACGCACATACAATGTCCCTCAATCACTCTGGGCTCCTTAACCTAAGCCGACTTCTCTGCGGTATCCAACAGCTTTGGATACTTCCTCCCTCTTGGTCTGTCTGCCCTACAGCAGCCTGTTTTTCCTCCTGCTCTGATTGGCTTTTCTTGTTTTCCTATGTGGGCTCCCTTTCCACAACTGACTGTTTGTAAAAGGATGCCGTGCTTTAGCTCTTTGTCCTAAGTCCTCTTCTCTTTTTCATTAACCACTCTCCCCGCAAATCTCACTCATTTTCCTGGCTCTTGTTACTAATGACACAGCTACATCTCCTAAATTTAGTTTTCTCACCTAGCTCAATTGTGATGCTACATGTGAAGTACTTAGCCTCAGGCATACATAAGGGCTCGTCTGCTCACTCGGAAACTATTTGTTGAGTGCTTCTAATGTGCCAGGCCCCACTCTAGGAGCTGGGGATACAGAAGTAAGCCAAACTGACCAAAGTCCCTGACCACACAGAGCATACATACATGTTAATACGTAGAACATCATAAGTGAAATAAAAACATAAAAGTAAGTAAAATATATAGTCGTTTAGATAATGTCACATATCATGGGGCAAATACGATACAGAGAAGGTAGACAAGAAGTGCTTCGGTTGGAGGCATTTGCCACTTAAAATTAGGTGGCCAGGAACGTCTTCCTGCAAAGCTGACATTTGAGCCAAGATCTTAGGGAGACAAGGAGTGAAGCGTGAAGGTAGCTGGAGAGTGTTTCAGACAGGACAGATGGCAGGTGTTAGGACCTGACAATTCTTAACTATAACCTATTAGCTCTTTGATTTCTCTCCCGAGGCCCAGTCTCAAATCACACATCTCTCTTAGATGTTCTGTGGACAAAGGACACTCAACGGGCCCTCAAAAACAGGCAAACCCCGGAGACATGGTGCGTGTGGTCCTAGACCACCACAATAAAGCCAATATCACAATAAAGCAAGTCAAACAAATCCTTTGGTTTCCCAGTGCATAGGAAAGTTATGTTACATATTACATACATATAGTGTATATACATACACTATAGTGTAATTGTGTCTAAAGATTGTGTATTGTGTCTAAAAGAACAAGGCATGTGCCTTATTTAAAAATACTTTATTGCAAAATAAATAAATAAATAAAAATACTTTATTGCTAAAAAACGCTAACCATCATCTGAGCTTTGAGCAAGTCATACTCTCTTTGTTGAAGGAGGGTCTTGCCTTGATGTGGATGCTGGCTGACTGATCATGATGGTGGTTATGGACCTTTGGGGTGGCTGTGACAATTTCTTAAAATAAGACAACAGTGAAATTTGCCACATCAATAGACTCTTCCTTTCATGGAGGATTTCTCTGTAGTACGCAGAGCTGTTCCATAGCATTTGACTCATGGTACAACTTCTTTCAAAATTGGAGTCAGTCCTCTCAAACTCAAGGGCTTCTTTATCAACGAAGTTTATATAATATTTGGAATCCTTTGTGTCATTCCGACAGTGCTCACGGCATCTTCATCAGGAGTAGGTTCCATCTCAAGAAACCACTTTCTTTGCTCATCCGTTAGAAGCAGCTGCTCATCTGCTCAAGTTTTATCATGAGACTGCAGCAATTCGGTCCCATCTTCAGGCTCCACTTTTCCTTAAAGATTTATTTATTCATTTCAGAGAGAGAGCAAGATCATGCAAGTTGGGAGTAAGAGGGGGAGAGGGAGGAGAGAAGCAGACTCTTCACTGAGTGCAGAGCGACGCAGGGCCCATCCCATGACCCTGAGGCCATGACCTTGAGCTGAAATCAAGAGTTGGACACTTAACTGACTGAGCCACCCAGACGACCCCAGGATCCACTCCTATTACTAGTTCTCCTGCTATTTCTATCCCATCTGCAGTTACTTCCTCTTTTGAAATCTTGAATTACTCAGAGTCATCCGTGAGGGTTAGAATCAACGTCTTTCAGACTCCTGTTCATGTTGATCTTCTGACCTCTTACCATGAATCACAAATGTTCTTAATGGCATCTAGAACGATGAATCCTTTCCAGGGGCTTTTCAACCGACTTTGCCCAGATCCACCAGAGGAATTATCTATAGCAGCTAAAGCCTTACAAAATCTATTTCTATAGGATATATTATAGAAAAATCTATTTCTTTCATAAGTCTTCTCATAATAAATAATAAGACTTGAAATTAAAATTTACCCCCTTGATCCATGGGCTGCAAACCGGATGTTGTGTTAGTAGGCACGAAAACAACATTGATCTCATTGTGCATCTCCATCAGAGCCCATGGGTGACCAGGAACATTGTAAGCGAGCAATTGTTTTGAAAGAGTTCTTTCTCTGCACCGTCTATCTCAAAAGTGGGCTTAAAAAATTTAGCAAACCACACTGTGAACAGATGTGCTGTCATTCAGGCACTGTTTCATTTCCGGAGCACACGTAGAGTAGATTTAGCATAATTCTTAAGAACTCCTAGGATTTTCAGAATAAATAAGCATTGGCTTCAACTTCAAGTCACTGGCTGCATCAGTTATGAGCAAGAGGGTCAGCCTCTCCTTTGAAGATTTAAAGGCAGGCACTGACTTCTCCTCCCTAGCTATGAGAGTCCTAGATGGTATCTTCTTCCACTGTAATGTTTTGTCTACATTGAAAATCTGTTGTTTAGTGTAGGCGCCTTCATGAACAATCTTAGCTAGATCTTCTAGATAATTTGCCACAGCTTCTCCATCAGCACCTGCTGCTTCCCCTTGTATTTCCAGGTTATGAAGATGACTTCTTTCCTTAAGCTTTATGAACCAGTCTCTGCTAGCTTCCAACTTTTCTTCTGTAGCTTCCCTACCTCTCTTGGCCTCCACAGAATTGAAGAGTTGAAGAGTGGCAGGGCCTTACTCTGGGTGAGGCTTTGGCTAAAGGGAATGTGTGGCTGGTTTGATCTTTTTCAACTCCAGACCGCTCAAACTCTCTTCCTATCAGCAATGAGGCTGTTTTGCTCCCTTACCATTCACGTGTTCACTGGAGTAGCACTTTTAATTCCCTTCAAAACTTTCCCTTTGCATCCGCAACGTGGCTAACCACTGCAAGACGCCTAGGCTTCAGCCTGTCCATGCTTTTGACTTGCCTTCCACGCTTAACTTAATCACTTCATTTTGGTGCCCCGAAATAATTGCAACAGTAACATCAAAGATCACTGATCACAGGTTATCATGACAAATATAATAATAATGAGAAAGTTTGTAGTATTGAAAGAATCAGCCAAATGTGACACAGAGACATGAATTGAGCAAATGCTGTTGGAAAAAGGGCACCAAAGGACTTGCTTGATGCAGCATTGCCACAAAACTTTAATTTGTAAAAAAAAAAAAAACCCACAGAATCTGCAAAGCGCAATAAGGCAAAACACGATAAAATGAAGTATGCCTGTAGACTGATCCCAGAGCAGCGTGACGAGACTTCCGCTGTGATCCCTGCCTGGTGAACAGCACTGTCATCCAGCCCCTGCATAAGGCAGAAGCTCACGGTAGCTTCCACTCCACTCAGCTCCTCTCCCCGGTATCGAGCTAGCGGCAACTTCTTCCCGTCACAACTCCTAGTCATTTTAGATTTACATTTGCCTGTCACCTTACTTTATCACCTCACCTATTAAACAAGCATCATTTAAGTACCATCCAATGGATAAAATACTGAGAGATGTGCGTCCACAGACTTCAAAACGCAAAGCGTTATTCCTCTTTTGCGAAGACGTGCTAGACGGACTCGGAGACTGATTCTCTCCCGGGATACACAGAGGCCCATACGTTGCCCCAAAGCTAAGGTCACGAAGCCAGCTAGTGATTATTGAGCACTTCCTCTTATTTAATTTTATTTTTCGGAAGACCGAGGCTGAGAGAGATGGGGTGATTTTCCTGAGGGTGTACCAACAGTCGGTAATGGGGTCTGGATGGGACCTGAGGCAGAGCGACCCCCAGCGCTCTGTACGGCCATGTGCCCACTGTGAGAGGAGGCCACCACGGGAGGGAAGCACAGAGACAGACTGTGGCACCACAGGAACAGCAGTGGCACGGGACGGGGGGCGGGGGGACCCCCGGCTCCTGCTTCTTTCCCATCTTTCTTTAGAAAAACTTGATTTTGGTATCTCACACATGCTCTATTTTTATGTAAGATGAAAGACCGCAAAAAGGAAGCAAAGGTGCCGAACAAATGACAGACACACTCGACAGACAATGTTGAAGCCCATGAGAATTGGGACAGAGGCTGCTGCCCTGGGCCAGCACGATGGATTCCCGGGCGTGAACTTACCCACACCACAGTCATTCCTGTCCAGAGGCTGAACGACAAGTGGGAACAAAGCACCACGGCCTTCAACAACAGAAAGCTTCTCCTCGTCTACCTTTACTAACTGACAATGTTAAAGCCGTGGTGTTGGGTCCCATCTTTTTTTTTTTTTTTTTAAAGATTTTATTTATTTATTTATTAGGAAAGAGAGAGAGTGAGAGAGAGCAGGTCAGAGTGAGAAGCGGACTCCCCACGGAGCCGGGAGCCCGATGTGGGATCGATCCCGGGACTCCGGGATCATGACCTGAGCTGAAGGCAGTCGCTCAACCAACTGCGCCACCCAGGGGCCCGGGTCCCATCTTGACCGCCTGGGACATCTGCCAAGGGCAGGCTTCTAGGAGACTTGACCCCAGGAAGTCAAAGATGTACTTCCGGGCCCAGCTAGGCAAGGCTGCAGCTTCTACTTCTGCAGGAAGGAACACAGGAATGCACACGGTTTCCAAGGGGTTCCAAAAACCTGCCTTAGTTTTCAGGCCCACTCCATTCTACGCACAAGACATCATGGACTCAGGTTAAAAGCAAGGCAGGAAGCTGAAGGCATCCAGTGCAACAGGAAGGGGAGGAACCAGGTGGGAGGGGGATTCTCCGGAAGACGAATGGCCAGTGTGAGTCAGACCCTCTCCATTTCCCCCGAGAAAACAACAACTCTGTGCCTCGATAGCCCAATGCAGCACATGGGAGGCGATCTAAAAAGACATTTCTGTAAGCTTGAAATTAGCGTAGCTCTATAAGATATCTCTATTCACAACACCAGCTTTGGCTTCCCAGCTCATTTTCTTCAGATTTCACAAACAGCAAATCAACAACCAGGAGAAATGATCTGAGGCACTGAACATCCCGTCACAGGCTCTTTTGCATATACCCTCATCTCTTCATGAGTTGGATCCAGGGCCTAAAGAGCACGGCATTATCAGACAAGCAGGAGAAATCATTTTCAGTATATCCCACCACACAATTATTCCACTAGACTCTTAAATCATTTCGTTTTCAGCCACAGCGTAAATCCGTAGGAAAGACGTAGGAAGCTATAAAGCCGGTTTTCATGACACTCTAACTCATACCATTTGTTCCCCCAATCATTGTCATATTGGTCCAAAAATAACAATAATATCTGCAATTCAAACCCCACTTGTTTAAAAGTAATTTTGACAAGGGTTAAGATTAAGTTAATCATTGTTTTTTCAATGGGGAAAAGCATGTTCTAAACTATTAATACTGTAGGAGCAGAAGTAGAATGCTTAAATTGCCTGCCTGAAAGAACAAGCTGTTCGGAAGACCATTTACATACCAAAAATGCACATATTAAGTTGATGTGCTATCCAGAAATAATTTTTATTTATACATTAAGTCAAGTATACTTGGTTAACCTAATTTAAATCACTATGCAAAGTTGGAAGAAATGAAAATATTGCTTCTTTTGGAATCTTAAAATTGAGATGAGCTTTTCTTCCCAATTATGGTTAATTAGTGAGGTTTTATTGTACCAGTAAATCACAGGGGAAGCTTCTAGTTTCATGGGTGGTTGATGCTGATTCTAATCAAGACTGCTGACCTAACACTTGTGGAAGGATGGGCTGCTTCTGGAAGGCCCTTTAATGACTTAGGTAAACAGATGTGCCACTGAGCAATACTAGTCATGCCAAGGACAGAATGTCCCTTCTTCCTCCTCCATCCTCTTAAACAAAACCGAGGCTAAACACTGACCGAGGAGGACCAGATAAACAACCAGACAGCTTACAGTATCATCAGAGTTGGAAGGAGCTGGCTCGGCTGGCAGCTATTACTAGTGAAATGAACCTGCTCTCATCGCCCATTCCGCTAAAATTTCACCAGATCTGACATGCTTACAGGAAGCCTTTAACACAATCAGAAAGGGAAAGAAGGCTTGGAAATCAGGATACTTCATTAGGGACCTTTTGATTTTAAGTGATAGAAATGCACCCACAATTCTTTAAGCAAAAAGGAGAAGGTACAGGATGCAGAGGGTATGGCCTTCGAGACACAGGCAGGAAGCGGGAAGGGCCACATGACTGTCTGGACTCAGGAGCCTCATCTGTCTGTCCTACTCCCTCTCTCTGCCCGTCTCTTCATGTTTTCTCCCTATAAAGTATGTCATGCAATTCCCTCTGCACTGAGCCAAATGGGGATATGCCAGGATGTTCCAGCTTAAGTACCGACGGAATCTTCCCACCACCTCTTAGATCCAAGCCTAAGTTGTCAGAAGAAAGTATCTGTTCTATGAGCGTTTCGTCGTAGTTGGGCCCTGACTTTGTAGATGCAAACACGGCTACAGGGGGCCTTGTCTGCGGGTGGTGGGGATACAGATGTCATTGCGCCACTGTCCCAAAGGTTATCTACAGCCTGTGTCGGGGGCCACACTCCTCTTTGCAAATGACTGATTTTCTAAGTACAAAAGAAACGTTCTGTAGTGGAATAGGTAATTTCTTATCCAAGATCGACCATAGCTCTTTTACGGGAAGCATGTGTCAGTATTTCAAAGAACTGGGAATAATCAGATACCTTATTTGTATTTAAATAGGCTTATCTTATTTCCTTTTAATGACGATATAATACCTCAGGGGGAGTGGATGGTATTATTCCATTTATTTTCTAAGGGAAATGGAGATTGTTATCCTGCTCAAAGAGAGAGAAAATGATAAGACGTGGCATTTGATAAGCAGTGTGCCAGGAGAGCTTCATGGACAGAGAGCGAAAAAACCCAACTCTGGTGCTCGGAGTTGCCCTATGGCCTTATTATAGCTTCATATGCCCCCCCTCCCCCACCCCGTGGGATCGAGGGTGACTACTGCTCTCCCATTGCCCCTAAACTGTGCCTCGACTCTGAACCTCACACTCACTCAGCTGGTCAGAGGAAACACTTAGATTAGGGCCCAAGCACTCGCCCACATCAGCGCCACTGGTGAATGTCCCATGTCACAATTTTCTTGAGAGGGAAATAATGTCGTCTAAAGTGAATGGATCGGCTGCAGAGAAATCCTAGAAAGCTGTTGGTCTAAGTTCAAGCTATGTTGTGAGAAGATTTCCCACTTGATTGCTCCTTCCTTCTCCCGTGACTCCTCAGGGTCCCCAGAGGACCGCGCCATCTGTCATAGTTGCCAGCCCCCAAACGCCAAGGTCAATTCAAATCCCTCGAGCCACATCTTCCTTAAATGACCTTTTCCCCTTTAACTCTTCTAGTACTTTACATCTGAATCTTCTTTCAATAGTATTTTTGCTATTAGTTTTTAAAAAGTGGTTTTAGCTTATTAGGTCTGAGAGCATAACAGCATCCTTTTAAAAATCTCTGAACGCACAAGACGTCGAGTCTCTCTACTTCTTTTTCTAGTATTCTCTTAGCGTAGTAAAGAGAACAGGCTTTTATTTTATGTTATCGATAAGGGTAGGGGAGTGCACGGATGCTGGAGACAAAGGTCCCTGAGTCTGGGTCACAATTCTCCAGTTTTGAGACCCTTAGATAAGGCATTTAACTTTCCTAAGTTTCGGTTGTACATGGGGTTGTTGTGGGGATAGAAAAACCTACTCTGGACACAAGGAAGCGAATATTCCTAGAACGGTCACAAACAGTCAGGAGGCAGAAACAGTTCCCCAAGAGAGAAAAAGAGAGGTTCGCCTACCACCATCCCAAGGTTCTTGGACCGTCAGTTCCAGAAACGCTGGCTGTGCTCTGGGAAAAGGCAAGTGCTATTTCTTTATGACCACGATTTAAAGGCATCGGTATATCTGTTAGCCGCACCAAGTAACGGGGCAGCCCCTAGGTTTCTACTCTGCTGAATATCAGTAAGTTCTCTAAGCAGTAGATGTTGAGTGCTCAGGATTAAACATGGCATAATTACTCAGCAGGAAAATGAGCTCACCAGGAAAATAAGCACGTAGCCCAGTCCTGACTCATGGGCCAGCCGAGCAAGTCTGGAGTCATTATCACAAGCTGGCTACTAATCTTTGTCTCATGTCTTGATGACCCCAGTACAGGGATAAGATCCCACTCACTGCCAGTCTTGCCTTCCAGGGCCCTGCTTCCCACAGGTGGTTTCCCATGGAAAATGTCTCCTGGAAGAGCAGAATTACCAGCTTCTCTTAGAGGGTAGACCATTTTTAGTAATGACCTCTCAGAGTTTTTTAAAAAAATTAAGTTGGTCAATAAGCATAGTAATGAGAATGGATAGAATGCCTTAAGATTTGGGACAGAACCAAATTTGCGGATCACTAGGGAAACCATAAAGAGACATTAATATGAGCGTAAAATAATCAGGTTGAGAACTTACATTGTTCAACAAATATAAATAATATATCTCTGACTGAAGTGAATCACCATGGTGACAATTAAGGAGAGGAAGAAGAAACTAGACAGGATACACTCAAAATAAGTTGGAAAAATGTTGGCGACGTATCTTCTTACCAGAGGCAAAAATCCTAGGAGACATGCAGCAGTGGCCTTTGAAGACCAGCAGTAGAAGGGGCAGAGAGGCTCCAAGCCTGTGTCCCTAGGATCCTCCCTTTTCCCCTCCTTATGCTTTAACGTCCTTGGATTATCTTCCACGTTAATCAACAACAACAACAACAACAACAACAACACAGTTCTTAAAGAGATGTAACATTCATTCACACAAGGCATAAAAGACCAGTAATAATTTGGAATGATGTGTCATCCAAGATGGCGTGTGCTTTAGCAGGAAGACTGCCTTAATGAAGTGCCTACTTGTGAGATTTCAGGCTGTGCTCAGCACACAGGGAAGGGGTGTGTGTGTGTGTGTGTGTGTGTGTTAGAAGGAGAGGAAGGGCACTCTCAGCTTCCTGGGGCCCAAAGGAAGGACAGGCAGCTCTGAGACAGCAGAGGGGGCCATGAAGAAAGCTGCCCGAGAGGCAGTGCGGAAGATGAAATGAGAATTTCAGATCACATGAACAGAAAGAAAGAAAAAAAGACATTAGGGTTCAAAGAAAAGTCGTATGACCTGCCTCTCCTTGCTCTTCTCTTTCTTATTTGGTTTCTTTGACATTTTTTATGTGACAAAAACTGAGTTTGTTACTGACAGGCTCTTACGGAGAGTTGTAGGCAGAGAGAGGAGAAATCAGAGAATGGGGTAATGAATGAAAATATAGACAGAAAATGAAAATTGAAAACCGGAAGGTTTGTAAGAATCTGTTTTTTTAAAACATAAACTCAAACCCTCCTTAATAGGGATAGTCCACTTATTTTGGGTTACGCTGAAATCGTGCTGTATTCTTTTCTGTTAAGAGTACACCGTCCATCCCTGACCCTGAGAGTAGAAAGAAGCAGGAAAACTCACGTAATTCTGCTTCTCAGCTAAACCCTGCTCTGCCTTGTCCCCCATTTGGTGGAGGGACCCGAAGCTCCATGCCTGGTGAGGCCACTTGCTTGTGGCAATCCAGTTCCTCACTTGGCTTCTTTCGTATTAAGCTGAAAGCACCCTCCATTACACTCGTCCTGGGTGGCCCCAGCCCTGCCTCGGAAGTGGGGGAGCCCAGCCTTTATGGAGCACACTTGTGTTGGGGTAGCGCATCCTCCCAACTGCTTCCCATATCACAAGGTTGCTCCAGGTTACCACGGCCTCTTCCAAAGTGCAGCAGCCAGAATAAGACCATCTCAAATCCCCAGCCTCCAGTCCTCAGCCCTTGACATGTTTGCAAGGCAATTGTATCCATATCCAAAACGCAAAGAAGCTGACAACTCCCAGATTTGCCAGAACCCTCACATTTCAGCTCCATATTTCCAGCTGGCTCCTAGGCATCTACTTGGGTGCCCCTCAAGACACTTCCAACTCAGTATGCCCTGACTATTTCTAGCACCTTCCTCCACAGAGCTGCTAGGTCCTTCCTATTCCATGGCTGCGGGAATGGTCTACCCCTCACTTGGTTGCCCCAGGCAGTCCCCTCCTGTATCCCATCTCCCATCGTGGAAAGTCATCAACTATGTCTTCTTTATAGTTCTCTTCTCCCACCTGCAGCTTGTTCAGTCATTCAGGCCTCTGCTGAACATTTATGGAGTGCCTGATTTTGCTTGCCCAAGGCAGCTGAACCTTTGAGGAACAGTCTTCTTTCGGATGGGATTCTGTCTTTCTTAGGTTCACTTTCTCTCTGCCTGTGTTCTTAAATCTCCATCCCCTTTCTTGCAACTGCTTCCAAAATGCCTTGATAGTATAAATGTGATTGTGTCACTCACTCCTTATTCGATATTCCCCCACAGCCTTGCTGGATTATCAGTGTTCTCAGCCTACTTTAGGCTTCTGAGGTGGTAGCTGCCCACTGACGACTCTCACCATTTGACATAATGACCTTGAAGTTTATTTATCACATCTGTCAGGCACACACCAGGCCCCTCAATGGGATCCTATTAAGTCAAAACATAATTGAGAACCTGAGTTTAAACTTCTAAAACAGTAGCACAAAATGTTTACCTCATCCACTTAGGACAGAACAATATTTATTTCTTCTTTCCTGATTGATTGACCAAGCTTCCATTTAAAATATCTGCACTAAATCAGTGCTTTCCAAGATACCTCTCCTCTGGAACTGGGTTTTTATTATTAAAACATGATAAACAAACACTTTCTCCCTTTGCTTTTCAGTAGCATTCATTAAAAAGAATGCTGAGGAAGTCCTTCCTAATCAAGGATTCTGTAGACTGACTTAAAAGGTGGTGAAATCATAAGCAAAGTAATATTCCATTATTTTTGTCATTTTCCAAATATACTTTTCTCATCTCTCTTCTCTTTCTAGCTCTGTGACATACTCCCCATTCCTTCCTCAACACTCGCCATATTTTTCTCCCACTTTCTGACAATGATGGCCAATAAGGCGTTTCCAGGGTCATTGTTGCAGTCATAGTTCATGTTTATTGTCATCTAGTAACCGATGACATTTACTTAAGCTTTCAGTGTGGTGCAAATATACTCTTCATCTTATGTAAGCCCACATCAGGCTGGACTTGATTTTTCACCCACCATTTGGCATTCAAAGATCAACTGAGCAAAAATGAGACTTCCTTAAACAAGCTTCAAAATCAGAAATCATTAAGTATAGTGTCTAGTTAAATATTAAGTTATGAAGCCAGACTTAAAAATACTTGCTCTCTTCTCTTTCTTTGCTGATTTCACTGAGCAATTAAAACTCTGACCTGGAGAAATACTAAGATTATCTGTGTATAAGTGGAAAGAGAAAAACTAGCCATAGAACAGCCAATGTTAAGTGTGTTAGGTTTACCTGGATAAAGTTCTAAATAGGTAAATAAATCAGTGCAAAGGCACTTCTCAAACCATTACATTTTCCCCGATGAAGGTTTTATAAACACAACTTACATTATTTTTTCCATTCCTCATTCACTCATAGAGAAGAGGATTATGTAACTGCCTGAACAGATTTTAGATTTTCGAGCTGTTTAAAGAGATAACTGGGAAAGAAACAAGTTTTATATTATCTTCAGTAATTGAAGATTATCAACTGAGGCAAGTTCTAATTCCCTTGATGATGGCACAATGTTCCTTTTAGTTGGTTTCATTAGGCAAGGCTAACAGATACAGCGATTTGCTTAGTAGATACAGTACCTACTTTCTTGAACATTCAGGAAATGATGGTTATGGAGATATCCTTGAAAATAGTAGTAAGATTACAATGTCATCCAAGCAACATGAATACTGGTTGAGTCCTGAAAGACACACTTTCAGTGGTACATATGCAGTAGTCACCCCTTTATCTGCAGTGTTCCTTTCTGTGGATTCAATTGCCTGTGGCCAGTCGTGGTCCAAAAGCAAACGATCTTCCTTCTGACAATATGTAACCTAACACTGCATCACCAAACCTATGTCTTTCATGTCACTTGAGCTCATCATGTAGGCATCTTATCATTTAATGAAGCGTTGCAAGAAGAAGGGTGAGTACAGTACAAAAAGATATTTTGAAAGAGAGATCCCACTTACATAGCTTTTATTATAGTATCTTATTATAACTATTCTATTTATTATTGGTTGTTGTTAATCTCTTACTGTAACTAATTTATAAATTAAACTTTATCATGGGTATTTATGTTTAGGAAAAAACGTATATATACAGGGTTTGGTACTATGTACAGTTTCAATGTCCACTGGGGGTCTTGGAATATATCCCCCATGGATAAGGGGGACCATTGCACATGCTCTAAATATCAAACAATGATCTCCTAGAATTCTATTTTCTAATGTCTGTTTGAGTATCAATGTCTAAATAAGTATTCCTTTTTCTTCAACTTTTCTCTGAACTGATATGCTAATGGAAGTGAGCTGAACATTTTCAGCAAAAATTGAACAAATGAGCACTGATATTCCTGCCTCTCTCCTCATGGGAAAACAGATAATAGCTAGTAAACTTCACATTGAGAGTTTTGACTATGTGGTTTAAGAAGTAGGATGTGGCTATAAAACTCACATCTCTCCAAAGTATTTGCCTGGATTATGACAAGAATTGGTAACGAATTTACATAATCCAGAGACACGTCTACAGAGATCAAATCAAAATTGATGAAGTGATATGTATGAAGTGATATATACCAATCTATTCACTACTGTTTGATCACAACCCTCCATATAAGCATAAAAACTGAATAATTATTTATTGTTATTATATGTCTAGGTGTAGGGTTTTTTGGTTTAGATTTTTTTTCAGTGTATTGGGAATCGTTGGGTTTCCTGACTTCAGCTATTAATGGCCTTTTGGAATATTCTCAGCCATTACCTATTCAAATAATGCCTCTCTCAGCGTCTGTATAGTGTCCTTCTGGAAATCCTGTTAGACTTACGTTGGATCTTCTTAGTCTACTGTTTCATAGCTTTTAACCTCTCTTGTCTTTTCCATCACTTTGTCTCTCAGTGTTGTATTATTAGGAATTTTACAAGTCTATCTTGCTGTTTACCAGTTCTCTCTTGATTGTATCTACTTTGCTATTTAACAAATACACTGAATTTTTACGATTAGTTATTATATTTTTCATCTCTTGGGTATTGAGAAGGGCACGTATTGCATGGAGCACTGGGTGTGGTGCATGAACAATCAATCTTGCAACCCTGAAAAATTAAAATAAACATATTTGGGGAGGAAAAAAAGAAAATCTATTGTTCAAATATTACAGATTGCTATTGTTAGAATCTGTTCTTTAAACATAAATAATGCATTTATTTCATATTCTACATCTAATAATTCTAATATTAGCAATTTGTGTAGCTCTCATTCTGTGATTCTTTTCCTTTGCTGACTTTCATCTATGGTCACTTGTGTTCCTATGTATGTAGTGAATTTTTACTGTGAGCTCATTTTTGGACTTTTATCTGTGGGAATTCTTAGATGTCTGTTTATAAAATACATTCTTTGTAAGAGCATTTGCATCTGCTGCCACTAGGCAGGTAGAGATGCTGACAATCCGGGACGATTAAGGAATATTTTCAGCTTTTTGGGGGGCCTTGTTTTTTTTTTTCCTACTTCACAATAATATGAGCTTAAGCCCCAAGACCATGCGAGTGAAGACACGAAGTCCGACATTCTCAGGGTATTCCTTCCATTCATCCTCACCCAGAGTTGAGGTTGAGTCAAGAGCCTTCTCCAAGATATCCCCCTACAGGATGGGTATTCTTCCTTGTGTCAGCCACTGAGGATATTACCTTCGTTGAATGCAAAGGACTTTCATGTGACTATCACTCTTGGCATCAGGAGTCACTTCCCCACAAATGTATCTATTAAAATTCCCTAGACCACAAGGAATTGACAAAGCCCACCACACAAATCATGGTTTTAACTTTCACTTATTCCTTTGTGTTGAAGCTTTCTTGTTTGGCTTTTTGGGTGTGGGTTGTTTTTTCATTTGTTTGTTTGTTTTTTGGGTTTGTTTTTTTTTTTTGCCTCAGCGGAATTCCTTTAATTTACTGTCAAATCAACCACGCATTTCAAAAGATACACACATATATATATATAAAATTATATATATATATATATATATAATTTTTTAAAAGCTAGTGTTTTTTGTTTTGTTCTCCTGGGAGGGTGTTCTCTGAATATCTATTATGTTGTTGACAATTTTTCTACTTATAGCTATTTAAAAATCCTTGTGAAGTAACTTTAATAAACAGAGCACAAATAGAATAGATCTGAGGTTCTCCTAGTGTGTTATCTTTAAATATTCAGGATGCTTCTTCATGAATCTCGAAGAATGTAAATAGAAGTTTCATCATAAAAAATTTACATTATGTTGTGCTAGAAATTGAAGTAACAAATTAATCCTCACCTCTTGAGAAAGAAGTTCTTAATCAAAACCAGAAAACTGTATTCTCAGGGATATATGAAGGATAGCCAAACAAACACTAACAAATTATCTAAAGTGGTTATGTGATGCAAATATTAAATTACAAATAAGAACAGAAGGATGCTGAATGTCTCTTAATAGCTCCCCATTTCTGATATTCTTCTTCAACTGGAGTAGGAAGGGTTATCTCCAGTGATATGTAATCGGCTTTTGTGGATATCTGAAGCTCAAATTAAACAAGATAGGAAACATTTTAATTCTGATGATAATTCAGTTAAACACCATGTTATATTAAATAAATGTTATGGGCTAGATTACAATACTTGATTCATTTTAAATATAAAAGTTTTAAAAGATAATTCGTACATGGAGTATTTGTTTACAACTACATAAGGGGCATGAATGTATTTGTTTCTGTTGGGATGGAATGTTTCGAATACTCTGCACTAGATAGAGTTTTAAAATAAAGTTCTCAAGTTGGTGTATACATGCCTTGAGATTTTGGCCACACCCCGCTCCCACTTTGACCCCTGAATGTTGCGGTGTCCCAGGGTTCTCAATGTGTCCCACATTCTCTTTTCTATACCTTCCATCCTACCACCTCCCTAGGGGATTTCATCCAGTCCCATGGCTGTAAATAGCATTTGTAACTGGTGACCTACTGGTTTGTTATCAGTAGCCTCCACCTTGACTTAATCTCCAGATCCACATTTCTAATTTCCTACCTAAATACTTAATACCTGGACCACATTCATATCACGAACAGGCCTTTTGACTTTCTCATTTCCCAGAATCTGCTCCTGCCTTGCTTCCCATTACTCTGTTCCCATTGGAACAGTAATGTTCCCATTACTTGGCATTGTTTGATTTTTGTTCTAGAACCCACATTAATAGGTAAGCCCCACAGAGCCACAGCCTTCATCTACCATGCTTGATTAGAGCCCAGAACTTGCTTCAACTTGCTTAGAGCCTACAACAACACCTGACACCTAGTAGGGGCCTAATAACTATTCACGGAAGGAATGAAAAAAATGAACACCCTTTCCTCTTTTGAAATCATGCTTAACAGACCTCTCCCCACCTCCACGTCTTTTCTCATCAGCTTTCTTTTACCCCATTGGCACTGCTCTGCTTTGTCATTTCTTAAACACAACCAGGTCTTTTACGATGTTTCCTCTCCCTCTGCCCAACCTGGTAAATTTTCATTACTTGGGGCAAATAGCCTGCTTTGCTTCTTCTATGCACTCATACAATTTTGTACATAAATCGTTTGGAAAATTATATTTGGACATCCAGATAACCAGGATATCCCACTCACTATAGAATCCTCCACAAGGACAAGGGCCATGTTTTACTTAATTTTTTTTAACTCTCTAGTATTTAGCACAATGCCAGATACACAGTAGATGGTCAATGAATTTCTTTGGGGGACTGGAGGCTGGGGGTTGGTCAGTAAGGTCATGGTAGCAATTATGTTCTTAGAAAGCAACCTGATTACCAGAATCAATTATTAAAATATTGGCTCAAAAGAATCAATCTAATGTATATTTAATTTATATTCAAATGAACTTCTTAAGTTTATTAATTTAAATTAAAATAACAGATATACATAATAGGCAACATAGCAGTATATTATATATATTCATAGCATATATGATAACTGTCAGATATAAACATAATATTCTGTACTTTGAATAAATACTTGTTTAAAAGTGAATTTCCTTTAAAGTTTATCTTGTGTAACCCATTTATAAGTATGAATTGTCAAGAAATACAAAATATAACAACAAAAATCTATATCCCTGACATATATTTGACTGATATTTCTTGTATATAAGAAAGGATTGTTTACCTATTTGTGGTGTTTTCCAGTTTATTTTGGTAGTGTCATTCTACATTTTGGAAACATGAAAGATAAAGGTAACCAAACCCATCTGAGTTTTTTCCTCTTGCCAAAAGGGGACAAAACCACAGAAGTAGAGTTTTTGACTTAATTGAAGAGCCTGGAGATCATTAACTCAAGAAACCATAATAGTTAACCTGGCACAGCAGCATCATGAAGAGGAAGGTTTTTCTTCTGTCTAGATTTTCAAATTCCCACTTATTTTCCCCTTATCTGGCCATGAGTTAAGAAGATTGGTATGATGTGATTATAGAAGAGGTAAGTAGCCTTCAAGACAGCCAGACAGGTAGAGAGGCTCATGGTAGTTTGCTCCTAAATGGCCAAGATTAATGAAACTATTCTTAAGAACATATATAGCATATAATGATATATGGACATGATTTATTTGCTTGGAAGAATTATTACAATATCCCCGAATAAAAAGGTAACCACACATTTGTTCATCTATACAAATTTTGACTATTTTTCAAATGCCCCAATTCTGATTGTTTAAATGAAGCCAACAGAATAGAAATATTTTGAAGATAAGGTGGCTCATTAAACTTGAAAACTTAACATTGGAAGCAATATACACAGCAAAGTAAAAATCTGAGTACGGGAATGAAAGTTTAAGTAGTTCAGGCAGTAAAATAGTCCTTTGAAGTTGGCAAAATTCCTCACTTGTAGTTGTATACAATCTCTTAAGTTCTTTATAGAAGAAAGTTTTCACTGGCACACAGATGTAAATTTTGGAAGGTACCAAATACTACAGATTTTAGAAAAATATTTGTACAAACAGAGTTTGTTACTTTAGCTTTCAATTCTAGTTAAAGGAAAAACAGAAAACCATTTTATGATTTTTTTTAACTTTACTGGGCTAAGAAATATATTCCTTCATCAGGCCCCTTAGAGATAAGCGACCAAAAGCAAAACTCCGTATTATAAACATAATAAGAGACACTATTCACAACCTTCCATTCTCAAACAAGCCCTGATTGTAACTTAGTTACAAAGATAAAATCTGGTGAAGAATCAGCACAAGTGAGTTGTGACTGCACTAGGCACTGCCCAGGGATCTTGAACTTGGAGTAAATAGGTAAGTAACAACAGAGCACTGGGAGTGTTGGGAGCACAGAACAAGAGACACTACAGCTCACAGCTTGGCAGGAATCCATGTCAAGGAACCGAGCATTTGAAGGGAAACCTGAAGGTGTTCTAAGAGTTTCTGCCTTGCTGCTTAAGATATATGGAAGGATAAAAAGCATCAAGTCAGAAGCCATTGGCCCAAGACTGTGCACCTTTAGTCTTGATCAAAAGAAGTAACTAGACTCCTTCCATATATATCAAAAGAGAGAGATAAATTAGGTGATCTTTAAGTTTTTATCCCACCCTAAAATTCTAAGACTATGACTTCTTTTTCCTCAGCAGCTCATGCTTCTCTGATACAGGTGCATTTAATATTTCAGCGGACTTCTGAGTTATTGACCTCTCTACGCTAAGTGGACTATGTCAAAGTAACTGCAAACACACAGACTGGCTCAGAGAAAACCCCAGATTAATTTAAAAAGGTTGTTTCACATGCCTTTCCCGACACGCTGAATTTTAACAGAATCGAGTATGCAATATGAGAAATATGAGAACACACGTTTCTTATATTTCGTACTTCTCCTCTATTATTGGGTAGAAGACAAATATAGATAAAATTAATAGAGGAAAATAAAGACAACTCCAGAAATAAATGTTAATTTTCAATACTCACAACGTCATAGCTCATACTATATCTAGTCGGAGAAAAATTCCCATTAAATACTGGTGAGCAGCATTATGTTTCATTTTTATTCGTACAACAACTTCCAGGGTAAGCCATGTGAGTTTCGGTAGTAAGATGGAGAGAGACTTATTGGCCTAGACAGATGGAGAATGCATGGCTCTGGACTAATTGGTATCAACAATGAACCAAAGCTGTGAATTTAATAACTGTAGCCACAATTGACCATTGCTCTATGAAAGAAATCCTATGCCCTTGACCTCAGCTGTCCTCAAAAATGAGTGGACTGGTCACAAAGGCGGTCAGATAAAGTAATGTGCGTGATCAATTCAAATCCACTGCTGCTTCTGGAAAATACGAGACAAACTGCAGGCCCTACCAGTGGGTATTGATTATTTACCCATATCATCAGTTTGTTACAGGAAAAAGCAGTAATGTGAGAACACCTTTCAGAGGCACTGCCTACTGATAGCCCCAGTCACCTTCCTTGCTACTGCACCGTGCAAGGGCCGAATGTCACTGCACTCACCAGTAGTATCCAGAATAAAACTGGAGAGAGAAAAAAAAAACTTTCTGTGCTGAGTATTAATATTTTCTACGTATAGACGGGGACAACTGAGTTCCAGGTCTTCACGGACAATCTCAATCAACCCATGGGATGGCAAAGAACATGCACATGAGATTACGCTTGTGCATAAAGAATAGTTTGGAGGAAGCATCAGGGGTTTATTGTGGAGTTTTCCTGGTGTAGGTACATGATATTCGTGAGAGATGAGTGTTTATCTTCTGCAGCAAGTGAAGATAAACAGAGATCCCATTGTGCTGAGCTCAGAGTATGCACGCAGTACATGGGCTCTTGGAAGCACTAGATACACATGAAGTCATTAATCCTCACTGCTACTTTCCCCCATAAACCACATATTATTATTCTTTAATGGTTAATGAAACTCAGTCAAGAAGGATAATGGCCTTGCTCAAGGCCACAGAGGGAGCCTGTGTTAGAAAAGAATGAGACTTGAGTGATTTTTGGCCTACGGGCTTATACTTGGACCGCCAAGTCATGTGTATATGTGTATATGATATGTGTCCGGGTCATATGTGTATATGATATGTGTATGGAAGAGCCTTTCTTGAGTTGTACGCAGACTATTTGTGTTTCTGTGTGTGCGTGCGTGGGTACACCTGCACACTCAAGTCTGTAGGTGTGAGGACACATATTGGAATTGCAAGGTCCTATATTCAATGCATCCTTTCATTTCTCACTATTAGAAAAACACTTATAGTATTGTGATAAATTAATTAACAGAAATTTGTTCTCTTCCCTTCTCATTTCTTTTGTCAAAGAAACAGAAATCTGGGGCAACAAGTAAAAAGGCTAAAACCAGAGGAGCATATTCTGAACTACAGACTGTCACCGGATGTTTTTTTTTTTTTTTTCCAGGGACCAGACTGACCAGTCATGAGGTTTTAATTATAGTGACTTTTTTGATGGACAAATTGTTTTTCTTTATAGAAAGGTGCTCTAGCATAGTGGCGAAGTGTGCAAGTTCAGAAGTAAAAACTTCCAGAACTAGAACTCTGTTCTACTTTTTCCTGTCTGCATGATGTTGGGCAAATAACTAAAGGTCCCTGTCTCGGTGTCCTCATGTAAAAGGGATAGTAATAGTACTCCATCATAGGATTGCCATAAGGATTACACAAGATAAGACAATACATTTATAATGTGCTTAGAAGTTGCTGGGCAGGGGCACCTGGGAGGCGCAGTCGGTTGAGTGTCTAACTCTTGGTTTTGGCCCTGGTCGTGATCTCAAGGTTGTGAGATCTCACACCCCGCGTGGGCACTCAGCACAGAGTCTGCTTGAGATTCTCTCTCCCTCTCTTTCTGCCCCTCCCCCCTTCCCTTTCACTAAAATAAGTAAATCTTAAAAAAAAAAAAGGGTGCTGAGCACACAGGAAGAGCTCATTAGAGCTCAGATTCATCGCCATCATCATTAAAAATATATAAGATATGAAAACTATATTTTCTTTTTTTTTCTTTTTTATTTTTTTAAGATTTTATTTATTTATTTGAGACAGAGACAGTGAGAGAGAGTATGAGAGGGGAGAAGGTCAGAGGGAGAAACGGACTCCTCATGGAGCTGGGAGCCCGATGCGGGACTCAATCCCAGGACTCCGGGATCATGACCCGAGCTGAAGGCAGTCGCCCAACCAACTGAGCCACCCAGGCGCCCTGAAAACTATATTTTCAAACTAAGCGACTGGTCAATGTTCACATGCACTTTTTAAAAAATGTACTGTCAAATATAACTATCACAGGTAAATAAAGCACACAGATCTACTGCTTATAGACAGAAAATAACACCATGTATTTGGTCTCAAAATAATCGAAGTAAGGAAATCTTCTTGGAAATTAAAAATATGATTATCAAAATTAGAAAGAAGAGTTGGAAGATAAGGCCAAGAAAAAAAATCTAGATAATATAAACAGAACTAAAAAAAAAAAAAATAAGGAACAGATAAGGCTCAAAAAAATGGATGCAGTAGATTCGAAAGTCAATTCACAGGAGCACCATAGTGAGAAAATCTGAGCAAACACAGAAGAAGAGATTATCAAAGAATTAATAAAAAAGAATTCACAAAACTGAAGGCCATTACTCTTTAAATTGAAAGTGCCCATCAAAGTATTCAGTCAAAATAAATGGGAAAGACCCACACTTTAGGCTGCATCAGTGAAATTTCCGAACATTAAGGATAAAGTGAATATCCTCAAAGCTTCAAGAAAGAGAGACAAAGTCACCTACAAAGCAATGTGTGAACATGTGAAAAACATGGGACTTCTCGTCAACACTTCTAGATCCCAAAAGGTTATGGAGAGAGGCCTTTAATGGTATGAGGGAAAAATTATTTCCTGTCTAAAAATCTACCCTATCCCAACTATCACTGAAATGTAAAATAAGAGAGTCAAGATATTTGTTGGACAGGTAAACACTCAGAAAGTTTACTCCCTATTTTCCTTTTCTTAGGAAATTTCTTGGGGATGTGCTTCTGCCAAAGGAAGAAAAAATCTAAGAGACACCTGTCCAAGTGCTGGAGAAATCAGTCAGGAAAGACGGGGGCAGGAGGACTGAGGGATACAGAGACAAGTGCCTGGAAGAAAAGGGAGTTCTTTGAATATGATCATATCTATACCATCCTTGGAAGAATTGGAAGCACTGATAAGGATAAAACTGTAAGCGAAATGACCGGAGCACACTTCTTTGGCTTAGCAATCACAATACGGGGCCTCATTAGCTATATATTTCATTGATTTGCAACTTCTAGAATTACCTGTAGATAAACCATCAAAGACTTAATTATGTTAATCACAAAATAACTACTATTAACCTTTTTAATATGGAAACAAAGGTACAGATGACAAAATTTAGGAAGGGAAATTGGAAGAGGAGAGAAGGGAAATGTAACTGCATTAATTTATGAAATAAACTAAATGAAGACAAACTTGATAAAAAAGTTTAAAATTACCAGAATATACTTATACAACTAAACAAATGACCTAAGGTGGGGGAATGAGAGTCAGATACTTGAGAAACTGACAGACTAAATTAAACCCCGTGGACCAAATGAAATATGCATTCTAAGGAACTGACACTGAGATCTTAATATGATGGGCAAAAACCCACACAAACTCAACTCAAGGCTAAGACGGCATAATTGTTTGGATTTCTTGATCATAATGACTGTGCTACTTAAGTAAAAGCTTAATACAACACAGGGCTGCCCTATAGAGTCTTCACCTTGTTCTCCAACAATGAAAGGTCTTTATTGATACTGTGTGACATGATGTGTGTGGCTACGAAAAGAAGAATTCTGATTAAAAAATAAATATTTAAAATGTTACTAAAATACATACTCTTTATTTTTTTAAGATTTTATTTATTTATTTATTTGACAGAGAGAGAGAGTGAGATCACAAGTAGGCAGAGAGGCAGGCAGAGAGAGAAGGGGAAGCAGGCTCCCTATTGAGCAGAGTGCCCGATGCGGGGCTCGATCCCAGGACTCTGAGATTATGACCTGAGTCGAAGGCAGATGCTTAAGCCACTGAGCCACCGAGGCACCCCTAAAATACATATTTTGATGAGTGTTGTCTTTCAAAAGGATCCAGTCCTGCAGCCAATTTCAGGACTGCTGTGGGAGACCATCCTTTTGGACTCTGCTTTGGACAGCCTGAGTCCTCTCAGGGAGATGCAAAGGAAACATCACCTTATTATTATATAATCTACTCCCAGTTCTTTTTTTTTTTTTTTTTTACAAAAATATGCATTATCTATACTGACCTTTCAACTTAATAATCATCCTTAGTTTCAAATGACTTTTAATTAACCCCCAAGACAAATCTGTTTTCAAAGAAATACTATTTTCATCTACTAAATCTATTCAAAGATATCTTCACAGGTTGTCAAAAGAAGGTATTTTGAAAAATCTTTGGAATAGCATCTAGTTTTGGATGGTTTACTTAAAAAGTTCCTTCCTGGGCATACCTTACTCAGACACAGATATACATACCATTAAATGTCTGGATACTTTTCAAATTGAAGTGGCTGAAATTCCTTTTTTAGAACAATTTTTTCAGACTTTAACACATATTACAATATCAAAGAGAACTTTCCTGTTAAGTCATCAAAATTCACTCTATTTAGGGGTGCCTGGGTGGCTCAGTGGGTTAAAGCCTCTGCCTTCAGCTCAGATCCTGATCTCAGGATCCTGGGATCGAGCCCCAAGCCCGTATTGGGTTCTCTGCTCAGTGGGGACCCTGCTTCTCCCTCTCTCTGCCTGCCTCTCTGCCTACTTGTGATCACTCTCTCTCTGTCAAATAATAAAATCTTTAAAAAAATATTTACTCTATTAAGCAACTATCATCAATATTTGTAAAGTCCTTCAGTGTTCATTATATGTATCTCTTATAAAGTATTTTGGTCAATATAGTTATTGTCCAAGCATTCCATTGATCAAAGAGGATAAAACAATAATAAGCCAAGTTAAGAAAAAAGTTAAAATTTTCCAGACATAAATTTGCATCTTTGAACTAGTCCATGGCACAAAAATGTACCAATGCACATTCATTTGTAATAGTTTTTAATAGAGAAGAGGTCAGGATAAAAATTATAAAATAAAAAAAAATTATAAAATGAACTTATTTTTTTCTGTAAAGTAAAACCTTCCAGTTATAAGAATGAGAATATTAAAACAATTTTTTATTTTACTATAAAATCACACTGTCAAAAATTATATTTCTGATGGAGAGTTCAAAATGTAATTAAAAAATAACTAATATAAATGCTGCATGGTGATTTAATATGTAGTTCTTGGTATAATGGAGAAAATTATTACTACATTTTGAGCTGTGGTTTCATGGCTCTCTGTGACTATGGACCCTAAAATAATAATAGTTTGGTCACCATAATTCTCAGTTCCAGGTCAAATAGCCAACAATATTCTTGCTAAGCGATACGCACCTCAGAACCCTCACTAATATGTCCCAGGTAACAACACTAGCAGAGATTTTTGTCATATTTGGTAGGGAATCATGTTGCTAGATTATCATTTCAGGCACAAAGAACAGGAGGCAAAAAATTAAGCATGCGAAAATTCTCTGGCCAGTTAATGATGTGGTTTGAGGACGTGTCCCTTCATACAGCTAAGCAATAAAAAAAGAAACTTCTTAGCACTCTAACTGGATGATGACAGACCATGAAACACAACCAAGAATAAAATCCGTCATCCTCCAAAAAGAAGTGAAAACACTCTGTTTTTCTTTGATCATTCCTTAAGTAATGAAGGAAAGTTCGATTACCTCCCTCTCCCTCCTTACCAGTAATGTTAGCAACGTTCTCCAGGGTTTTAGAAAATCTCACGCAATCAGGTAAGTTTTCGAAATGGTAAAAAGTCTTGTTCGTTTCAGTTACCTGGCAGTATTATTAAGACAGAAGTTTCTTAAGCATAAGCTGACAAAAAGCAGTGGATTTAAAACATTACCTTTGTGTGGTGAAGCCTTCCGCTGAGGAGAGGCTGCCGTTTGCACCTGCTGCTGTTTAGCCAAATTTCCTTCACTTCCAGTTTTCAAAATCTTCTCACCTACGCTGATTTTCTTCTGTTTGCTGTTCAAATCGTCCCTTCGAGGTGATGGCAGCTTGGAAGCCAAGAAAGGTCTAGCCAAGCGAGAAGGTTTGGACATTTTAAACAGCAGAGGAAAAAAAAAAAAAAAAAAAACAACAACAACAACAATAAAAAGAACCAACCCCAGAATGTTACCTGCTGGGGCAGCAGATTCTAAAAATTCCTTTGAGCTTCTCTCTTCAACTGCCACAGTTACAGTGGAAAGTGCAGCCGTATAGAAAGTGCTGGGCTGCCACCGGATTTCTCTTAAACAAAAGGCATCATGCAGCCACACAGCCCGTTTACCAGACCTGTGGAATGTCAATGTGTGTTTCGAAGACCCCGGTGACAGTTTTGCAATGGGGAATGCTCCCAGTCAGAGTGAACGACAGATGCTAGAATATGCAATGTAAAAGACACACGCACACACGGAACTCCCTAGCGTGCACAGACGAGACACGGGACGACAGCCTAGAAGTGGGAAAGGAATGTAAATATTGCCCCACCCACTCAGGTACAATATGCAAAAATGAACCAGATGTGCGGTTTAGATTCCTATGAAGTACATACCACATTCGGTTTCCAGGCATCAGTTCAAGCAAATATTTCCTCGCCTTAGCACATTCTTATGTTATACTCCAAAAGTTGACTGTGGAGCGAATGCCCACCTACATAAGTACTTCTCCGGCTGTTTATAGACCATGCATAGCACCATGGAAGCGAAGGAAACAGAAGAATGTAATTTCCATACCTGTCTGGGCTACTAGGCATACCTACGGATTGATTGAGAAGAGTTGTGTGTCCTTGTGACATTGGATACACGTGTGTGTGTGTGTGTGTGTGTGTGTGTGTGAGATGAGGTGGGGGGCGTCTGGGGAAGAGATAGAAATTATTTTCTCTTTTTCTTTACACGATTTTTAAAATTATTTTAGAGAGAGAACGCAGAAGGAGGGGCAAAGGAAGAGGGAGAGAGAGAGCGTCCAGCAGACTCCCCACTGAGGCTGGAGCCTGTTGTGGGGCTTGATCTCACCACCCTGAGATGATGACCTTGAGATCATGACCTGAGCTGAAACCAAGAGTCCAACACTTAACCCACTGCGCCACCTAGGCACCCCATAAATTATTTTACTTTTTAAGGAACTCAGACTTTATTCTAATGAACAAATGAATACGTGTAATGACCATGCTTTCTAAAAGACCCATAGTGATGAAAAATAAAGCGTTCAGGAGGTCATATTTTCTCGGATGAAAATGTTCCTTCCACCAAAGCCAGTACCAGGAGCACACAACCCCTTCCTCACTAAGGGTAACCATTTTCCTCCTGGATTCCCCTGTCAGTGGTTTTTACGACTTAGGGTTAAGCTGTTTCCAACCTCAATTATTCTGTGTTCCCTTAGGGAGAGCCCACACAAACTCTCTCTGAACTATAAAAAGGTTCTGTGGATATGTGATCGTACGACACCACTCCAAGTGTAAATACCATGCCATTCCCCATTTACAGTCGATAAATGCACAGCTACTTAGCACTTTATCGGCGGCAGAATTATGTGCTGGAAAGAGTATACATTTTGGAATCAATTGGACGTGAAGTTACTTCTAAATCCTAAATTGGGTTCAGCGTTGGGCCAGTTCTTTTCTCATCAATAAAATTGAGATAGTGATTCAACTGAAGTGACAAATCGGTGCCTTGTCTGACACGTGACAGCATTCAATAAATGTGAATTTCCTTACCCCGCCCCTCCACAGATAAACAGTCGTCCACCCTCTGCCTTAGAAACTAGAGTGATCGGTATCTTCCCAGGGCCAGCACCTTGGTGTTGCAGACAGAGGGTGGGTTTTCCCTAAGTTCTATCTTCTTTCCAACCTGCAGGATATCCTTGGGGTGACTTAGAAGATGCCCATGACGATTCACATGCAGTTGAGGATGTAAAGGCAACAGGCACCAGAAAGCCAATAAAGATGCCACTCCAGATGAAAACTATGGGCTGCCACAGGGCCCCAGCTCTCCTCGCGACATCAATGATCGTTACTAGCAATGCTTAACACTCACTGTGTATTTATCACATACCCGAGCTCTTCTAAGTCACACTCACAGCCGCCCCAGAGGTAGGTACTATTATTATCCCATTTTACAGATGAATAAACTGAGGTACGCACAGGCCTAGAAAGTCACCCAGGAGCTCACATATAATTCATATAATTCATACTGAAGCTGGGATTGGAACTCAAGTTAATTTGACCCCAGGCTCTGCCCTCTTCTCCAGTCATCGAAAAGTCTGGCTGCAATCCATACCACACACTGAGTGTGGACGATCAGTGACTGTTCGGCCACAGGGGTACATGGGAAAAATGCCTCTGCCTTCTCAGATGTCACAGACCGGCCGCCCAAATGCACCACAACCCTGCGGCCACACGAGCTGGGGATAGGACGTCTGCCTGAGTGTAGCATCCCGGGGATCAGGCGGCTCCCATCTAGAAGCACAGCATCCTGTGTTGGGGGGCAGGTGGAGGGAGTGGCAGTCTGGAGGGTGTGAGCGAGCAGCTTTACGTGGAGCCTACTAGCCCGTGGTGGTCAAGGTCAGTGGCAGCAATGCTTCCCTGGGGACCACAGGGGGCTCAGCCTCAGCTTCGCCCAGGCCTCTTGGTCTTTCCTATCCCTATCTCCTGATCTGGCTTTCTGGACAGGTTTCAAGCAAAACAACTTGGCAAGATCTGTCCGACTTCTAAGTTCACCCTGTTCCTGGGGCACCTGGGTGGCTCAGTGGGTGAAAGCCTCTGCCTTCGGCTCAGGTCATGATCTCAGGGTCCTGGGATCGAGCCCCGCATCGGGCTCTCTGCTCAGCAGGGAGCCTGCTTCTCCCTCTGCCTCTGCCTGACTCACTGCCTGACTGCCTACTTGTGATCGCTCTCTCTCTCTGTGTCAAATAAATAAAATCTTTAAAAAAAAAAAAAAGTTCACCCTGTTCCTACGCCTAGGAACGGATCCCCTAATTTGTTGTGGGACCACGGAGAAGTCACTTCACCTCTCAAGACCAAATCACTAAGGTGTCATTGTTTATTGCAACAATCAAGTGAGATAATAAATATGAAAGTGCATGGACAATTGTAAAACAACACCTGAATCAAAGGTAATAGCCTGTATGGTTGTAAATGACCAATTTTTCCTCTTTGTCTTGACTAAACATTGCTGTGGTATCCTAGCAAAATCTTTCCATAGCTGTGATCAGCAAACTTTTTCTGTAAGAGGCCAGCCAGTAAATATTTTCAGTTTTGTGGGCCATATGGTCCATGTTGCAACTATTCAATTTTGCTTTCAGTGAGAAAGCAGAGATGACTGGGCAAGGCTATGTTCCAATAAAACTTTATTTACAAAAACAACTGGCCAGGGAAAGTTAAGCACAGTTTGTTGATCCCTGCTCTCTAGCAGCTAATTAACCATTTGTGAATGACGATATCATTCTGACTCCTGTCTCCTTGATTAAAACCTGCTGTAAGGATCCCTTGCCCCCCTCTATGTCTAGATGAGTGCACTTTGTGTTCTGTCTCCAAAAATAGATGTGAACGATTTCTCAAATTACCTCCTTGTAGTATTTGGACCTTACATCACATTCAGAGATTTGAGAAGAGTCTCAGATGGACTTCTGGAACACCCAATATTGATTCTCACTTAACGACAAAATGCAGGAAGACAGGAGTAGCACCCACCTTTTCGGCTAGCTGGAATATAGCACGTTTTGCCATTTTGTACCAATAGTTAACGTCCATAGGTTGCCACAAGGAGGGAGGAACGGTTGAGTGCAAGGGTAACCAAATCTGTAGTCTGAACTTGACTTGTAAAATTTTCCTTGCTTCATAGATTTAAGACAAAGATTTCTAAGTTGAGACTCCTCAACTTCCTGGTTAAATGCTACAAAGGTTTCTTGATTTAACAACTCTAATTTCTAAGAATCCTTTAAAAGGCATTTCTTATGAGTCCAATAAAAGTTGCTTTACACCATGATGTCACCCGTCTGTACTTCTATATTGTAAAAGGGTCTCAAAATTATAAGACTGTCAATGCCAAGAAGAACTTCTCTGGTTTTTATCGCAAAAGGCTCCCATACATAGAAGACTGAATGACTTATCTGAAACAACAGTAGAATTGGAAGCAACTTAGAAAAGTTGTACAAAAATGTGTTAGACAGCCAGGTTGTGTGTGATGGAGGCTGGAATTTTGTAGTCACAGAAGGTTTTCCATGTTCTATTTTAAGGGTTGTATCAGCTCTAAGTGCAAGATAAAATTTTATATTTAAGAGTAGAATTCTGAAGTAAAGAGAAGCCATTTCTTATTAGGCTGGCCTTTGGTGATATTGTCGAAGGTACAGCTTGGGGGATAACCACCCGAAAATGTCGGACAATCTAATAAAAGTCATTCTTATGAGTAACTTAGTAATAAGAGTGCACTCGGATATACCTGCAAGGTTTTAAATACTTGTAATTCTAATGAGTATTGCCCTCTACGCACTCCAAACTGCAAACAAGGCAATGCTGATAGAAAACTACACCCCTTTCCTTTGAAAAGAATTCTAATCAGAACTACATAATTCTGAGGAGGAAAACAACAGAGAAAACTGAAGACTTCAAGGACTGAAGCAGCAACACAATGATTATTTGACAAGTGGATGAGCTTATGAAGTCTCTTGCTATAACTTAAAAGGTGACGGGTCTTCATTTGTATAATTTCAAATTATCTTGCTCAGGTTCTTAATTATTATGAAACATTCAACACAGTAAATTTTCGAGGTTAATTAAAGCCAAATCTTAAAAAAAAAAAAAGTAAGAAGAGGTTATTTCAGAACTTGTAGGCACTTGTGCAAATATGGAATGACATTTAACTCAACAGACATCAGCGTGATGCTTTTCTGAGATACCTTTCTGGTTCCCGTAGGCTTTGATTTAGTGGCTGTAGGGGGGTAGAACTAATCATGATATGAATGAGCAAAATGAATAAAATTAACAATGTGATAAACCTTCTGGGGAAATTCTACATATTCAATTAACTTTTTAAAAAATTTCTTAATAACTTTTAATCAAAATATGAAGACAAAATAACATCTTAGTGTTCTGTGCAATTAACTTTTTAAAAAGATTTTATTTTAGAGAGAGTACAAGTGGGAGGAGAAGAGGGAGAGAGAGAGAGAGAGAGAGAAAGAGAGAGAGTGACTCTTAGGCAGACTCTGCATTGAGCACAGAGCCAGATATGGGGCTTGATCGCACGACCCTGAGATCATGACCTCAACTGAAATCAAGAGTTGGATGCTTAATCTACTGAGCCACCCAAGCGCCCGATGTTCCATTAAGTTTTGATGAAGTGTGAGTTAAGAGAAAGTGCATCCATTAAACATGAAAGTCATGTGATCCACCAATAAAGACAACACACACTGTTGGCTTTAAATGTGTTTAAAGATTATACTTCTGGGGCGCCTGGGTGGCTCAGTTGGTTAAAGCCTCTGCCTTGGGCTCAGGTCCTTTCACAGTCCTGGGATCGACCCTCACATCGGGCTCTCTGCTCAGCAGGGAGCCTGCTTCCCCCTCTCTCTCTGCCTGCCTCTCTGCCTGCTTGTGATCTCTCTCTCTGTGTCAAATAAATAAATAAAATCTTAAAAAAAAAAAAAAGATTACAGTTCTTTTTCTTTATTAAAACCTTGGTAAATTTTACAGAAAAGTAATAAAGAAACCAAGCATCAAAAAAAAAAGTAGTAAAATTAAGAAATGGCTCTTTTCTTTGAATATTAGATCACATAGCTTTAAAAATTAAAAGATGCAACATCACAGATCATTAGGGAAATGTAAAATCAAAACCACAATGAGCTATCACTTCACAAATGTTAGGATAATTATGACCCAAAAAATCAGAAAACAATAAGTGTTGGCAAAGATGTGGAGAAACTGAAATCCTTGTGCAATATTGTTGGGAATATAAAATTGTGCAGCCAATTGTGGAAAATGGTATTGGTGATTCCTCAAAGAATTAAACATACATTTACCATATGATCCAGTAATTCCATCTCTGAGTACACACCCAAAAGAAATGAAGGCAGGAACTTGGGCAGATATTTGTACACCCATTATTATTCACAGTAGCCAAAAGGTAGAAGCAACCCAAGTGTCCATCGATGGTTGAGTGGATAAACAAAGTATGGGACAGGCATGTAATAACAATGGAATATTATTCAACCTTCAGAATGGAAGGAAATTCTGGCATATACTACAACAACACTAGTGAACCCTGAGGACACTATGCCAGTCATAAAAGGGCACATATTACATGATCCCATTTACATGAGGTACCTAGAGTAGTCAAATACTTAGAGAAAGAAAGAACATTGGAGCTGGAGGACGGGTGGACTGGAGGGTGAGCATTTTGTGAGTAGAGAGTTTCAATAGAGGAAGTGAGAAAGTTCTGGAGATGGCTGGTGCAGATGGTTCCACAAAAATGCAAATGCACTTTAATGCCACAGAACTATACATTTAAAAATGGCCAAAATGGGGGCGCTTGTGTGGCTCAGTCAGTTAAGTGTCTGACTTGATTTTGGCTCAGGTCATGATCTCAGGGTCATGGGATCAAGCCCCATGTCAGGTTTCATGCTCAGTGGAGAGTCTGCTGGAGAGTCTCTCTCTCTTACCCCTTCCCTCTGCCCCCCTCCCCCTGCTCATGAATGCTCTCTCTCAAGTAAATAAATAAATCTTTTAAAATAAATAAAAAATAAAAATGACTCAAACGGTTAATTTAATATTATGTATATTTTCTTGCAAGAAAAAATAATTCAAATTCCTATTTGCACACATTTGATACTCTACTTCCCCCTCGTGAACCTAGGGCTAGACAATGGTCTACTTTGTCCATCTCTCCAACTTTCTGTTGCCTGGGCAATGCAAATTCTTTTTTCACAAGCTAGATTTAAGGAGATGTCCAGAGTCGTCCTGCTACCAGAGGGCAGACATGATTTTCTCACTGTGGCCTAACCATGGCTGTCTGGTGGACCCAACATCACACCCTTACACTATCTCAGTAGTCATACTGCAAAGCAGATGATACAAACTCTTGAAAGGGAACTTAATTCCATTCTCTCTGCCCAACATTCTTGGAAAGACAAACACAAACCACTCTCATAGCAATGAGCAAGAAAGGTAAACATGAATTCGTCTCAAAAAGACTCTGAAGCCACCTTTCCAGAACTCATCTCCTGGCTCTTTGGTTTTCTGGCACTGGCCTTTAGCTTTCCCTGGAGAGCATCTCTTTTTCTTGGGAGGCATAGCAAACTCTCCCCAAAATGGGAGAGAGAGCACCCCTATGGCTTCAGAATCCTTCCTAGCAAATACTTTGGCCCCTATTTTCCAAAATTTGCAATGAATTATTCTATAGATAATTATTCTATTATTCTATATATAGAATTATTCTATTCTACCTGCAGTAGAGTGTTTCCATTTTTTCCTAAAGAAATAAAGACCCACTAAGCACCCTGCACTTGTTTTTGTGGAGCAAAAGTTCACACCAGACCTTGAATGCTCTTTAAAGTGAATGAAAGGAAGAATTTACTCCATTGAGTACATGGAGTATACTCCAAGGAGTATACTCCAAATGGAGTATGAGAATAGTCTACAACCTTCATATTTCTGCAGACTCACGCTCGCAACCAAGGCAATATAGATATTTATGTAGAAAAACAAGAGTAGCATCTATCTTAAAGAGAAGTTTGGTATTTCTCCTCTTTTAACACTTCTAATTTACAAAACTAGATGAGGCTCTAAAGATTTCTTTTGGAAGCGTCTTCCATCTTCTTTTGAAGGAAGGATTGCTCACATGATTCTTTTCCTCTCTAAAACAACTCATAGACAAAAAAAAATGTATTCACTTATGGGCAGTTAAGAAAACTGTGAAATACAAGTTTATTTTCCATTATGTTTTATGTCACTTCATAGCCCTGGGCTCCTTTCACTTCCTGCTTCTTCCTTGACATCTCTTTTTATGTCCTCAGGAGACCCCTAATTTTAATCCACCAAAAGCCTGCTTTCTGGAAAGGCTCTTCATGGGAAATTTATAACTTAGAATACTTTTTTAGGTGAAGGCAATTTCAAAATAACAAACAAAACGCTTAATGACGGAAATAGCAAACTACTGACATGCCAAAAATGATATCCAGGTTTTTTGGTATTCCTCAGATAACTGAAAACAAATTGTAAGTACAGCAAGTATAAAGTGGATATATACTAAAGAGTGTAGATCAAAACAGCACAAGAACACACATGTACCCATTGCCAGGCTCTGGAAATAAAACACTACCTTCGAAAAATCTGAAGTCTTCTCAAGCTCCCAGTTGGCCACATGCCCCTTGAACCCTGAAGTGACAGCTTCCCTGGACTTAGTTTCAACGATTCTTTTGTTTTTCTTTGGAGTTTTAGAAACACATCTAGATGTCTAAACAATACATTGCTTAGTTTTGTTTTTACTTTATGTAAAAGACTTCAAATAGAATTTGCCCTTCTGTGACTTACTTCGAGGCTCAGCATCACCTTTCTTGAGATTTATATATGTGTGTATCGGATATACTGTAATTCACTCACTTTCACTTTGGATAATGGTCCATGACGTGAAGATATTACAATGAATGAACGTATCACATTCTGCAGTTAGTGAACATTTGTTTGTTTGTTTTGGTGTGAGGAAAGGATCTGTTTTCCCTTTTTCCATATGGATAATCAATCAATCAATTATACTACATCACAATTCACTTTTTCCCATGGATCTGAACAATCAGCTTTGTCATTTATTAGTTTCCATTTTTGTGAGTCTTTAATGGGTTCTTGAACACTTTTTAAAAAATCTATTTGTCCATCTCTGTGCTAGGCTGTCTTAATAATCAGAGCTGAATCATAATAAAAATAACTACTAATACACGCTGACCTGCCAGACACTATTCTAAGCCCTTTTCACATGGTAACCAATGTATTCCTCACCGTTACCTTGTGAAGTGGGCACTGTCGTTATATGAAGAGAAAACTGAGGCTTGGAGAAATAAACTATAGGTATCTAGGTAGGTTGAGAAACCCAATCTATCCACAGAGATTGTTCAAATCAGACGCATTATTAATCATGATATCCCACTGAGCAATGAGTCTTTTTTTCTTTTAAACTTGAGTGTAGTTGACGCACAATGTTACATTACTTTCAAATGTACAAGACAGTGATTCAACAAGGCTGCTATGCTATGCTCACCAAAAGCATAACTACCATCTGTCACCATGTAACGCTATAATACCATTGACTATGTTCCCTATGCTTTACCTGTTATTCTCCTCACTTATTTATTCCGTAAGTGGAATCCTGTATTTCCTACTCACCTTCACCCATTTTGTCCATCTCCCCACTGCCTTCCCTTCTGGCAACTACTGGTTTGTTCTCTTTATTTATAGGTCTGATTTTGCCCTTTGTTTGTTGGTTAATTCATTTGTTTTGTTTTTTAGATTCCACATATAAATGAAACTTGTTTTTCTCCACCTGACATATTTCATTTAAGACAATAGGTCCTCTTGAGGTGTGCCTTGGGTATTCTTAGACCTTTGCTCTAATATGCAAATTATATAAACATCTTGCTAAGTTCCACACAAAGCAAAAACGATGACATTTTTCACTGGTCATAACAAAGAAAATTTCAAGACCAGAGGGCTTCGTAGGTAAATTCTACCAAACTTTTGAAAAAGATTTAATACCAATTCAACTCGCACTCTTCCAAAGAGGAGAAGAGGAGGAACACTCCCAAACTTATTTGACCAGGCCATATTTTCCTAATACTAAAATCAGACAAGGACACTATAAGAAAAGAAAACTATAGGCCAATATCCTTCATAAACATAGAGGCAAAAATTAGCAAACCAAATTCAATAACACATTAAAGGTATCATATGCCATAATCACGTGGGATGTATTCATGTGATGCAAAGATGGCTCAACATTTACAAATCAATCATGTGACACACCACATTAACAAAATAAAGGATAAAAGTCATGTGATCATCTCAAGAGATACAGAAAAGGCATTTGACAAAATTCAACATCCTTTCATGACAAATTCTTGGTAAACTGGGTATAGACAAAATATACCTCAGCATAATAAAGGGCATACATGACAAAGACCTCAGCATAATAAAGGGAATACATGACAAAGCTATATCTACTACCACACTCAACAGTGAAAAGCTAAGAGTTTCTTCTCAGATCAGAAAATAAAACGAAAATGTCTATTCCATACACTTTTATTTAACATGCCTAGAAATCCTAAACAGAGCAATTAGAAAAGAAAAAGAAATAAAAGGTATCCAAATTGGAAAGAAAGAAGTAAAATTGTCTCTATGTTAGACAACATGATATTTATATATATGAGAAATTCTGAAGACCTCACCAAAAATGGTTAAAACAAATCAATATATTCAGTAAAGTCGCATTATACAAAATCAGTTTAAAAATCCATTGCATTTCTACGCACTGACAATAAACTACCAGAAAGAGAAATTAAGAAAATAGTCCCATTTACAATGGCATCTTAATACAAAGTAATCTTAAGCAAGAACAAATCTGAAGGCATCATGAGTTTCAATTGTATTGAAATTGTAATACAATTTCAAACTGTATTACAAAGTTAGAATAATGGAAACAATATAGTATTGGCATAAAAACAGACACAAGGACTAATGGAACAGAGCAGAAAGCCCAGAAATAAACCTAGACATATACAGTCAATTAATTTATGACAAAGGAGCCAAGAATATACGATGGGGAAAGTACTGTCCCTTCAATAAATGGTGCTGGGGAAACTGGACAGCTACAGGCAAAAGAATGAAACTGGACTACTGTTACAACATGCACAAAAATCAACTCAAAGTGGATTAAAGATTTGAACATAAGATCTTTAACCATAAACCTCCTAGAAAAAAACAGAGTATAAGCTCCTTTACGTGGGTCTTGGATTTGACCCCAAAAGCAAAGGCAACAAAGCAAAAATAAGCAAGTGGGACTACAAGCTACAAAGCTTCTGCACAACAAAGGAAATGCAATTGGTGGTAATCTTTCGGCAATAAATGTTTGTCAAATGAACATGTTGTATACATAACTTACACAATGCTATGTGTCGATTTTATCTCAGTAAAGCCAGAAAAATTTTTTTCCTTTGTATTGCATATTCAATCTACAGATAAATCTATGCCATTGAGTCTCCATATTCATTAACATGATATTTTTCTCCATTTATTTAGGTATTAAATAATGCATTTTATCATGTTTTATTATAGTGTACAAATTGCACACCTTTTGTTAAATATATTCCTAGGCACCTTATCTTGTTTCTGCTACTAAAGTGTCATTTCAAAGTTACATTTTGTTGTTGTTGTTGCTTTGTGTGGAAACAGAATTGACTTTAAACAGTTATTGGCTTGCTTCTGGCAATCACTGAGTAAAATGTATCAGATTTACCTTTCCTTTCCAAACAACTAGGAAACAGACAAAATATATGATATGGTGGTTTTTAGGTATATACAATAGATAGCACAAAGCACAAACAGTGATTTTTTTTTTTTTAAGAAAATAAAAACAAATGTGGTGAGCACAACAAATGACCCAGGGTTCAATTTGAGGGAGTTTCCGGTCTGCAGTGGAAAGAATGGACATTCACATAGAGGCCAGTGTCTCTGAGTTTAAGAAACACAGTTCAAAGCTCAGGGAGGCAAAGGCATAATTTTCAGGGCAAAAAAAAAAAAAAAAAAATCACAGGGGGTAGAAAGTTCTACGCAGAGTTCCGGAAACACATGGAATATTTTCTCTGATCACAACAGAATTAAATTAGAAATCAACAGCAGAAAGATATTTGAAAAATCCCCAAACAATTGGAAATTAAGTAAACATTTAAACAATCTATGAGTTACAGAAGAAATAATGAGGAAAATTATACAAATTTTTGAACTGAATAAAAATGAAAACATGACATAAAAATCTGAGCAATGTTGCTAAAGCAAGCTTAAAGGGAATGTTATAGTCTTATAGAATTTATATAGGCTTATATTATAAATATTTTGCCAGAAAATAACAAAAGAATGATCTAAACCTCCACCTTCAAAAAAGTTAAATAAAACATAAGAACAAGGAGAAATAGATAACAAAAATCAATGAAAGAGATAAGAAAAGCGATAGAGAAAAATCAATGCAAGCAAAAGTTAGTTCTATGAAAAGATCAATAAAATTTATAATAGCCTAGCCAGCCTAATCAAGGAAAAATGAGAATTACATAGATTATCAATATCAGAAATGAGAGGGCATCACCATAAAAAGGAACTGTTATGAGTAATAACTTTATACCAACAAATTCAACTCCCTAGATGAAATGTACAAATTGCTTTAAAGATACAAACTACCAGGACACACTCAAAGAGATACAGGCATGGGGCGCTTGGGTGGCTCAGTCCTTAAGCATCTGCCTTCAGCTCAGGTCATGATACCAGGGTCCTGGGATCTAGCCCAGTATCAGGCTCCCCCGCTCAGTGGGAAGCCTGCTTCTCCCTCTCCCACTCCCCCTGCTTGTATTCCCTCTCTCGCTGTGTCTCTGTCAAATAAATAAATAAAAATATTAAAAAAAAAGAGATACAGGGCAGTGTTCTCATATACATATAAAAAATTGGATTAGTGATTAAAAACTTTACCATGATGAAAACTCCAGCTGGAGATGGCTTTACTGGTGATTTATACCAAACATTTAAGGAAAATAGAGCACAAATTCTACCCACAGTCTTCCAGAAGATGGAAGCAGAGGGAATATTGCATAACTCATTCTATGAGCCCCATAATCACTCTGATACCAAAACCAGAAGGCTCTGTAAGAAATCTATACATCAAAATTTATCATGAACATACATGTAGAAGTCTCTAAGAAAATTTAAGCAGTTTAAATCTAGAAATATGTAAACTGATAATATATTATGGCTAAGAAAGATATATCCCATATATGCAAAGGTACTCTAACATTTGAAAATCAATCAGTGTAATTCATGGTTTTAACAGACTAACAAAGAAAAACCATGTAATCATCTCCATAGAAGCAGAAAAAAACATCTGACTAAAGTCAACATTTACTCATAATAACATATTTTAATTAACTGAGAATCAAAGAGAACTTCTTCAGTCTGATCAAAGACACTGATAAAAAGTGTTACAGCTAACACGTTCATGCTGAGAGACTATTATTATTTAGCTTCACAAAGGCTGATAATTAGTTCGCCCAAGTGTTCATAAAATTTTATTCTTTACTTAGCGAAGTATGTGAATGCCAGTTTCTTCACCTGCTTAGCTGTATTTGGTATTGAAAGTTAACTTTGCAGCTTGAGCTCACATGTAGCAATTTTACTAAACTGCCTTATTAACTCTATTAACGTACAGATTCATTTGAATTTTCTAGGTAGATAACAAGCAAATAATGGCACTTTTGTTTCTCCTTCTGGAAACCCTTACACCTAACTGTGATATCTAAGCTCACCAGTACTGCAATGCTAAAAACACAAATGGTGATATTTGGTCTTGTTCTTCAATACAAAGATAATTCTTTTCATATCTCCATAGTCTTTAAAATATTTACTCTAGGTTTTTAATAGATATTCATTCACTATTTATATAGATATTTTTTCAACTTAAACATATTTCCTCCTTTAATTCTCAGTTGTTAACAGTTTTGACCATGAATGATTACTGACATTTAACATGTGCTTTTTTTTTTATTTTTCTTTTTGAGTCTTTTGGTATACAGTTTTCTGCCTTTAAGCTGTTAATGTAATGATTTACATTGATAGTTCATTGGTATCGATTGAGATTACTGATATACTTTGATTTACTTCTATTTCATATTTTGTCTTTTTTATTTAGTTTTTTTATTCCTTTTTCTTTGCTTAAGGTTTTTCTTCTCCATTCTTGTAACTTTTCCTTCCATAAGTTTAGGAAAATGCATTCTATTCTTTATGCTTATCTTATACATTTGATATTAATGTTTATCCCTAAAAGTTCTAAAAATAATCAATGTTTTCCCCTCCTCTTTATTTAGAATAAGTACAAAGCCCCAGAAAATATAATTTCAATCATCCCTTCCTTACTCATATGCTAGTGAGGTCAAAGATTTAATTATCCCTTCACCTTTAAAAAAAAAAAAAACTTAGTCAAACATCACTGTCATTGTTTTGTTTTAAGATTTTATTTATTTTTTGACAGAGAGAGAGATCACAAGTAGGCAGAGAGGCAGGCAGAGAGGGGGGGGAAGCAAGTTTCCTGAGCAGAAAGCCTGATGCGGGGCTCGATCCCAGGACGCTGAGATCATGACCTGAGCCGAAGGCAGAGGCTTTAACCCACTGAGCCACCCAGGCGCCCCCAAACATCACTGTCATCGTAATGTTCAACAGTTTACAGCTGCCTTTTTAGATGATGTCCATGTTAATTTAAGACTTAGTCTGTTAATCGTGTTTTATATTATTCGTCATTTGTTATATTTATAGATCACCTATATTAAACGTACTATAGAGAATGATATCATTTTTATATAATTTTTAGTGTTACACAGAAATGCAATTGACTTTCAAACTTCCTGAAGTCAACCACACAAAATAAAAGAAACAAATCTTAATTATCGTATCACACATTGTCATTCTGAGATATGCAAAGTGCATTCCTTTAGTAAGGTCCTTTTGGTAGAACATGTTTTGAATTTTTTGCTATTTTGAAACAAAGTCTTGCTTTTACTCTCATTCTTTTTGTTTGTTTTTGTTTTTTTTAAATTGCTTATTTTTAATTCTCACGTAATATATATTACATAAAATTTACCACTGCAACTACTTTTTAAAATTGAAATGTAATGGACAGACATTATATTAGTTTCAGGTGTATGATATAATAATTTAATATTTATAGATATTAGAAAATGAATACCATAGTAAATCTAGTTAATATCTGTCACCCTACATAATAATGGATTTTTCCCCCTCATGATAAGAACTTTGAAGATTTGCTCTTAGCAACTTTCAAATATGCACACAGTATTATTAGCTATAGTCACTACACTGTATATTACATCCCCATGACTTATTTTTTAATTAAAAGTTCATGGTATTTGACAACTTTCACCAATTTTGCCCCCATCTCCATCCTCCCCCACCACCTCTGATACCCACCAATCTTTTCTCTGTATCTATGAACTTGTTTTTGTGTTTAAGTTTTTAAAACTCCACATACAGGTGAGATCATATGGTATTTGTTGTTTCCTGTCTGACTTATTTCACTTAGCATAATCTGTGTTGTTGCAAATGGCATAATTTCATTTTTTATGGCTGAATAATATTCCACTGTAGATATATATACCACATCTTTATCCTTTCTCCACTGATGGACACTGACATTGTTTCCCTATCTTGGCTGTTGTAAATAATGCTGCAATGAATATGGGGGTAAATATGTTTTTTGAGTTAATCTTTTCATTCTATTGGATAAATACCCAGGATTGAAACTGTTGGATCATATGGTAGTTCTATTTTTAAGTGTCTGAAGAATCTCCATATTATTTTCCACAGTGAAAGCACCAATTTACATTCCTACCAACAGTATACAAGTGTTTTCTTTTCCTCCTATTCTTGTCTACGCTTGCTATTTCTTATCTTTTTTATAATAGCCATTCTAACAAATGTAAAATGATACCTCATTGTGGTGTTGATTTGCTTGATTAAGGAAGTTGAGTATCTTTTCATACGTTGGTCCTCTGTATGTCTTCTTTGGAAAATGTATATTTAGATCATCTGCCTATTTTTAAATTAGACTTTTTTGTGTGTTATTGGGTTGCATGAGGTCTTAGTATATTTTGGATATTAATCCCTTATCAAATACATTATTTGCAGATATTTTCTCTCATTTAGCATGCTGCCTTTTCTTTTTGTTGGTGGTTCTGTTTGCTATGCAGAAGCTTTTCATTTTGATGTAATCCCACTTGTTTATTTTTGCTTTTTGCTGCCTTTGCTTTTGGTATCAAATCCAAAAAATTATCGCCGAGATCAATGTCAGAGAATTTACCCCATGTGTTCTTCTAGAGTGTTTATGGTTTCGGGTCTTGCATTTACATTGTTAATCCATTTTCAGTTGATTTTTGTGTATTGTGAAAGACAGCTATCCAATTTCATTCTTTTGCATATGGCTGTCCAATTTTCCCATTATCATTTATTTAAGAGACAGTCCTTTCCCCATTGTATATTCTCGGCTCCTTGGTCATAGAATCAATGGACCATTTATTTATTTTTAATTTTTAAAAAATTTTTATTGCATTATGTTAGTCGCCATAAAGTACATCATTAGTTTTTGACGCACTGCATCAATGGACCATTTATGTGTGGGTTTAGTTCTGGGCTCTCTATTCGGTTCCTCTGATTTATGTGTCTGTTTTATGTCAATACCATACTGTTTTGATTACTATAGCTTTGTAATACAGTGTGAAATCAGGAAGAACGACGCCTCCAGTTTTGTTCTTCTTTCTTAAGATTCCTTTACCTATCTGGGATTTTTTGTGGCTCCATACAAATTTTAGGATTTTTTTTTTTTTTTTGAAAAATGCCACTGGAATTTTGATAGCAATTGCATTGCATCTGTAGATTGCTTGCTTTGGGCTGTTTGGATATTTTGACAGTATTAATTCTTCTAATCCATGAACATGGTATAACTTTTTGATGTTATTTTTGATATTGTTCTTTTTGATATTGATGCTATTGTAAGTGGGATTATTTTCTTAATTTCTTTTTCTGATAGTTCACTGTTAGTGTATAAAAATGCAACAGATTTTTTAATTGACTTTGCATACTGTAACTATTGAACTCATTGACTAGTTCTAGTAATGTTTTTTGGTGGTCTTTAGGGTTTTCTATATATAATATCATGTCATCTGAAATAGAATTTTACTTCTTTCTTTCCAATTTGGATGCCTTTTACTTCTTTTTCTTTTCTAATCATTCTGTCTAGGATTTCTAGTACTATGCTGAATCAAAGTAGAGTGAATGGACATTCTTGTTTTATTTTTGATCTTGGAGGAAAAGCTTTCAGCTTTTCACTGTTAAGCATGGTCATGGCCGTAGCGTTGTCATATATGGTCTTTATATATGTTGAGGTGTGTTCTATCTATATCCCATTTGTTGAGAATTTTTATCATGAAAGGATGTTGAAATCTGTCAAACGTTTTTTTCTAGATCTATTGAGGCTATTGTAATATGATTTTCATCCTTCATTTTGTTAATGTGGTGTATCACTGACTGATTTGTAGATCTTTGGGATAAATTCCACTTTATCATAATGTATGAGTCTTCTAATGTGTTGTTAAATTCAGTTTTCTAATATTGTATTGGGGATTTTTGCATCTATGTTCATCAGGGACATTGTCCTATAATTTTCTTTTCTTGTGGTAACCTTGTCTGCCTTTGATATCAAGGTAATGTTGGCATCATAAAGTTAGTTTGGGAGTATCCCCTCCTTGTCTGTTTTTTGGAAGAGCTTGAGAAGGACTGGTATTAATTTTTCTTTTAATGTTTGGTCGAATTCACGTATGAAGCCATCTGTTCCTGGACTTTTATTTGTAAGGAAGTTTTTAGTTACTGATTCAATCTCTTTACAAGTAACTGGGATTTTCGGATTTTCTATTTCTTTATGATTCAGTCTTGGAAGGTTGTTAAAAATTTATTCATTTCTTCTAGGTTGTCCAGTTTGTTGACATATAAGTGTTTACAGTAGTGTCTTATGATCCTTTGTATTTCTGTGGCATTAGTTGTAGTGCCTTCTCTTTCATTTCTAATTCTATTTATTTGAGTCCTCTCTCTTTTTAACTTAGTGCTTTTACTCTCATTCTTGAAAGATTTACTTGCTGACTACAAAATCCTAGAATGACAGTTATTTTTCCTCAGATCTTTAAAGATATTGTTCCACTGTTAATGGCTCCCACTGCTGAGATATGGCAATAGAAGAGACAAGGGGTAATTTTGGGGGGGGTCATCTGTCTCTTTTCCATTAAACATGCCACTGTATTTCTTTTTGAAATTTGTCAATATAATTGTTAAATTGTCTCTTTTTCCTTTTAATCTACCATTTTTTGCTTCACATATTTTTAGTTTTGGTGTTAGAAACCTGTGCGTTTAGAATTGTTAGATCTTCCTGATCAACTCTTTTATTATTATGAAATAACCATTCTTTTCTCTAGTAGCATTGCTTTGTGTTTTATGACTATGGTAACTTCAAATCTCTTATGGTTACTGTCTTCATGGTCTGTCTTTCTCCATTCTTTTTCTTTCAGTTTTTTTATGTCTTAGAATCTAAAGAGAGTCTCTTAAGTACAGAATATAGTTGGATCCTTACGTTTTTTACTTTGTGATTGAGCATCTAGTCTATTCATATTTAATGTATTTATTAATAGGGTTAGGTTTATGTCTGCCATTATTTATTTGCAAAATGTTTCATGTTTTTTTTTTCTTCCTATTTTCCTCCTTTACTGTTTAAGAAATATTAGTGTACCATTATTAATTCCTTGGTTATTTTTTTTTTAAGAAATATTAGTGTACCATTTTTAATTCCTTGGTTATTTTTAAACTTTATTTTCAAGTTATTTTCTTAGGGACTGTTCTAGGGATTATAATATTCATTCTAATTTATCACAAGGTTAATACTGACTAAGTTCCAGGAAAAATATAGCAATTTTGCTTTATATATATAATATCGCTTTATCCTCCCCAGTAACTTTGAGCCATTATTGTCATACATATTGCCTGTATGTGGATTATAGTCCCAACTATAGAGCATTAAATCATTGTTTCATATAATTTTATGATTTTTACATAAATCAAGAGAAAAAGGAGACATTTTAACTGCCTTTATATTTATCTACACTTTAGCATATTCAATCTCTTCATTTTTTCCTTTGAATTTAAATTACTATCAGGTATCATTTCCTCTCAGAAGAGAAAAATTTGTTTTTACTATTTCTTATATAAATGGATGTCTGTGAGCAATAAATTTCTTGTCTTTTATCATCTGTTAAAGTCATTATTTTCCCAACATTTTGGGGGATAATTTTGCTGCATATAGAATTCTTGCCTAATAATTTTTTTCTTTCGATACTTTGAAGGTCATTTCACTACTTTCTGGTCTCAATTGTTTCTGATGAGATGTCACACGTCAATCATTTTGTTAGTCCTACTATATGTGATAAGTTATTTTTCTTTTGCTGCTTTCAAAATTTTCTCTTCAACTGTGGCTTTTTCAGCAGTGTGACTATGATAGGTCAAGGTGTCAATTGATATCTCTCTCTTTCATCTACTTAGAGTTCATTTAACTTCTTAGATCTGTAGTTTAATAGTTTTCATCAAATTTGGGAAACACTGACCTTTAATTTTCTACCTTTTTCATTCTCCTGTCTCTCCCTGGGATTTGCATTACATATATGTCAGTATAAAGGTCACTGAGGTTTTGTTTGTTTTTCTTAAATATATATATATATATTTTTTACCTGCTCTTTAGATTGAATTATTTCTATTGCCCTATTTTCAAATTTCCTAATTCTTTTCTCTACCACCTCAAACCTGCTGTTGAAACCACTCAGAATATTTTTCATTTTGATTACTTTTCAAATCTAGAATTTTCATTTGAGTATTTAAAAAACCCAATTTTAGAAGATCTTATTTTTAGATGATTTTTAAGTTTACAGAAAAATTATTAACTACATAGACTCCCTATATACCCCTTGTCTCTTGCGCACAATTTTCTCTATTATTTTTCTAAATTTTTCTCTATTTTTAATATCTTGCATTAGTGTGGTACATTTGTTAAAGTTGATGAACCAGTATTGATACATTATTATTAACTGAAGCCCACAATTTACACTAGGATTCACTCTTTATGTGGTGTAGTTCTATGGGTTTTGTCAAATGTATGTCATATACGACATCACAGTGTCATACAGAATAATTCACTGCCCTAAAAATGCCCTGTGCTCCACCTATTCATCCTGAGTCTCCTCTTCTTTCCCTTCTTGAACCTGGCAATTACTGATCTTTTTAATGTTTTTGTAGTTTTGCCTTTTATAAAATGTCACAACTGGAATCATACAGTCTTTTCAAACAGTCTTATTTCACCCAGGCACCCTATAGTTGATTTCTTCTTATTGCTGAATAATATGCCACTGGATAGATACACCGCAATTTGTGGATCCATTTACCTGTTAAAGAACATCTTGGTTCCTTCCAATTTTTGACAATTATGAGAAAGAAAGGGAATTAAAAATTAAATGTGAAGATTTTTGTGTGGACATAAATACAAGTGTGACTACTAGATCACATCATAAGACTATGCTTAATTTTCTAAAGAATTGCAAAACTGTCTTCAAAAGTGGACGTACCATTCATGCTCCTGCCATCAATGGATAAGAGCTCCTGTGGCTCCACATCCTTGCCATCATTTGGTATTGTCAGTATTTTTAATTTTAGCCATTCTAATAGGCATGTACTAGTATCTTATTATTGTTCTAATTTGTAATTCCCTAATATCAAATGATGTTGAGAATCACTTCATGTGCTTATTTGCCATCTACGTATCTTCTTTCATGAGGCGTATGTTCAGATCTTTTGCTCATTTTTTTTTTTAAGATTTTATTTATTTGTCAGAGAGCTGAAAACACAGAAAACTGCAGGCAGAACAGGCAGAGCAAGCAGAGGGAGAAGCAGGCTCCCTGCTGATCAAGGAGCCTGATGTGAGACTCGATCCCAGGACCCTAGGATCATGACCTAAGCCAAAGGCAGATGCTTAACCAACTGAGCCACCCAGGTGTTCCTTTTTTGCTCATTTCTTAATTGGGTTGTTGGTATTCTTCTTAAGTTTTAAGTATTCTTTGTATATTTTAGAGGCAAGTTTTTTATCACATATATATTGTGCAAATATTTTCTCCCATTTTGGAGAAATGGATTTTGTATTGTCTTCTCATTATCTTGACAGTGTTTTTCACTGAGTAGAAGTTTTTAGTTTTAATGAAGTATAAGTTATGATTTTTTTTTCTTCATGGACCATGCTTTTAGTGCTATATCTTAAATGATTTAATTAAGATTAAATCTTTTTTTAAAGAGATGTATGCAAAGCCAAAGTTTATTTAAAAAATAATAGAAGGTAAACTAATGAATGAAACTGTTTCCCCCACCCTCCCCAATAAAACCAAGTATAATTGCAAAGAGCTGAGATTTAGGATAGTATCCTAAGGTGCCTTAATATGAATTTCTCTTATTAGAAAAGAAATCTTTGCTTGAGATATTTTTCTTCAACTGGATTGAAAATTATGTGTG
>CM052807.1:13079054-13150942 GCA_028533885.1 Nasua narica
TATCTATCTATCTATCTTCCAAGATTTTATATAAATTCACGTTAGTTAACATACAGTGTAGTATTGATTTCAGGAATAGAATTTAGTGATTCCTCACTTATGCATAATACCCAGTACTCATCAAAACCCATGCCTTCCTTAATGTCCATCAAACATTTGGCCCATCTCCCTACCCACCTCCCCTCCAGCAACCCTCAGTTAGCTCTCTATAGTTAAGAGTCTCTTGTGGTTTGCCTCCTTCTGTTTTTTTTTATCTTATTTTATTTTTCTTCCCCTTCCCCTATGTTCATCTGTTTTGTTTCTTAAGTTCCACATATGAGTAAAATGATACAATATTTGTCTTTATCTGACAAATAGCACTCAGTATAATACAGTCTAGTTCCAGCCATGTCATTGCAAATGGTGAGATATCATTCTTTTTGATGGCTAAGTAATATTCCTATTATATATATACCACATCTTCTTTACCCATTCATCAGTCAATGGACATTTGGGCTCTTTCCATAATTTGGCTATTATTGATAGTGTGCTACTAATCTTAAATAATTAAAATATTTTCTCCTGTGTTATCTTCTAGAAGTTTTACAGTTTTGGGTTTTAGATTTAAGATTATGATCCAATTTGAGTTAAAATTTGTGAAAGCTGTGAGGTTAGGGTTTAGATTCATTTTTTGTTATATGGATGCCCAGAAGTTGAAAAGACTATTCTTTCTCCATTGAATTGCCTTTGTCAATGATGAGTTGACTATTTGTGTGGGTCTAATTCTGGGCCACTCATTCTGTTTCATTGATTTATGTTTCTGTTCTTTCACTAACACCACACTGTCTTGATCGCTGAAGTTTTATAGTAAGTCATAAAGATGGGTAGTGTCAGTCCTCCAGTTTTGTTCTTCTCCTTCAGTATTGTGTTGACTCTTCCTGGTCTTTCGCCTTTTCATGTAAACATTAGAATTGGTTTGTTGATAACCATAAGATAAGTTACTGGGATTTTGATTTGGATCACATCGAATATAAAGATCAATTTGAAAAGAAGTGACATCTTAACAATATCGAATCTTCCCATCCATGAATATGGAACCTCTCTTCCTTTATTTGGATCTTCTTTGATTTCTTTCATCAGAGTTTACAGCTTTTCCTCATATAGATCCTGTACATATTGTGTTAGATTTATACCAAGTATTTCAGTTTTTTGATGCTAATGTAAATAATGTTGTGTTCTTAATTACAAATTCCATGTGTTCCTTGCTGGTATATAGGAAAGAAGCTTACTTTTTATATTAATCTTGTATCCTGCAACCTTGCTGTAATTGCTTATTAGTTCCAACAAGTTTTTTGTTCCTTCTTCGGGATTTTCTACATAAATAATTGTTTCTTCCAAAAATAATTTCTATTTCTGTATTAAGATTATATCTCTTTTTTTAAAGTAGGTTCCACACCCAACACAAAGGCTTGAATTCACAATCCTGAGATCAAGGGTTGGATGCTCTACTGACTGAGCCACCCAGGTGCCCCTTGAGAATATATATTTTTTAAAAAGATTTATTTATTTATTTGAGAAAGAGAGAGAGCATGGTGCAGAGGGGCAGAGGGAGAGAGAGTCTTAAGCAGACTCTGCACTGACTGCAGAGCCTGATATGGAACTCGATCCCACCCAAGATCATGACCTGAGAGGAAACCAAGAGTTAGATGCTTAACTGACTGAGGCAGCCAGGCACTCCAAGATTATTATCTTAATAAATGCTGCTATCTGTGTGGAACTGGAGGAAATATATTGGGCAAGATTTTTACATTGTAGCAGAAGACTCTCTACTTCATTAATCAAAAATATTCATTACTTCTTTTAGTAAACATTTGTTGTGACCTACTGTGGGCAAGCCTATATACTAGCTGCTACTAGTAGGAAATTCAAGAAAACAAAGTCATACTTCTTGATTGTAAACATTTCCCAAAGACTCATTACATATTTCTTAAATGCTTACTGTTCTCAAAGCTTTATAGATTTTAGTATGTTAATCCTCATAACCAATATATGAGATAGGTACTTTAGTTACTACGTTTATTTTTAAATGACAAAACTGGGTACAAAAAGGTTAAATAATTAGGTAACATAAATACTAGTAATGAAAACAGGATATGAATCCTTGCAATCTGATTGCAGAGCCAATGTCCATACTATATGATATGCTACAATGTAATGTTGTACTATACTACAGTATACTAGCTTTCATGGAGAGAAAGCGTACAGTCTAATAAGGAGATAACAGATGCAATATATAAAAAAGAAAGAATAAAGAATATGGAGAAATATTTGCTAAATTTCACAATAACAGGGTGTGGTGAGATGGTCAGGGAAGCTTCTGGAAGATTTGGAACTCAAGCTGTCCTTAGGAGTGAATATTCATTGAACAATTTGTATTAATTGATGTCCTATGTATTTTATGTGCCTTATGTTGTTCAATTTTCAAAAAAATATAAGATGGGCATGACTATTACTCGTTAGCAGCACTTCAGTGTGGTTTTAACACTATTTTAAAAAACTCAGTACTCAAAATGATTTTCAAACTTCTAGAAAAAAAATGTAGTACATTTTTCATGTGTGAAGATATAACTTGGCCATATTTCATCAGCACTGATTTTTGCTAAAGTTCTGAGAATCTTTCCTGAAAAACTAAAAAAAATACTTTTCTATCAGACTTGAGATTTGTAACTGAAGCTCACGAGTTAGATGCCGTATTGATCTAATATACCATTAAGTGGCAAAATAGTACAATTTATCATGTTCACATGGGATTATGGAAAATTCTCTCTACGGCTTTGGGTCCCTGTATATATTTTTCTCATTTCTTTATATAACAGACTGATGATAGAGGAGTTCTCACTTCAGTCTTTTGTTTCCAACAATCAAATACATGTAAACAAGCAATTATTTTTGAAGTAGTGGACTTTCTCCTGCACCGTTTAAAGCAATGATTTGTTTATTACAAACTGTAAACTCTATTTTCTGCCTATAAAACAAATTACCTTTTGCATGAATATGAGAACACATAGTTTCTCTAAGTTAGCTGGTGAAAACCTCTCTCTTGCTTTAGTGTATTAAATAGGTTATTAAATTCCATTAACTTAAGTGCATGCAAGTGCCCCTGGCTTAAGAAAAACATTTCCACAGATGCCATTTATCCAAGATCAAAAGTGTCTTTTCTGGGTAGCCATGAAACAAAGAGTCAAAACCTTACATGAAGAAGGAAAAACAAAGAAACAAAACTCAATTTACATAAAAATGATGTCATTTAGCTCTGCAGACTGTGGGGGTATCTCACCGGCCCTTCTCCAATGTGTGTGTATATATGTATGTATATAACAAATGACATTTTATGCACATGAATTTGCCTATCCAATACTTCAGTGGGAGACGGATGTTGAATACTCTCAGACCAGAACATATCCAATGATTAGCAGCATTATCTTGGGTGCCGACTCTCAGTTTCACTATGAGCACACTCACGTTCTCCTCTAGCTTCAGATGTCTCTCTTCGGCCTCTTCCTCGACCTCACCTCCCTCCCCTTCCCTTGCTGTGCCTCTGGCCAAATTTCCCTTCTTGTCCTATGTTCCAGAACCAGCTTCCCTGTCTTTGTCCCATGTGTAAAATTCACCGGATGTTCATCCAGTCTACGTAACTCCTGAACTTACCTGACACTGCATCCTAAACAGCAGGACATTTCTGAGTCCCACTTGGGATGAGAATTGGACACTCTCTACGAGCCACAGAGCCACTCGAGTCAGCCGACGGCACAGAGCTTTCAGTCAAATACAAGCACTTTTCATTATTTACAATAGTTATAGTCTGTAATATCCAGTCACATGTTCAACAGCCGATCAATATATGACCTTGTTTTATGTGCGTTTCTGTTTAAGGACATCTTATTTAATATAGACTGCTGACTGATTAACACAGAATGCACAGCCAACGGTGCCGTAACTCAGGCCTGAATGAAGGGTATCTAACACTCATATTTTCTCTGGAAGGCACACCACAGCCTTCCCGTGCTTTGGAACATGAGAGAACACTTCTGTCCTATGCTTGGGGCTATTTGAAGCAGTGAAACCACCAACAAACAGCACAAAAATGAGAAAAACGTGTACTATTTAGGACCACTACTAAATAGACCGTGCAAAAGACACTTGTACATGCTATGAGCTGACACAAGGACGCAGAGTGTCATCTTGTTTGACCTTAGCTGGGGACAATTCAAATCATTTGCCACTCGGTGCTTTCCGCGAATGTCCACGAAAACACTCTAGGTACTGATGCCGAGACTACAAATAAATGTCAGTGAGTTAGAGGATTTGCAAATACAGAATCTGTGAAGATCGACCGTACTTAAATCATACAAATGTTATGGGCTAGGATGCTCTCAGTGACCCCAGAAAAAGTTCCATTTTTAAAAGGTATATATTCTTTTTGACATCAGCGACAGCCCAACCCAACCAGAATGGAAATTTTTCTTAAAACCGCGTTCAAAAAGCCTTGAACTCTCGTGTCTCCACAGAGTGCTTCTAAGTTACAATTCATCATTCTGGGCATTCTATTTCAGCTTCCTCTGAGAGCCCTGACCTTTCTTTGTATCCCAGCCTGCAGGGTTCCAGCACCTAAACAGAGAGGTCAGTATGGTCCTCAGGGAAATCCTTTGTTCAAAGGCACAAGGTAGAATTCTTTCCAGTAATCCTGAAGGAAGAGACAACTATCTTACCATCAAACACCACGGTTTTCTGTGACGGAGGAATAGCTTTCTCGTGGGTGGACTTCTCTTCATCCTGACAGATTTATGCAAAATGGTATTCTTTGAGCTTTTGCTTCTTGGCTGAGTTTTAGTGGAGTCAAGGAAATCACAGGGCTGGTGTCTGCGGCGAGCATGTGCATAGCGAAGTGTTGCAATGGAGAACTTCTGGCGGTATGAGCAGGGGTTTCAAATAGTGAGGTGTGACGTGGAACCCAAATCCTGGGTTTACCTGGATTGGGTTTTTTCGTTAGGATTTACGCTGTGACCCATTTCAATGGGAGTTTAAAACCATGTTTCAAAGTCCACTGTGATGATGAATTCTAGAATATTCTGACAGTCAACATGACCTTTTTCACAGGGATTCAGAAGAACTACAACTAGCACCACCAGGCTGCAGAAACACCTGAGGCCTCCCTCAGATCGCAAAAGGAAAATAAGCTTTCAAAGTGTTTTTCAAGTTGCCTTTGGGTTTTGTTAAATGTAGAAATGTTTCTTTCTTTTTTCTTCACTTTTTTTTGGTCAAATGAAAATGTCGCTGTCAATTCTTTCTGAACACAGAGTCATGCCCTCGGATACTTGGGGAAAGAAAACCCACATGAAACACTTACCCAGATGTTATGGGAGAAATGCTGGTTTAGAAAAGTCTTTGTTCTGGGGCTGAGGCTGCCATGGTTCTTCCATCGCATCAATTTTTACTCACACAGTTTGATGAGTAAAAACACACTGACCGATAATCCACAAGAACAACCGAATACCAATGACGAAGAACAGAACTGCTTCAGTGGGAGGTGAAGAAGGGCAAAAACATCACGAAATGAGTTTCAAGGGTCTTAAGCAGGCACTTGTGTTGAGAGTTTCATTTTCCTGGTAATTGATTTCTTTTGCTCCAAGAGAAACCCACAACCTGTTTGAATCTGGTTTCTACCACGCTAGCTTAGGGGCAGAGTACTTGCTAGCAAGTACTTCCCCTTCGGATGTTTGGTGGCTCATGGGCATGCTTGTTGAAGACAACTGCCCAGAAGAAAACACCTTTCCTGTGGCTGGAGGTCCCATATGCAATGCTGCTAAGAGGCTTTACTATTCCCCTCTGCCTGGCTCACTGCTCTGTGACCTTGACCAAGGGACTTAGCCTTCTGAAGTCGTCTCCTCAACTGCAGACTGGAATTTATTACCAAAGTTTATTAGCACATTTAATTGTTACTAGATCTTAATAAGAGAATGGATTTACAGCCTTTGAGTGCCTTGCATTCAAGAAGCACTCACTGTTGATATATTATTTCTGCATCATAATCCCCTCTTTCGGTCACTCTGCACTTCTTGTGCCTTCCCCTATCAGCCATGGACAGTTGGAGCCCACACCCCAGGGAGGGAGCGGTTGGGGTGACCGATGCCTCAGGAGCAAGAGGACTTATCCACGGCCAGAAGGGCAGGCGGGGACCGGACGGGGAAGAGAAGTCAGCAAAATGTCAAGTGTCTTTATTACGACTCAACTGGTTTTAAGGTTTCCATTTCTTTTCAGCAAATGTGTTTTCTTCCTCTCATGGAACTCGGAACATATGTGATGCCTGGCAGCTGATTTCTGCAACTCTTACAGTCAGGATTGGAGAAGGCTGACTCATAATTTCTTACACCACACGTGTGAAAGCTTTCAAGAAAATGTGGAGGGGGGGAAGAGCCACAGGATTTTGGATGATACTCTCAATTGCTTTTCAATTAAATCAGTAAAAAAGAATTCATGGGTTATTTGCTCCTATTTCTGACTCATTTATAAAGAGAGTGAGCTGGGGGGAGGGGAAGGGCAAAGGGAGAGGGAGAGAGAGAATCTTAAGCGGACTCCACCCCGAGCATGGAGCCTGATGCGAGGCTCAATTCCAGGACCCTGAGATCGTGACCTGCGCTGAAATCAAGCGTTGGATACTCAACTACTAGTCACCCAGGTGCCCCTCTGACCCTTTTGAACTACTATTACTGAAAGCAGCATGAAGAGATGGGTTGAACAAAAGGTAGTATCACTGAGAAGAACAGAAAAAAGGTAGCATTTTGTAGAGCATTGTGGTTTTCCATTCATCTTACTTATTTGATGTTGTAGGCCTCCTCGTGATGCAGGTTTTATCAGTGACAAGGACAAAGGCTCCCAGGGATTACATAGCCACTGAGACTTTAGCCACTGGGATTTTACTGACTCTAGGCATCAAGTTCTTTGCATTATATCCCACACCTTTTTTTTTTTCTCTTTAAGATTCACACACCTCCGCTTTGATTAAAATTAAAGTAACATAAAGTAGAACATGATACCTGTTAAAATAATACATTTGAGGAAATGTTCTTCAGTTATCACTGTAACTGATCAGGCATATGACAGATCTTTTACAAGACACACAGTCCCTAACCAGGTCAAGTGTTTCTACTGATACAGTATGGGGACGGGGGGCGGTGAGGCGTCCGTGAGCAAGCCGGACTACCTATGGACGACGGCACAGTGACAGAGCCCTCAAATGAATAAACTCATTCAGTGCCGTGAGTTTCCTTTTAAATAAAGTATTTTTCACATTCTATACAAGTTAGACAAGAAGTCCAGTAAGGGTCCTTTATTGCCCTCGAAATGGGCGAAAAGACCTGACAAAGTAGTTCCTCTAAGCAATTTCCTCATTACGTTCCTGGCAGAAGGCCCGGGTACAGTCAGTGGCAATTCTAGAAGCCAGAGTAAGACGGTTTGCATAAGGGGAATAGGGACACCGGAAAGCAGGACTTGGAGGTGATCTACCCCGGCCGGAAGAGTTATGACAAAAATGATGAAATGCTGAGAATTGAAAATCACTATGCCAACTACCTTTAATAAAGAATCCTACTAAGCCCACTAGTATCACGGATTGAGACAGCTCCTCTGTGAACAAAACTCCCCAGCTTGGACATCAGAGGAGCTCCAACAACTCCTGCGACAGAGCCCAGGAGAGGGGTTAGGAGCCAGACACAATAACTATAAGCTAAGTTTCTGCTTCATTCCAGAGTTCAGTTCAAATCTTGGACTCACCACTTAATGACTGCATAACTTTGAGCAAAGCACTTAGACTTTGTGGAGCCCCATTTCCCTGCGTGTAAATGGGGATAACAACGCTTTTCGGCGCGTGGTTGGGAGAACAGAAGATTAGGGCATACACTGCACAGCACGCGACGCACAGTAGACACTGAATAAATAGTAGTTATTATTTTGTATGATTGTGATTATTCACAGTCCTGGGATTGTTAACACCACCAATGCTATAATTTAAAACACATGTATTCTTCACATTCTAGCAAACTAGTTCAAAGCCTGTTTTTCAAATACATTATCTAGTTTGGGCTTTGGAAAAAAAAATCCCCGTATATGTTCTGCTCTGCTTATCAAAGGCTCTCCGTAATGCTAGCCCAAGGGGAAGTCAATTACACAGGATACTGTTCTGCCTTCTATTATTCTTCTTGAACCACATTCCATGTGGTAATGGGTCAATTTCTTTACTTCCTCTTTCCTCCTACCACATACCATACCCTAAAAAGATGCCAGTTCAGTTTTAGTCCTCCTTTGAAAGTGAATTTTCATCTCCCTCTCTCTCCCCCCCCCTCTCTTTTTTCACATTACTTAAAGTTGTCGCAAGGTCTTTTCGTGCCCTCCAACCCCAACCCATGCAACAAAATAGTAACGGGAGAAAATTATTTGTGCTTCAGCCAGAGTCCTCCCGCTGAGTACGAGGACTTTGTAATGAACTATGCATCCATAAACGGTTGACTCTTTGATCTCTGGCTGCTTGTACAACTCTAAAGAGAAAGGCATTCCAGTCCAAACCACACAAAGAGAGGGGGACACAGGTTATTTATGGGAGCCCACTGACTCTAAGTTTAGCCTGGCTCTTTCAAGATCCAAATACACACATCATTTTGACGGCCAGATCTGCTCCCTCCCCTTATGGTGTCTAACGGGGCTGTAGTATAGGAGAGGCTGATCTCTGGCTTCTCTCTGGGGTGAGAAAGGTAGCTGGCTTGGCAGGGAGACAGACACAGCAGTATTTATAGAGACAGTAGAAAATCGAATCCATATGCCTACAGCGGGAAATCGGAGTAAATCACCAGGCGCTAAGAGGACTTCTGAATTCCCTTTCTGAAGCCAGTTCAGTTTCTGGCCAAGAATAAACAGGACCTACGAACTAGCTCTCTAGCTGCACAAAAATCCAGCATCCACACGCCCTCTTTAATCTGACAGCACTCCACTGACACTGTCACTTTACGGAAAGAAAAGAAATGCCCGCTCTGGTTCCTCAAATTCGGAGGCGATTTTGCAAGTCGGACTCCTGCGTTACTCCGTGCACTTTCGGTGGCAGAGCTGGTGCAAACAGAAGCCATGAATTCCCCACTCGGGCACTGGGGGAGCTAAGTTCAACAACTTCTTGTCAGTGATTCTCAGATCATGAGGTTCTTAGGTGCTCTGCAATATGGCTGAGTATTGATTCACACCACTCAATAGAGCAAAAATCAAGTTGAGCAAAGACTGCCGTGGGATAGGATCTAACTATTCTCTTTCCCAACTCCCTCCGCAGCCGATACTAAAATTTTACAGGGCGGTGTCAGAATGGGGAGGGCTGTATGAGGACCTCTGTAATGGGGGAAAAACTCAAAATGGAAGTTGCTTTTTTCTAAGGGCAGAATATTGAACTAGTGGATTTATGATCAGAGTGTGGACCAAATAAATAGAGCCAAAGCTGGGGCTCAATCCGGTCATCCATTCACCCATTCCAGACATTCAAGTCCACCTACAGGAGGCTGTTTTAGGCCAAGCAAAAGGACTTCAAGGAGATCGGCAAATTCACTTTGCTGCTTTTGTGGGAGCCTGACTTTGATTAAAGTCATATTACGGGGCAGGCCTAAAAAGGACTCTTATATTTTATTCATTCTATTCGGTCTACAAAGTCATCAGATATTTTACCCAGGACCACATATCATTTGCCAAAAAGTTCATGTTCTTTGACTATCTTCTTATTCTTTAGTCACTCATTAGGCTAGCTTCGAGCCAGAGTCTCAACACAAAGACAGGAATCTATGTGAATACAAAACATGCCCGGAAAAGCAACACGTGTGTCAGTGGCACTGCCCGCAGCCCAAAGAAAGAACGGTTAAAAAAATAAAACAGCTGCATATCAGAGCAAATACACACTGGAGGGAGACCGCGAGGTTCAACACAGACCTTTTATCCCAGTGGGCTCAGGGAGGAACAAATCAAGAAGCCAAGTTTTATAGACAGGCCTTCAGTTCCTAATTCACTCACTGTTAAGATGATAAAGGTTCAATAAAATTTCAGGATTCAATGAAAAGAAAGACCTTACCTAAAAAGAAAATGAGGAGGAGTCTTCCATAGATAAGTAGTGCGATCTTTTGGGGCAACACCCAGGAGGTCTGGGATCGGGCCTCCAACTGTCTCCGAGACACAGCATCCACAGTGAGATCAGGACAAATTTAGGACCTCAGTCTTTCCACCTGAAAAATACACACAATAATGTCATTGTTTCCATGAAGCAATTGCTCATAGCTAGAAATTCACGCTGATTAAAAAATACAGGAAGAACAAAGAGTGAGAGGCATATACAACGTGAAGCACAGAATGCCTTGTAATCACACATACCCCTTTGCAATGTACCCCAAATGAGAGGTTTTAGCTTCCGGTTTTCCACAAAACATTAGTTGCACCCTACAAAGGAAGGTAAAACGTGTAAAGCTAAATCAACTATGAAAGTAAGAGCAAGTTTATGTAGTTGGGGGTAGAAGATAATTGGGGAAAGCCAACCGAGAATCAGAGTGGCTGAATGAAAGGGAGAACCATCTCTGATAACGCCTTTCTGCCCCCTTTGTTGGGGGGTGATGGTCAGGTGTGATTGCTGTATCCTCATAAAAGCCTACTACGCAGAGATGCTTGAATTCCACGAGTCCTGCTGTGCCCAGTGGGAAATAACCACGGGACCGCGGGAGGGTGTGGGGTGGTGGCGGCAGAGGGGGTGGAGCGAGTACTCCAACACAGAACATGAGTTGCCCTACATACAGATTTTGAACTCATGGACAAGGCCAAGAGGCACCTCTTTTGTGAAGGACTACTCCAGGATCACCGAGGAGCCCCAGAAAATCAAACTTGACATTGCACTCTTCCCCGGCAGTCAACAGATTCCTACGCTTCCAGAAGCTGTGGTGAGTTGAGTTGATGTCCGTGAAATGAGTGCACATAGGATAGTACCACTCTTTAGAACATTTCCCCAAATGGAAATCTGCTCATGTCAACTCTTATTAAGATCCGCAGAAACACATTTCTAAGTGGAGAGAAAATCATGGATGAAACTATGAGAAAAGTCATTGAACACAACTAAAATGTGTCACGGAGAGATCTAGCGTTCACACCAAAATAGCTATGTTATTAAAATTTGAACAATTAAAATAGATCGTAAATATTGTTGAGTTTTGACCCTGAAATAGCATTGTTATTAAACTTTTGAAATATTGCCTATGTCCACACCATTTAGATTATGTCCTGTGTTGAGTTCAAGTAGCTATAAATGCTAATATAATGTAGAATAGTTTTCCACCTCTGCTGATCTACATTCCAGGCTCTAATGTTGAATCTACTACCTCTTCATCATGACACTTTACGGACATTCTTACCTAGTTTGGATTCTTCTTTTTGATACTTGCTCTACTTACCACGCTAGGCTCTGTTGGCCACTGAATGACAAAAATGATGAAATGCTGAGAATCGAAAATCACTATGCCAACTACCCTTAATAAAGAATCCTACTAAGCCCACTAGTATCACTTTTCATCCAATAACAACTATCTGAGAATGGCAGAATGGATTCCCCATTCTCATGAGGAGTAAGAGTCTCCACATTAAAAATTACATTCTTACTGAGTAGTGGCCAAAGATGTGCACTCGGGTCAGTCTGACTTCAAAATCTAAGATCCTTCCACTTATATAAACCATGGACCAGCCCAACGAGTGACTGTTTTACCAGATAAAACATTTTTAACACAGCTACGTGATTGCTTTATTACAATGAAGACAAGAACCAGTTTCTATTGAGTGCCCAGCACTGCTCCCCTCACATTGGCTCACGAGACCATCGCAACCCTCTGGGCAAGGAGGCGTCATCAGCCTCGTTTCACAGATGAGCACGTGGAGGTTCACAGACGTTAATTGTCCAAAAACATATTGTAAATGGCAGAGCCTGACTCCATAGCCCTTTCTCTCAATGGCTGCTGTTTCTGTATTTGCATGGTTTGCAATTCTGTGTGAATACATTTACTGTTGGGAACAGAAGTTGCCAGGCTCTCCATTTTTCTTACGTCTTGTCATCCGACCACCCAGTCTGGCTTCCATGACACCACACCAGCTGCGAGGTCGCCCCTGGTTCGAAGACTTGCAGCCCTGCCTTCCCCCAGGATCTGCTCAATTCCAAACATTTATATTAGTCTTCTCTACTCCTCCTCCCAAAAAGCTTTGCCCCAGTGGCTGCCATTTCATTCTTCTTCCCCCTTCCTACTCGTGCCACTCCACATTAAAGGAAAGAAGGGTCATGTGAAAACACTATAGACTAGAAGGCAGGCAAATGGTGTGTAAACAGAGTATAGATATTGCAATAGAACAGGAACATACATCCTGAATTATTTGCTGGTCACTGGGGATTGTGGGGAAGTAATCATAATCATAATCATAATCATCCATTGCTTGGATATCCTTCTAAAAAAAGTTCTCTAGAGTCAGATGTGGTGAATTCAGACTAACTGTGGACGGTAATTAAAAAGTATATTATAGCATATTTTCAAATAGATATATTTTATATGTGTGTGTGTGTGTTTTAAACAGGGAACCACGTTTATTAGTTTTGCATGCAGCCACCTAGAACTTCTTTTTTTTAAGGAAGGGAGGGGCAGAGGGGGAGAGAGAGAGAAAATCTCAAGCAGACTCCCCACTGAGCATGGAGTCCAACATCGGGCTCGATCTCACCACCCCTGAGAACATGACCTGAGTCAAAATCAAGAGTTGGATGCTTAACCAACTAAGCCACCCAGGCACCCCTAAATAGATATAGTTTTATTACTCGTACACAAGGTAACTTCAGCTACACCATTAAATATGGCCAAGTAGAGGCCTTTAATATTTTCTTATAATGAATAAGAACATTTGCAATCATTTGGCTGTTAAAAGAGGAAATGAATGCACTGAAGGTACATGGTGTTACTAGAAAAAAAATCTCATCGTCAAGTAGATTAAAAGGCCTCTGAAATACTTTGAATATTCTTGCCTAGTTTCTAAGATCTGGGAAGAGAGATTTTGCTTAGGTAAATATTAACTTCAAACCAGCTGAGTTCCAAGTATTTCAAAATTTAAGATTTTGAGACAACATAAATATAAAAACTACTAAGTCTGATTGAGTGAAATTTTGTGGTCTGACTACTGCAAATTGCTATTAGTGGCAGAATTGTGGAAACCGCTCTGTGATTCTGAGTGGCTTGCTAATCCGTGGTCATCCTATGCCAGCACCATCTTTAGGGGAAAAGCAATTGTGAAACCTGCCTCTTTTTTGCAACAGAATTTCTCCCTCTGGTCTGCTGGCTACCACTCAGATTTTTTCATTTGGGAAATCCAAACTGGCTGCATAACTTGATAGAATACAAGAATATAAAATGAGAATTCTCCTAACTATGAAATAGTGGATGATATTCTGCATTAAAGAAATACCACTGGAAGAGTATAAAGGTCAGGAGGCCTTTCTAATTTAGTTGCTATTAAATAAGCATGTAAATCCTTTGCTAGTTATTGCTGGTTTCATGTGAAGCACGGGAGAGATTTGAAGCTGAAAAAAATGACATCATCCCCTCCAACACGCAAGCTGTATTCCTCAGTCCCTGATGCCAACTGTATAAAGGAAGGCTTTACTGAGTTGGACTTAAAAATGCTAGAAATTATTACAGAAGCTGTGGAGGTTTGAACTCATGGACAAGGCCAAGAGATTCCAATCTCTTCCAATGGAAGAGATTCCATTCCATATTAACCATGCTTACAGCAGTGTTATGAAATCTACAGGAGCCTTAATAAATCAGCAGAGGGCACGTGGAATTTTTCTTAGCCAGGGTTTTCTAATAGGTTTTTCCCTCTATAATAAATACAGGAGGGAGGAATTGAGCGGCAGGGGGAGCTGTCCAAAATCCGAGGCCTCCGAAATACCTGGGAAACTCTCTCTGCTGTACAGACTTTCAATTGATTTTATTGAATTAACATTTTAGAAATAAAGGTATTACTGGAGAGGGCCAGACGGCAAAGTAGATAAAAGTTAGGAAGTGGGTCACAAAAAAAAGAAAAGCACCAGGGAAAGAACATTTGTTTGAAAACTTTGGTAAGGTTAAGTCCTTTTTTTTTTTTTGATACAAATGAGCTTACTCATCATGTTTGGAGGCAAAGAAGAAAGAGTCAAATGGAGGATAAAATTGAAAATAGTTGAGAGAAAGTTCCTGGGGGACTGATATGGATAGGGATCTAGAGGACTGGCAGAGAGACTGATTTTAGAAAAGAAAATGAAAGCACCCCCCCACTTTTCCTCTTGGCTTCAGGGAACCATGAACTACTCTAGCCAATGTCCCAATGAACCACACGCGTCAATGTCCCCAAAGGGCAGTCACTCCAGGCATTCCTGGGTACAATTTTCCCCTCCTTCCCTCTTCCACTAGCCCCTATACCTCCCATGCAACCAAATTTGCAGGCAGAGGAAGAGAGAAGCAGGAAAGAAGAAGCAGTACCTCAGAATCAGATTCTCTGGAAGGAAGTATGTGGCCACAGATGCTTGAAGCCTTTCATTCCCTCCATGAAAGAATGTCCCAGAAATGCTGTCAGACAGTCAAGAGACTGGGCTTGTTTAGTCTGTATATCAGGAATTAGATGTAAAATATATGTTTGACTTCCAAGGAATAAAATGAATTTTCATGGTAGAGAAAGTTTCATGGAGGAAATATTATCCCGAAGCCTTCCAGTTTGAGCCTCTCCCTTCTAACTCACCACCACAAATTATTTTCATAATAAAAATGAGCTCCGAGAACAAACTAATTACATGGGAGAGCAACTTATACTTCACTGCAGTTTTCACAATATATTTTTTTCATCAAATATGAGTTAGCCGAAGTAATTAGGAAAAATGATTAGCAAAGCTCTTTATTGAATATGGATCCAAGTCATGTAAAAAAAAAAAAAAGCTTTTTTTTTTTTTTTGAAAATGGCTTTAAACCTACATTTTCTTCTAAGCAGTAATCTCTGTTCCCTTTCACAATAGCTCTCTGGGGATGTGTAATCTGAGAGAATAAAACTCTTCTGAAAGAATACCAACTTCTTTCCTTCCTTCATGCTAGAACTTTCCGTAAAGTTGGTAGAAAATCATGAAATGTGGCTGCTTCTTCCTACCAGAGCATTCCTACTTCCTACCAGTTGAAATCCCAGTACAAACCATCTATAGGTGAGCCTTGGGAATGCTTCCAGATTTGGAAAAGCTTGGACCACTGAGCTATGCTAGTTTTCAGTTCTCAAGTAACACTGAGCTTCTTTCTACAAAATAACAGTCGGTTTGAAAGGCATTTGCATCTACTCTTTATACCTTTACATTTTGAAATATTTGGGATGCTTAGGAGTAAACGGAATAAAGTCCATCTAGCTGAAATTACATTTTTCCATATGAGCAACTTAGGTTTAGTTGGCAATTCCACAAAGTAAGTTTAAATCAGCATCTCTCTTTACTTTTGTGTGTTCTGGGCACTCGGGCTTATAGAAAAACTTGACTGCTAAAAAAAAATCCAACAAACCAACAGAGATGAAAGTTAAAATTCATTTTTTAATTATTAATTTTTTATTTTATGTGCAAATTGAGACAAAAATTGATTAGTATTACTTTTTACTATTGCGTGATTATTTTATTACTTAGACCTTCCTAGAAAATGTAGCTTCTAAGCACTGTGGTGTGGCTATTAGCATGTCAGGTGAACCAACTGATTTTTTCCCTCCACTTTTCCTTTAACAAACCATTGCATGGCTACTTTGTGCCAGGCACTGTACCAGCTGCTGGGTACATAGTAAAAAAGGAAAATTGTCTGGTTCCTGCTTTCATGCTGTCTAGTGAGGAAAAACCCCTCGCAAGAGGTATTGGCCCAATGCTCTCCTTCTCCCATAACGAAATCGTCTCCTTCCTACATAATAAAGCCACTTTGTCCCTACATTGCCCAAACCCTATACCTTCACCATCACCCCAGGACAAGAAGGGGGTATAATCAAAACTATAATGATTTGACGTCAGCAGTCCTTGCTTCCTGAAGAACATAAAGATAAAATGTTTTCTGAACGTCTTTGAAATGACTGTGTCTGCTTCACATAAAGGCAAGAAAGGCTGGATGACCTTTTGGACATATTCAAAGGTGGAGGTGAGCTGAAGAGTGAAGCCGAGGGGTTCTTTCTTTGTGAAATCAGACACATGCCCCTTTGCTAAGGGTTCACACCAGCACTGTGATACCAACCGAACTTGCAAAGCATATTTTCATCATTTGTGACTTTCATCGCAGCATCCCAGTGAGATGGGCTATTTTATGACTCCCATTTTACTCCAGAGAAATAAGAAACACGAGGTTAAATGACTTTCCCAAAGTCAATAATAGACCTGGGACCAGGATTAAGAGTTTATAAATCCCTAACCTGTGCTGAGTGCACTAAACCATACACTTAACCTTGCCAAAAAATAACGGCTCCATTTTGCTGTTTCACTAATTAGAATCAAGACACATTAGGCAAGAACGTAGCACCTGGTTCATAATGCGGTGACGTTATTTTATTGCTGTTTCAATCAATTGCTGTTCAAAAACTCCATGTTCTTCCAAACTCCTCAGTGCTTTTATGAGACAGTTCCTGGATTATCAACTCCACCGGTGTCTATTCCCATACATCACATATTTGCAAAACTGCCCTAAGAAAACATTGCTTGGGAAGCAATGAAAATTGTAGGAAAGAGGAAAAATGCTCTCTTAGTAAGGAGGAAGCCATTTAACCTAATTTGGTTATATTTATATATTTAATTATAATGAATATATATTTATTATTATAAATTATAAATCAGATATAATGGTTTAGTGTGTACATACATTTACATATAATAAATATGCATATTTATTATATGCAATAAATTTTACATATAATATTTATTATACTATAAATATATAATATTTATAATATAATATAACAAATATTTGGCACTTGACGGATATTACCCCCAAATCTGAGATTATGAACACATCAGGTTCTCTAAGCTGTAATGGTTCCAGAAATGATTCTATTGTGTCTTCATCCCACTTTCCAAATTGACCAATTATTCTCTAAAAGCTAACAGAGTGCTAGGGAACTGACCCTTCTATTATTTTGTTCGATCCCTTGGGGGACCATAGCTCTTTGAGGGCAAGAGCTATGCCATTCTCAGGGCCATGCTTGACACAGGGCAAGAGCTGAACAAAAATTAATCTGAATATGAATCATCTCTGGTCTATCATGCTAGCCTTGTATACTTTTGAATTTTAATAACATGGATTGGAAGGCAAAGCTTTACAAGACACAGGACAACAAATTTTCTGTTTTACAGCTTAGGGCAGGGAATTACATAATCTTAAATAATGCATTCTTATTTCAGACGGTGAAACCAGTGAAAAATGGACATTTCAGATGAGAAAACGAAGGGCGACATGCTTCCAGTAAAATTGAATTTGGTATTGGTTTTAAGGGGAAAAAAATACGACCTCCTCTTAATGATGCTGTCAGATTTACTAAACATTCCCACAGCTTTGAAGTTTAAATGCCACCTAAGGGCTTTCTGCGAAGCTCCTAAAGAGGGACGGGAAAGGCTGAATTTGAGTTTGGTCAAGACTGTAACAATGAGTAATGGACATAGCTTCGTACTGCCCCCTGGTGGTGACACGCTCAGCTGCGCTCACAAACTTCATCAATCTTGGACATTCTCTTTGACTTCCATAGCAATACCTCCAGGAAAGACTTCTGAGCTTAGGGGCACCTGGGTGGCTCAGTGGGTGAAGCTTCTGCCTTTGGCTCGGGTCATGATCTCAGGGTCCTGGGATCAAGCCCCGCATCGGGTTCTCTGCTCAGCAGGGAGCCTGCTTCTCCCTCTCTCTCTCTGCCTGTCTCTCTGCCTACTTGTGATTTCTGTCAAACAAGTAAATAAAATCTTAAAAAAAAAAAAAGACTTCTGAGCTTAGATTTATAAATTTAGTCTCAGGCCCTTCCTCAACTTTCATATATCACCTCTGTTCCATTCTGTGCAGCTTGCCCTGGGTAGCAGGGAGGAAGGCAAACTGCTTGTGAGGGGGTTGTTTGGATTCCAATGGAGGACCCAACAACCCTTGTAGCCCATGTGGGAGACTGAGCAGTGGGACCATCCTAGAGCCAAAAATCAGCACAAAGTTCCCTATCATCAATCCTTCCGAGCCCTCATTCTTCAGACTCCCACATAGCCACTCTCCCATCCCAGCTATGACATGGCGACTAAAAGACCATGGAGTCAGGTTTAGTTTCAGCAGTCATGAACTTGTGGTTCAGAAATCAAAAAAGCATTTTCAAGGTGAGGGTTTGCCTAGTCCAGGTTGGGTGGGGAACATGACACACTCATTACGAGCTCAGTCGAAAAGGCACTGGTTGGGCCACTCGCACTGCTCCTTTTCCCTGTTAGTCTCCCCACATCTGCTCAAGAGCTGGGACAGTTGCTAAACTCAATGTATGTTCCCATCCACCAGATGGAGAAATGCAGAAGGGTTTTTAACTCAGGACCATTCCTTTGGTCTCCTGAATGCCTAGGAGCCTGGGCTGAAACCCAGGTAAACTCAGAAGACTCTCCCCCATCCAGCGTCTCTTTAGAAAAGTCTGCCTACATATAGCCAAACACTTGAACTTCAAGACAATGAAATGGCTGGATAGCAACATAGTAGCCAGAGCCTTACAAGGAGTTCCCGAAGGTGTTAACTGCTTCTAGCCAAGGTGATGAGGCTGGGGATACAGCTCAAGACAAGAAAAGAGAAAAAGTCAGGAGGCTTGCTATTGAACCAACTTACACAGGTGCAGATGAAAATGAAGCTTTCAGAATCCATCAGGAGGAGAGACTACAAGTGGCTCTTAAATGCCACGCACACAAAGCAGGGTGAAATGGAACTGGCTGTGACATTCCAGATCCTGCTGTCCAGCAGTGTGGATTCGGTTGGTCTGGCTGGTTAAGTGGGTTTGCCCTCCCTTCTTCCCCCGACCCACGGCCCTCCGCACTCCGTATGTGTCGCCTCTGCAGTTACGAGCTCCCTGGAGTAGGACAACCGTGTGGCCCCCAACCGGGCTCTTCTGGTCCATCTGGAGGTGCCAATGGGGACAACCAGCCTAGCAGCGGGTCCCCATTATGGAAGCCCTGACAACTCACACCCTGGCATCAAAGATTCCTTCTAGACTATTGGCTCAGACATGCTTCTTCTTATCCCAGGATGAGGGCCTCCAACAAAGAATGATGGAGTTGGGTTCCCTTGACCTTTGTCATCTGCTGCTTAAACCTATCTCATGTGGACCATTCCTTATCCTGGTGGCTTCTCAACCTCAAATCAGGCCGTGAGCATCTTCCAAGGGACTTCCTTCAGTTCCCTTCCTTTGTCAGCGTCCATCATTTTCCTGTTTTTCTCAGGTCTCATTTTGACCTTCAAGAGGTGGCTAGGGGGTAAGCAAAGGGGTATTGTGTCTCCTTCTGGTCCAGTCATGCAAAATACTGACCTACTGGAGATTCAGGACTCTTCATTTCTATTTCTCTGTTCTTTTGTCAGACCCACTACATTTTTAGTTGCTTCCCTTCAGAAGCTTTTGCTTTTTGAACATACTTCTGCATATGTATTTGCCGCAACAATTTCCACAAGGAAATAACAATAAAGACTTGTAAATTCACATGAGGAGCACAACCCAAAGCACTAGCCCTCATTTTTCTCAATGTTATGGTATTGTTGCAGAGTCAGAAAAGAATTTTTGCCAGAGAAGTAGCTCATAAAATCAGGTTTGGGGGAAATCAGGCAACTTGGCTTTGTGTCCTATGTTAATGGATCACAAGACAATTTATCTTCTCTACTTTCCAACACAGATAGGTTGTTTCCTAATAGGCTTGTGATGGGTAGGACTGTTGTATTTAAGGAGAGAAATATAAAGTGCTTCAGGCTGGTATTTAAGCCCCTATAAAACAGAACTATCTAACGATTTCTCATCATGAATCCCTACTCCCCCAACAGACTATTTCCCTTCCTGATCCTGATATATGTGATGTTTTTTTTATAAACTTAAAGTGGGTAAACATGCTGTTCCTTCTCTAAAATGCAGTTCCTGGTCTTCTCCACACATCTGGAACCTATCCACATTTCCCGGTCCAGCTCAAAGGCAGAGCAGTGTATGACGTCATCCCCTCTGCTGGATCAGAGCTTCCCACACATGCAGGCACATGATATAACCCCTCCTCCCCATTTTTCCATCCATCTCTTTATTTCCCAATTAATTAAATGGTAAGTTCCTAAAGGACCTCACTGTGTATTTTGATATTCCCATTAAACACCGAACCCGGAGCCATGCATCTCTTGGACACCTAGTGAATAGATCGCAGACTACAGGAAAAACAAGAGAAGCCCACGTAAATGGGATGGCAGGATCGTATTTCTCAGCACAAAACTGAGTTGGATGTGATGCTAGAATCTGTTCAGGGAGCTGCAGAGTTGCAGGGCCTGACCTTCACTTTCTTGTAGACACACACTGGGTTCACAAAGCACAACTTTTGCTAGGAATTAGGAAAATTCCCAAGTAGTCTGACAATCCAATTAACACAGACAGCACACCTGATAATTCTTCTTCTGACCCTAATTTAAGCGGAGAGAAGGCTTCCGAGCCTCACTTTGCTTTTATGTGTAAATGGAGTCATGGGCAAGTCTTGAATTTTCAGGGACAGGTCTGAGTTTCGCTGTCACTATATCTCACCTGTCTGCAACTTCCTCATTTATAAAGCAAGAGATTTGGAATATTAGGTCGTTCTCCAAGATTCTTTCCACTTTTATAGCCCTCTTTCCTACACCCTTACAACCTACTTTGTTTCCCTAGGGCCCTTCTCACCTCTCTGGCTTTCACTCCATTCATCAGTTAATAAACTGATTAACAACCACTTAATACCCATTAACACCCACCACACCAGGTCAAAAGAAAAGAGGGGCGCCTGGGTGGCTCAGTGGGTTAAGGCCTCTGCCTTCAGCTCACCTCACTATCTCAGCGTCCTGGGATCGAGCCCCGCATCGGGCTCTCTGCTTGCCAGGGAGCTTGCTTCCTCCTCTCTCTCCTCCTGCCTCTCTGCCTACTTGTGATCTCTCTCTCTCTCTCTGTCAAATAAATAAATAAAATCTTAAAAAAAAAGAAAAAAAAAAAGCAGTCATCCTATCCATTGGTCCTAACCTCTTGTAAAAAAGATACACAGCGACAATTTAAAAATAATCAAAACACACTTCCTTAGCTTTCATTTGATTGTGGCTTCATGTTCTTCCCCCAGTCACTTCATTTTTACAAAGCTAGTGGTTCTTTAAACAAATGTGCTTCCTTCGGGGAAAAAAAGAAAACTCAGAAAAAAGTAAAATACGTGCTTTTCTCAAATATATTTTAGATAACCTCTTCTTTTTTCAGCACCCACAGATATGACTCATCCTTAGAAGAAGAGAAAGGTACCCCTAGAAACCAAACGAAGATAAGAATGTGGACTGGATATAAACAAAAAGACCACCTCATTTTTAAAAAGGTTATTAATAATGGTGAATGATATTATATTAATATTTACTGGAAAGAGAAAAATGATTTCTTAAGGCTGTAATGAAAAAAAAAAGGTGAACAGGGAAAGATTTAAGCAGAATTTAAAAATAAAAAGAGGAAAATCCAATCCCTTGACTTGTGTGGTGCTTTTTATAGAACCTGCTTAGTTGGGAAATACGTGCCATGATTCACTTTTGAGGTTAGGAGACAATACGTTTAATCAAAGAGCTCTTCTCTCCTTTTTGTATTGCTCATAACCAATGAATTAATACCAATAAATATACAACATGCCCAACTCCTCAGTACTTCTAAACCTCATTATATGTGACAGAATGAGAAGGGGGATATAGAATCAACTTACTTTCAGAGCCTGTGCCCAAGGTGAATGTATGAAGGAATTACTACTTTTACGAATCTACTGTGTGCCAGTACTGATCAAGGCATGCACCATTCATTGCTGGGTTAGCTCCTGCTACAGTCCTAGCAGTTAGGTATGGCATCCTTGTCTCATTGATTAAGGAGCTGAGGCTCAGGGCACCGGGGTGGCCTAGTCGGTTAAACGTCTGCCTTTGGCTCAGGTCATGATTTCAGAGTCCTGGCATCAAACCCCACGTCAGGCTCTCCACTCAGCGGGGAGCCTGCTTCTCCCTCTGCGACCTCTCTCACTTTCGTTCTCTCTCAAATGAATAAAATCCTAAAAAAAAAAAAAAAGAAGAAAAAGAAGAAGAAAAAGCAGCAGCAGCTGAGGCTCAAGAAGCTTGAGTAACCAGCAGTTACTCGTGTGTACAACAGAATTAGATTTCCCTGACGCCCAGAACTGTCTTCTTAAGTCAATAAGACAAACCGGGTATGAGTTACTTGCTTAGTAAATTACAGTTGTGTGAAGGTAGATCTGATACCAGATTTCCTTCTACTACGGCCTTCCTAAACAATAATCTCTAATTAAACATGTAAGAAAACACCTTTAAGTTTCACCTTCATTTTTTTTAAATACCGTTTCCTCTAAAAGTCTCAAGGAGGGGAAATGCTCTCTTGAGGGGTGAGACTGGGAAGGGAAGAACTTGCAACCATCTCTGAGAAAGAATGCGGAGTCACTCAAAAGTACTTACAGCGTTATAGTAAATTTTATATTCCGGAGAAGATTCAAAGATCTATTGTTTTCATAAGAAAAATTCCAGAGTTGAGCTCTGGAAATTCTCCTTGGCCAGTGTGTCTTGGGTTCCATTAACTGCTCCAGAGTGAAGGCAGTAGCTGCGTTTTGGATCAGTCAAGTCACTGTCCCTATCAATTTCTGAAATCTGGAAAATGAACTGGTTTGGTGTGTGATTTCTATTGCTCTTTCGAATGACAAATGTGTGAACCTCTGTGTCACATTCTTTTTTGTCTTAAAGACCTTAAAAGTCAGCTTTAATAAGTCTCAGAGAAATCTAGTTCTAACACACACACGCAACCATTTCATCTGATGAATATAACTGCAACTCTTATGTCTTCTTTACAACTTCGGTAAAATATTTTAATTAAATGATGACTGATGGTGAACGCTGCTCATTTCTGCAGATCTGAGGTAGGATATATTTCATTGCTGCAACCTAAGGTTTCTGCCCCAGTCACTGGGAGTTGTGTTTCATAGGACTTAGATTGTGCTGATATTTCTAGAAGAGTTAAATGAAGTAGAATATTTTTCAGAGATGAAAATAAAAATTAATGGAAATTTTTCTTTTCATTAATCACATCAGCAAATCAATGTTTTATATCAAGCTATTATGTAACAAGATTCTAAATTATGTTCCTAAGAATTTCTGTGTAAAACATTTCCATATGGTAAGATCCGTAAAATTCTGTAACACATTCACAAATCATTGTGACAAGGAACACTGGTATTAATTTCTTAAAGTCAATGTCATTTTTCCAATATAATTTTATGATTTTATTTCCTCCTGCCTTGAAACTTAAAAAAAAACCTGCATGCCTTCTTAGAAAATAAAGGTACGTAAATATCAACATAAATGAAAAACAGATTAAGCAGTTCTCACGTATATATTTTGTAACCTAAGGTAAAGCCTGTATTCTTACTCTATATTCCAACAATCATTTATTTATTTTATGGTATTTATCAAAGTCTGTGTGTCTTGTGTAATTTATTTGTTGATTCGGTGTTTGACTTTCTAACTACAAAGTAGACTGATTCGGGAAGACAAAATCTCTCCAGGTGTTCTGAGCAGAAAAGGACATAAATAAGGGAATTTCAGGGTTACAAAAATGTCATAAAGGTAGAAGGAGAACAATTAAAGTTTGCCACTAGCTTCCAGAAAGTCAGGAAGTTTCTGAAACTACTGGTGATAATCAAAGCTGCAGGAATAACTGAAACCAGTGATTACAGCAGTACCCAGAACTGCTGAAAAATCTCACATCTGCTGCAGGCTGGACACCTGCCTGTGGAGTAAGGATTTGGCTTCTAGTTTCCAAATTTTGTGAGAATGCATCTCATTGGCAGAATCTAATCTGGGACCCTCCTGGCAAGGGGTTCTAGGAAATGAGTTCTCAGATTTCCGGCCCCTGTGATGGTAGGTGGTGCATGGAGGGAGTAAGTGTTGCTGGGCGGTCTGCAGAAAATTCCGTACAAGCTCCAAATGGGAAGGAGCCATGATGCTTTCATTTGCTCTCATGGTAAATGGTCTCAGGATCCTGTACAGTCTTAAAACTTTTTGAGGATACGAATGGGAACTTCTGTTTATCTATCAATATTCACCAGAAGAGAAATTAAAATTATGAACACTTAACAGTGCTGACTTATTCATTCAAAAGTGACAATAATAAAATCTTACATATTAACTTAAATATAATATTTCTTAGGAAAAATGACTGCATTTTTCCAAAATAAAACAAAAAAATCGTGGAATGCCTGGCTGGCTCAGATAGTAGGGCTTGTGCCTCTTCACCTCAGGGTTGCGGGTTTGAGCCCCACTTTGGGCATGGAGATTACTTCAAAATTTTTTTAAAAAATAGTGACAAGAGTGGTATTGTTTTACATTTTCGAAAATATTATTAAATGTCTAGCGTAACAGGCAATAGCTTCTCTATCTTCTATTAAAATACTAAATACAAGACCAACAAATACAAATAACTTTTTAGTGTTGTCGTGGAAATAGTTTGGCTCTTGAAGACCCCCTGGAAATTCCTCAGACACTCAGGGTCCCTAGACCACATTTTTTTTTTAAAGATTTTATATTTATTTGTCAGAGAGAGCACAGCAGGTAGAGGGAGAAGCAGGTTCTCCGCTGAGCAGGGGAGGACCCCTCAAGGCCAAGACCCCGGGACCATGACCCGAGCTGAAGGCAGATGCTTAACCGACCGAGCCACCCAGGCACCCTAGACTACACTTTATTAACCATGGTATGATCATATCATTGGCCACAAGCAAAATTATCTGACACATAATAGATATGTCAAAGATATCTGTTGAATGAAAGAGTAAAAAGGACACAGTACTGTATTGTTCTTGGCTAGTACATGTAAGCAACAATTTGTACATGTTTTCAAAGGAAGACTTTATCTTGCATTCATTTTGTCTTTCTTGTAGTTTTTGCTAGAAGACAGGGAGCATGTGAGACCACATTTCAGAAGTAACATAATTTGACTCAGATGAGCCTAAGGCAAAATTATGAATTGAATAAAGTATTCAGTGTCCTTCACACCCCTCCATTCCATCCCTTGTCATAGAATCAGAATAGCCTTATCAGACCATTGTCCCTTGAGGCACAGTTTTATGAAGCTCTGCTTTCCAAATTGGACGTGTACCTCTGAGAGGCACTTCGTAGAGTGTTAGGAGTATTTAAAGCCATAATAAATGGAACGAATAATCCTAGAATATTGATTTTACCTGAAGTCTTCAGGATAACAATACCTTAATAACTGCATTAAAACAAAGATACTTTATGACTCGCATGATAAATTGGACTGTCTAAATTCTTCCCCTCTTTCTGCCACATGGTCCAAAGGAAACGAGGAGACATGTGTAGTCGGCCTGAAACCAACCTAAAACGAGGAGCCATACCGAGCGAAACTGGAAAGCCATAAGGAAGGAAAACGCTTGCTGTTTTACCCCTTGAGATTTTGATTTTGTTTGTTACATGGCAAACACTGATAATGCAGAAACTGGTACCTAAAAGTAGAATGCTAGTAACAAATCTCCACAGCATTGACTATGAGATCAGGAGACAGGAAATAAGGAGATCATTATAGGGAGAATGGAAAAATTGTTACCTCTGATATGTAACTGACAAACCTATGGGTCAGATTGTCGTCTGTGGTAAAACTCAGAACACTGAAAAGGTCCAAAATAACTTGTGGCGTCGGGTGAGAGTTTTGAGGCAAAGTATAGCTAGAATGAGCTGGCTCCTTTGGTAAGGTACTATAAGAAAGATACGAATTCAGAAAAGTTGGGTTTGCAAAAGAATAGAGAGCCCAGAGATTTGAGGATTTGTAGGGTTAGAAAATGAAACTGTTTCTTATCAAATCAAAGATGAAGCCATTAAGACGCTGCCTCAGGAAAAGACCTGATCCAGGGCTCTGTCATTAAAATGCGCCCTTTAGGCAAACACTGACTCAGGACTGTAGTCACATCTTTTTAAAGACACCTAAAAGCATTTAAATGGCTCCTGCGGAAGGTTTTAACTAGAAAATTGTTGTCTACAGAGATTAAAGGTATGGTCCCCTAGAAATCTATTAAGCTTAAGGGACTTATAATCAAGTCTATAGAAAGATCTATGTCCAGAAAGAACGGTGGGTGTGGCTTCGGCACAGGGGATTGCCTGGAATCAAACACATGGAAAACTGCAAAGCTTTTGAGATAATTATATTGGCAGAACTACTGTTAGACTTAATTCAAAGGACGTACAGTTGGCTATAAAAAGACTCAAGGGCAACCAAGAGTCCATAGGCAGGAACCAGGCAGAGAAAGCTGCTCAGCCACCAGGAAGAACATATTCACCACAACCCTCCTCAAACATGGACCTAAAAGAAGATCAAGAAGGACTTTCTGGCAGGTAGAGCCAAGAGCAATGGAAAACAATGTACTGGGGGCTGCTCCCAGGGAGTAGAACTTCCGGGCCCAATGAAGGAACACTCCCTTATCTATGGCCTGGCAACATTTCCAAAGTAGGATTTCAGAATTGCAGTGAATTAGTAACTTCTTTGTCCTCCCATTCTTGATCTGCAGAATATTTTTGGCACTCACTCTTCGCCTCTTCCACCATTATATACCGATTATGTAGCGTGCCTATGGGCAGGCAACTTGTCTTTTTAGCTCATAAGTCTCCATAACTTATGGAGTTGCATCTGGACAGATGTCAATCATGAGATTCAGGATTTGGAGTCTACTGTTGGGATCCGGAAGACCTGTGGAGCCTTAGAGTGGAGGTGAATATATTTCACAGGTGAGGGTAAATCACTGTGGCCAAGAGGGACAGCTGTGGTTGACTGGATTACTTTTCTCAGTTCTTCATTTCCTTTGTCACGTGACTGTAGTACAGTAGAGCAAACAATATACATCTTACCCTACAGATTTTAGGCTCAGCTGCATGACATGCTTCAGAAGGAGGTTGGGGGGTGACAGCTGCCTTAGGAGGCACGTCCTCTTTCCACTTGTTCCTTTGATCTGTCTTCGGTCGTTGCTGGTTGACGGAGAATGAGAAGACCCAGGAGACCAGAACTGAACCCAACACACAACCAAGGGTCAAGCCGGTCCTATCTTAGCCAAGCCTACACAGTTATGGCCAACAGAGACCCATATGTGAGAACAGAAATCTACCGTAAGCCCTGAGATAATGGAAGTTGCGCGTTACAGAGAAAAAGCAGTAATATACAGTGAAGCATAAACCTTTACTATATTTAAAGATAAAACAAGACTTTGAGAAAACGTCACACTTACTTTGGGCCTCTTGAGACTATGCTTTCAGACCTCAGGGCTCCCTGGTCATTTCCTCTGTTGTTATAGGCATTTTAGGGGATCTTTTGAAAAAACACTGTCTAGCAAAGAGCACCATCCTAGAGTCAGGAAACTTGGATCCTAATGCTGGTTCCACATATTCATCATCAATGGTGTGATGTTGGGAATGGTTGCACCATTTTCCTGGTACCCAGTTTTCTTCTTTATAAATTATAACTTCTACTTCACAAGATTCAGAGGATTAGTGAGAGTCAAGGAAAGGAGATAATGGATATAAAGACATTTTGAAAACAGTCGTGTGCTACATAATTATAGGGAAACTATCGCAATCTCTGCCAGTGTTCCTCTGGCATCCGCATGAGTAATTCAGGAGCATGGCTCACTACCCTTAAAAGTAGCCCCTGCCACCTCAAGCAGCTTTGAAGGATTCCCACTTCCTCTCTACCTCTCACCTCTGCAAGTGCTAGATAGTGCTTTCCATCATTGTTTTTTGGTCTGGTCCCATTACAACTTACCTATCCTACGGCCCCTTTCAATTCAGTTGTCCCAATTATCCCAAGATGGCAGTAGCTGAAAATGTTACTAATATATTTGCATTGTAACTGGAACTTTCTTGAGCAAACCCAAGAAATGACTTGCAATGAAAAGTTCAGGGCCATGTACAGTTCTCTGCTGGGTTAGAAGGCCTGGGAGTATCTTAGAGGACAGACTGCATACAAGGAGAGCTGGTCCTGAGGTGTGTAAAGAAGGACATCAGGGGCATCTGGGTGGCTCAGTTGGTTAAGCGACTGCCTTCAGCTCAGGTCATGATCTCGGGGTCGGGGGATTGAGTCCTGCATCAGGCTCCCTGTTCAGCCGAGAGCTTGCTTCTCCCTCTTTCACTCCCCCAGCCTGTGCTCTCTCTTCCTGTCTGTCAAAGAAATAAGTAAAATCTTTAAATAAAATAAAAAGAAAGACATCAATTTCCAGGAGGAAAATGTAGGTGATTCAGGCAGAATAACAAAGTCCTTTGACTCTGAATTATAAAAAACGAATATTACAGTCCTTGTAGAGAATAAGTTTTTTTTTAACTTTATTAAATTATTATCTGTTCTGAAAATGACCCTCACCTGCTTACAGATGTGACAAAGCCTTGTAGTATCAAAAGTAACCTCTGAATTAAAGGTCACCAATAGCCCCTTTATCTATAAAGACATGGAAAATTTACAATGGAACAAGAAGCATGAGATCAAGTCTGGGCTAACTAAATCTAGTGGAGGCTTTCTAAAGAGAAAAGCTATGGCTGTAATTCTGAGATGAAGCTGTTAAAACTTCAAAGAAAATTATTTCAAGAAAATATTCCCTAAAACAAAGACAATATAAAATGCTATAATTCAAAATGACTATCTGAGTTAAATAAAATTTCCTTATAATTTCAAAAAGTAGCAAAACAAATCTCATATAAATGTTATTGATAAATGTCTTCACCAGTTTCAAATCATTACTGTCTGAGCAAGTAATAAATCCTCTGCTTTTTTTTTTTTTTAAAGGAACCACTGGTGCATAAATAAAATTTCTCTATACCTTGATCTAAATATAATTTTACTTAAAAATTTTAAGCAAACTTGAACAATGAACCATATAACTGAAGTTACTTTACGGAGATACTGAGGAGGCAAATGCAGCCTACTGATACCAGATTTAAAAATAGCAAGATAGCTACACCCATTTATCTCCCTTCTTTCTCAACACCTAAAGAGGCATTAAACATATGGACACGGAAAATTGGAGGATACAGCAATGGATGAGAAGTTTTAACACAAACTGGGAAAGGAAAAGGATGGAGGAGTAATAACAGATTGAGCAGAGCAGAATTATAGCTCAAGAGCCCACTGAGCGGCATGCCAACAAGCAACCAGCTGATTCTCCCGATAGAACCAAAGGACTCTTGGAGGGACCAGCAACCCTTTCGGAAGGTGGGGCGGAAGTGGAATTGTGGAGAGGCGCAGAAGCAGAACAAGGCCAAAGCAGGGGCATGGCTGAAAGAACAGTGGGTTTCTCTGATGCCTCACAACATGTCTATCCCCTTCCTTCTCTCTCCACCCATTCCACAACACACCCTGCCCACACAACCGCTCAAGGATACTCTCAGGATGACTCAGGATTCAAAGCAGCAGGCGGACTGAAGGACTGTCCGAGAGAGAAGAACTCAAAACAGATGAAGTGAAGCTCCACATGTTTAATGGTGGAATCCTTGGCCACCTTCCCTGTCCTGCTTCCAGAATGCTGGCAGCCGGTTAAGTTGGATGATTCTGCTCTGAGGAAACTGAAGACCTGAGAGAGACAGTCTCCAGATAATGCCATCTGTCCCTTGTTTGATGAGTGCCCTCATCACCTCATAGTGCAGATCACCTGTCAGCATAGCCAGCCCTCCCAACACGAGCCCTCAGTCAAGTTTGCAGCACGCCCTCCCTGACCCAGATAGGACAAACAGCCAAGGTCGTGAGACACGGAGCAAAGCCTCCTGTCTAAAAGAGACAAACAAAGCAGGAAGAAAGATGACATAGGACAATGAGAAACTGCAAATCATGGAGGAAAACTTGAAGTACATTTGAACCTGTCATCAGACAGAAAGAGCAAATACTCGGTCTAGAAAATAAACATAGGATACTATAAAAGAGAAACCATCAGTGAGTAAGAAATAATTCCTGGAAAATAAAATTAAAATAGTCGACATTTTTTTTAAATTGGTAATCAGATGAACAAGCTAAAGAAATCTTCCATAAAGCAGAACAAAGAGATGAGGAGTAAGAAACAAAGAATATTTTTTTAAATATTAAGAAACCAGTTGAGGTCATCAAATGGATGTCCCAGGTGGAAAGCTTTGCAGAGCCTGTGCAGAGACAGAAGGGTGGGTGGGCCCAGGAGGGAGTGGGGCTCATAGCAATCTCCTGAGTTGGGGTCTCCCAGTAAAGCATCCATTGGGAGAGGGCAGGGAAGTGTGGGAAGAGAAGTAGAGTGGAGAAGGGTAAGCACACCTAACCTGCTGAGGGTTCAGCAAGAATGCTCCCAAATCTCTCGTGTTTTTATATGTGGTTTTTCTGCATCTACATTTCATTTTACAATAAAATGGTAAAAAAATCATCTTAAATCAGAAATACAGAAGGGCACATGCAAAACTTTATTTCAGTACATTTTCCCTTAAGAAAGGCATGAAGAGAAAAAGAACTTAAGGGGGCATTAAATGTGAGATTCTTCATGCTCTAGGAATCCAACACTTCTCCATCTTAAAATATAAATTCTTCTAGAATGAGAATGAGCCTAGAAGGATTTGGGCTTAAGACCTGCCACCCACTGGGACTGGCTATGTAAACGTGGACATGTTCCTGTCGTCTCTTTGGGACTCAGTGATGACATCTTCAAAATTATTTCTACGACTCCATTAAAATGAGTCCGTAACTCCAGAGAATGTTGGGAAGAATAATATCTTTTCTCTTCTTCTATTTCCTGTGGTTCAAACCGATTTTATATAGGAGCGTTTTAATCAAAACATACAGTCATTCATTTGAGATGGGCCTTTGAAGAAAAGAGAGTTGGGTCTTGAATCCCACTGTTCTTTGCCTGACACTTCAGGTATTTGGGGCCATGAGGCTCTGCAGCCAGTTATGTGCCCAGCTCCTGTTGCTACTCGGGTAAGAAGCAAGTAGAAATAATTCCAGTACAGATCTTCCCGGATTTACAGTAGGTCATGTCCCAATAAGCACATTGTAAATTGAAAATATTAAGTCAAATATGCATTTAAGACATCTAACCTACTGAATATCATAGCCTAGCCTAGCCTACCTTAAACGTGCTCAGAACACTTACATTAGCCTACAGTTCGGTGAAATCATCTAACCCAGAGGCTATTTTATAAAAAGTGTTTGAGTATTGCACGTGATTTATTGAATACGGCCCTGAAAGTGAAAAATAGAATGGCTGCGTGACTGCAGAATGGTTGTGAATGTACTTACCGGTTGTTTACCCTCGTGTTCATGCGGCCGACAGAGCTAAGGCCCCGGCCACTGCCCAGCATTGGAAGCAAATGGCATAGCGCACATTACCAGCCCAGGAAAAGATCCAAATCCAAAATTCGAAGGATAGTTTTTACTGAACATGTATTGCTTTCATACCATGTAAAGTCAAAAAACCATAAGTCGAACCATCCCCTAAGTGGGGGACTGTCTGTAAAGTACATTAAGATTGTTCTCCCTACCATATCCCAACAGGGTCACTAGAGAGCAAATGGTGATTAGAACACAACGGTTAGTCCAATAGCCTCATAAAGACTTGAAAACCTTGGTTAAGGAAGGACTTAAGATGATCCTTCAGAGTAAAGGAAAAATACAACTCCTATTTATAGTTATCTCACCTTTGCTTTGCCTTTTTCTATGCATAGATTAAAAGGCATTTTTGTGTATCGGTATATATTTATACAGTAGCATGTGCACATTACATATATGTATATATATATATGGTGCATATATTACTGGTAATATTTGGAGTCTTATTTCTACAGCTATTTCATTAATTCTCCCTATTCTTGGGCTTCAAAAGCGAACTTAGAGACTAACAGGGACCTCCGAAGGCCCGACATACATTCAACAGGAAATGTTCACTGCACTTGAGGAATTCTACTCTACCTCAGGCTAATTTATCAGAATAACTTCAAACCAGTGTCAGAAAAGACACCCACACATATCCCTTGTTTCCTGTACAGAGAAATAATTATGTCTCTGATGAGAAAGGGTCAGCCATGAACCTGGGAACATTTAGGAGGTCCTCTTTCCTTGAGGGAGGTCAGGTTGAAGGCTTAAAGCGGGTTGGGCCATAGCCTCAGTTCTTCCAGAATGAACACATGACTTGGAGTGTGTGCAAAACCTTGAAGATGCCTCCAAATACTAAGCCTAGGCTCCCGGACCGAGGACATTTCCATTTCTCATCCGCAACCACCCTGATGATGATCATTACCATTTTATGAGCAGAATGTGTCATCCTACTCCCTTATCGGTGCTGAAGCAAGCAGTCATGTTTAAGGAATATGTTTAAAAAATGAAGAGGGGAAGAGAAACTCCGTGGGAGTATTGTGATAATGGAATTCTATTCTACAATTACCAGGAGCCCACAGGTTTTCCAAAGGATGAGAACTAGAGGATGTTATTCTTAAGGAGTAGCTTGTGTGCAGCTAATGACCGCCAACAAGGTCCCAAAGGTAGTAACTGCTCCTGAAGCTCTCTTTTCAAATGAGAGGGCTGCTGAGTGAGCAATGTGAGTTGCTCCTCTTGGTCTATTTGGCCTCTTCCAAATTGCCTGGCATCTGCATTCATTTAAAAGGAAACATCACTGGGAGCAGCTATTAATACAGAAAATAACATTAACTTTAAATTGTGGCCCCAGAGAGTGGGGCCATGAAATCTTTTACAGGTGTTCATTAATTTTTCATTTTATATAACACTGGTGAGGGCTTTAAAACATATAAAAATGGAGTCAATTTTCTTTTCCAACTGTTTTACTTTGGGGGAAGCAGGGTTACCTCAGCAAGTTTCTCATCAGTCCTAACCCTTGCTTTCATCTTACTTACTTTCCCCTTCCTTCCGTCTAATGCTAGGCCATTAGAGTGTGACAGAAAGAGCCCTGGTCGGAATCAGTGAAGACCTCTTCTCATTTAACTCTGCCATTTATTAGCTGTATAACCTTGGGCAAGTCACCTAACCTCTCTGAAGTTTAGTTTCTTCATCTATAACATGAACGTAATGATACCAGCCCTCTCTTCCTCTCCCAGCAGGGGAATGCAAGTCCTTTATAAACTTCAGAGTTATATATATTTATAACATTCTAAGAGTAGGGCTGGAAGACAGCATTTAATTCATTAAAGAAAAGAAGTTTGACAAACTTGGAAACCATTTCAAGATGTGCTTCTCTTCTTACAACTACATCAAAATTCTTTTCAAACCTCGAGTCACAAATCATCCTTACGAAACCAAGAAGAACCTAATTCTAGAGGCAACATTTTTTTTCAAGGACATCCATCGTTCCATTTAGACATAACACACACATGAAAAAGATCTCTGTCAGCAGAAAAGCTCACAGACTAAAAGTCATAATCATCTTTAACTTTTCGCTATTATCCTGCGAAGAAAGAAAGTGGTGTCTCGTGGGGTTTTATTAGCTCTCTGACTGCAAATGACTTAGCTCCCGTACTCCTTTTATACACATTAAACCCACACACACAGTCTTGATTTAAACAACGTAAAGCATTTTTTATCTTGAAACATCAAGAGTTTTCCCTTGACCTGGGCAGTGTGCTATAACATTGTCTCAGTAAGACTCTACATCAAATCTCTGCCCCTCACTGACCCGCCAGCCATTGATACTTCAGGACCCAGCACGTCTTTGAGAGCCAAAGCTTTTGGACTTGCTTCTTGTATATTTCCTCCATAGGCATCTTTAGTCTTCTAAATCTGTGCCGATGACTTTCTTCCCTCTAATCTCTACAGCACCTAGAAGAGTGCTGAGCATACAGGAGATGCTCATTAAATATGCACCGATTGAGTATTAAGGAATATTATCTTGTATACAAAATATCATGTGAGCCTAAGTCAAGAGGGAGAATTTTGGCATAGATGTATGTGACATCTGCCTAGAAATAGGAGTTGTGCCTTTGGGCACAAATTATCATCTTTTAATATACCTAAATTGTTATGAACAATTTAATAGTTGCAGTTCATCTGAGAATAGACCATTTATAATCTCATCAAGCAAGAATATGTCCAGCTAAGCTGCTACTCAGTAAACTCCCAAGGCTTCATAACAGGAAAAGGGACAGTCTGGAATGATGAAAAATGATCTTGATTTCTAGTCTCGGTTTTGCCACAAGCTCCTTGGGTGACTGTGGATTAATTGCTTTATCTCCCTAATCCTCAAGTCAATCCTTCATCTAAAAATGAGTGGGTGTAAGCGGGTGATCTGGTTAAGTTCTGACATTAAGCAGGGAGCCTCTGCAGTCATTCTGGATCTGTGGGTGATGAGTCAAAAGACAGGCACAGACTGCTGGGGGGAGCAGCCCCTACACAGACGGGAGTTTCCAGACTCTGCGGGGCTCGCTCTGGTAAGTTGTCTGGAAAATGGATGCAATGGATCGAAGAAGGAATTGGGCGTAGCATTCTAATGATCGTGTGAAACCATCTCTATTTCCAGACGACATCATTCACAATTAACAGGGATCCATTGTAACAATTTCAAAAGTGAAGGAAAGCCAAAGGAACAGAAATTCTTTACTCCAGGAACTCAAACACAATACGATGTGTTGTTCAGTGGTAACATGGGGGCCTTTGCACACGTGAGGCTCTGAGTATCATCGTTGGGAGTCGCAAAGTTAGCTAAGGACTGTTGACCTTCACGTCTCCTCCCACCAGCGGCATCTTCCATGGGAAGTCACCTCTACCTTGGTAAATGATCTGAGTTCCTTTGGACTCATACAAGGAAGCGTAAGAAGCATTGGCCTGTGCATTTTAATCAGAACCAAGGAAGTGCTTCGTTTTTTTTTCCCTTTTATTTTCCAGGGAACTTTCAGTATTTCTAATTTTGTTTTGGGGTGGAAAGTAAAAGCTGGAAGGAGCTGATGCAGGGACAGCAAGTTGAAATCTTAATTTCAGATACTTGCTTTTTATAAAATGTGTCCTGTCTGCCTGCCTCCAAGCATCTCCCTGAAAGTAGCTCTCATTTCCAGTTGGAAAGGGATGTGGGGAACCAGACGAGACGAGTGAAGTTGTGGTAAAATCAGCTGGCAAAGAAAGTTGTAGGGACTGACTTCTCCTGATAAAAATAGGCTGCCTCTGGAACCAGTGGCTTCCATGAAGATTCTTTTTTATTTTTTTTAATTTTTATTTTTATTTATTTGAGAGAGAGAGAATGAGAGGGGAGAAGGTCAGAGGGAGAAGCAGACTTCCCACAGAGCTGGGAGCCTGATATGGGACTTGATCCCGGGACTCCGGGGTCATGACCTGAGCCAAAGGCAGTTGCCCAACCAACTGAGCCACCCAGGCGCCCCCCATGAAGATTCTTAATTGAAAATGCACATTTTCCATGTAGGGAGAAGGGGTGCTAGCGAGCCATTGCCCCAGCTCCTTTACTTCTATGTGTTCTCCGCTATGTGGATCACGGACCTAGGAAAGGCATACTTTCTGCAATGGGCTTTGAGTAATTAAACTGAAACACTGAAGTTCACTTCTAAGGAGAAAGTAGTAACACAGCTATACCCAGAACTCATGAAAAGGAGCCAGAAGTTTTCTACAATTACATTATAGCCAAAGGGGAAATGCCCGTCCACATGCGGAAGGCTAATCATTAAACACAAATACGCTTTCATACCAAAAGTGAGGAGAGAGGAGTAACCTGTAGGGAATTCCTGCTATGGGGTAGGCATTGTAGTAGGTGGCTCACAGAGCAGGTACAATAATCGTAATAAACAACAAATGGTGCATATAGTTTTTAGCACAGAGGATGAGCCAACTTCACTTTTAGGTGCTTTATGCGTGTTAACTTCATCTTCACAAACCCTTTGTATTAATGACCCCATCCGTAGAAGATAAATCCGAGGTTCAGAGAGGCTACCTGTTTATCCAACATCACATAGCTGATAAGGGAGGGAGCTAGGATTTGGACCCTGATATAAATAAGTGTAAAGCCCAGGCCCCTGATCTCTGCATCAGACTACACATTTAATAGTTCAAATCACCTTCATTTCATTAGTGAGGAAGTGAAATTCGGAGTTTTGTCATTTCTCCAAGGCCAGCCTCTTAAAAATTGTTGAACATAGACTTCAAACCTAGTCCTTCAGAACACAGGCTTTTACCCCTCCACCCAATCTGTGCAGTACGCTTCAGGCTGAGAAACCTAGAGCCAAGGGCTAAGCCCTGACACTAATATGGGGTTTTCAGTCTGGGTCATTCACACTGTCAATGCAAATCCTTTTCTGTCTTTTCATCAGTGAATTAACCCAAACTGCCTTCGATAGTTAGTCACATCTTTTTTCATTTTCAACTTTTAAAAAATTGCTTAGGCCTTTGGAGGCTATTTGATCAACATCTGATTCTAGGATTGGTCCACAGAGTTTTTCTCCAAGTCATGCTTTCTGTCTTCATCAGCAGTTGGTCTCATAGGAAAAAAAATTGCTGACTGAGACTGGTGTGAAATCTAAGATTTGAGCAAAGCAAATAGGCGGCCAACATGAACCACAGTTTCTCGTTACCTCATTGCCTGGGATAAGGAAAAAGCTCTGCAGAAGGGAGAAGGGTGCTTGCGTGAAGCATATTTAACAAGTTATGAATTTGCTAACTGGTCTACCTTGATTAGGTAAATTAGTTGTCTCTTATCTGGACAAATACATGAATTTATTCCCCTAGGACATGATGCCATTTTATAGAATTTCAGCAGGAGCCATGTGTGATACTGGGCACTGTTCCAGGAATGGCAGTTAACTGTCTTTGAACTTGAAATTCAGGTCGACCTACCTTTGAAGCCAGCTCTACCATCTATAAATAGTGTGATTTCAGGGCTATTATTAACTCTTTCTAATCTTAGTTTCCTAATCTGTAAAATGGGTTGCTTTGAGGGTTAATCAGATAATATACCCAGTGAAGAGTAAGTGCTCAATAAACAGTAGCTATGATTATGATAATCAGGAAAAAATTTTTCAATAATTCCATTTTCCTTCTCTAGGGCTATTTTTTTCCCATCCACTTAGTTCTCCAATATATAAATGACAAGGATCTAAAAAACATTTAAGTCATCAGCAGCAGCTGACAAAGTAAAATCATAATTTTATAACAATAGAGAAAAATTAAAAGAAACATATAGAGGGTTTCAATTTGAGCCTTTTCAATTCAAACAGAACCTTTAAACTGATAAATGTGTCTGAAAACTGGAGGGTAACAATAAGTAAAGTGGTAAATTTTTCATGAAAGGTAATGTAAATTCTATGTAAATTCACTCACAGAGAAGAAAAATTTTGTTTAATGAAAAAGTCATAAAAATTCACCAACCATCAATCAACATTTGATTCTGGAATATTCAGTAAGTAATACTGACAAGGTAATTCAGTGCAGAAAAGAACAGTTTTTTCAACAAATGGTGTTGGATTAACTGGATATTCACATGCAAAGAATGAAGTGGGACCCTTTCTTTCCCCGTCAGTAAAACTTAAATTAAAATGGATCATAGATCTAAAGAGCTAACACTATAAAATCTAAAAAAAACCACAGAAGCAAATCTTTCTGACCAGGGATTAAACGTTCTTTGATACAACATCAAAGCATAAATGACAAAAGAAAAAAATAGATAAATTGGAGTTCAACAAAACTAACTTTTTTGCTACAAATGGTTCCATGAAGAAAGTGAAAAAGACAATGCAGAAAGTAAGAGTAAATATTTGAAAATCATATGCTTGACAGGTACTTGTATCCAGAATATATAAAGAACTCTTACAAATCCAATAATAGAAAGACAAATAATCTAATTGAAAAATGAGCAAAGGTCCTGATAAGACGTTTATCCAAAAGATATAAAAAAGGCCAATAAGCCCCTGAAAAAATGTTCAACATGCATCACGGAAATGCAAGTCAAAACCACAAGGAGCTATCCCTCTACACACAAGAGGATCATCAAAATAAAGGATAATAAATAGGAAGTGTTGGTGAGGAAGTGGAGAAATTAGAACACTCATGCATTGTGATGAGAGTGTAAAATGGTAGAGCCATTTTGGAAAAAACATTTTCCCGGTTCCTCAAACACAGAGCTTCTTTGTGACCCAGAAATTCCGCTCTTAGGTGTGTATGTATAACTCCATCTACATAAAAGGCCCACAATAAGCGCACCTATGGAGACAGAAAGTCAATTAGGTTGTCCAGGGCTGCTGGTTGGTAATGGGAGTGACTGCTAATGGCTACGGGGCTTATTTTAAGGGGAGACAAAAATTGTGGTGATGGTCACACAATTTTGTTAATCTACTAAAACCCACTCAGTTGTACACTTTAAATGAGTGAATCGTATGATATGTGAATTATATCTCAATAAAGATGTTAAAAAGAACGACAAAAAGGAAGATAGCGCTGAGTGCTTTCCAGAAGCCAAATTACATAAGGCCAATCTACATGAGCCAAGAAATGAAAGGAAATGAGCCATATCTCTTGGAGAGCCTTCTCCATTAAGCATACATAGACCAGCTTCATTCATTGTTAAACAGCTTTGTTATTCTTGTCTATAAGTGCATCATCATATATTTAACTATTTTCCTCGTCATGGACATGGAATGCTTCCAGCCTTGAATTTGATGTTGCAGTGAATATATGTATATATATTTGTATTCGTATTTATTTATACATTTATACAGACATATTTTGTTATACTTTGGGGAGCATCTATTTATATGTATATTCATAGGATAAGTTCTTTGAAGGGGAATTATAGTGCTAAATTGTCCTGCAAAATTGAACCAAATTTACATTCCTACCAGCAATAGAGGAGAATGTTTATTGCCTTACATCTTTGTCAATACTATCTAGAATTCTAATAAGTGAAATCTATTTTTTTAAATGGAATTTCTTTAGTTATGAAAAAATCCAAGCATCATTTCTCTTATTTACTGGCCATCTGTATTTCTTTCTCTGTGAGCTTCTAGTTTTTAGTTAATTTTGTATGGAAAATTAAAGAAAGTAATGCATTCCCTGATTATGCATTGCAAATACGACTCATTTTGTTTTTTTGTAATCTGCCATATGAATTTCTAAAACTTTGTGTGATGTTATTTGTTGATCTTTTCCTTTATGGTTGTGAGTTTCGTATCTTCTTTAACAATGGTTTCTCCACTTCAAGATTAGAAATAAACAAACCTAAACTTTATATTGATACTTTGTGGTTTTACTCTTTACAGTTAAGACTTTGATGCATATAGAATTTGCTGTGAGATAACAAATGGGATATTTAGCTTTATTTATTTTTTAAAATGCTTAACATCTTTTTAACTTAACTCAATTATTTGAAATTTTGCTTTTAGTCTGAAGAACATTTCATAAATGCCATAAACTTGGGTCTATTTCTCACTTATTCTTTTCCTGTGATTTTCTAACTTTATTTTCAGCACTAATGTACTTTAATTACTTACATATTTTGCAATTAAGTAAATTAAGTAAAATTTAATTTTAATTACTTACTTGATTTCCAAATATGAGTATTTTATTGTTTTTCTCATCATTCTTTTCCAAAGATATCCTAAGATCACATGTTTATTTCTCCAGACTTATTCTGTTAAGGTCCCAGAAAAATATTTTGTTGGTATACTGGTATTTAAGAAGAATTGGTATTTTTAAACAATGATTTGTCCTAAAGACAAGTTGTGTCTTTCATGTATTCAAATTTTTCTTAAATAACCCTCAATAGAATGGTTAAGGTTTCCTTCCTATAAATCTAGCATATTTCTTTCGAAGTTTGTTCTTAAGAATTTTTTTTGTTGTTATCATAAATGAAATCTTTTCCATTTACCCATTATATTTATCCTCTGATGATTGGTCTGAATATGGGGAAATTGCATGCATTCTAATGTTTTATAGGTTAAATATACAACCAGTCTTCTTTCTGAATTACCTTCTTGATGTTGATGTTTTTCTGTTGATTTTCTGTGTAATTGAGTTTTATAGTCATATACTATACATCCATTAAATAATTAAAAATTATTCCCCATCCTAATATATATAAATAATTTATATAAAATAGGTGACGCATATACATATTTATATATTGTATACATACATATACATATATACATAAATTTAAGTTCTTCTGTCTAGTTATCTTGGCTAATTTTTCTAAAGTGATGTTAAATAAAAGTAGTAGTAGTAGTAGTGGAATTTCTTGAATTGTTTCTGTCTTCGATAAAAATGCCACTACATTTTAGATGAATCATAAAATCGGCATAGTATCAGTGTTGTTCTGGAAAATCTTCAACTGTTTTTACACAAACTTCAGCTTCTCACCATGCAGAACGTGAGAAAGTTGTCCTGTGAGATATAACTTTCACTCTCATGCCTCTGCATTGATGTGAGGCATATTTTCGAAACCATTGTTCGTTTTTACAACTGTTCTGGAGGATGACTGACTTCTCCTTGGGGTAGCTCCCTGGAACTATAGAGCTGATAGGTTAGTCATATGAATCCCAAACGAACCCTTTAAATTCAGTAAGAATCTACACAACCTTTTCATGTATATGATAAAAGGCAAAACTAAGTTTCGTTTGCCTCGGTTTTATAATATTGAACCATCCTTGCAATCCTGAGATGAATTTCACTTGGTTGTGGTGAGTTCATTATTCTCCTTCCCCACCCTCTTCTCCTCCTCCTTCTTCTTCTTCTTCTTTTTAAGATTTTATTTTTAAGAAATCTCTACATCCTACACGGGGCTTGAACTCACAACTCTGATACCAAGAGTCGCAAGCTCTACCCACAGAGCCAGCCAATTATTTCTTAAATGCACCACCAACTTACATCTGGTAAGATTGTAGTTCATAATGTACATTCATATGTTTAAAAATAAATGGTATACAGGTTTCTTTTGGGGGTTTGACATTATATACAGGTTTTAGTTCTTGTCCCTATGAGAAGAATCGGTAGTTCTTTTTCTATGCTCTAAAAAACTTATAGAGCAGCCATATTACATATTTTTTATAAAGTTTGAAGAACATACATGAGACTTCATCCAAATTTAGTGTAATGATAGGTGTGTTTGGAGGAGAGGAAGATGCTTTGATAATATTAATTTCTTCTGAATGTGTTGGGCAATTTTTTCCTGAGGTCAATTTTGGTAGTATTTATTTTCCTAGAAAACTTCATCCTACCTTTCAGATTTATTTGCAAAGCCATGTATTTTTTATTTTATTTTACTTTTTGTTTTTTAAGTAGGCTCCATACCCAATGTGGGGCTTGAACTCATGATCCTGAGATCATCTACCAAATGAGTCAGCCAGACACCATTGGAAGTCATGTAAATTATTTTTTGATTGGCTGGTTATTTTTCTGTGTGCTTTATTTCTTTTTTTCATTTCTAATCTTTTTAATTATACATTTTTCTTTCTTCTCTTGATTAGACCAGCCATTGCTTTATCTTCTTCTTTTATCTTTTAAAAAAAAATCTACTCTTAGACTTATTTATTAATTCTATTATTTTCTGTTTTCTTATTCATCTATTTTTGTTTTCTTGCTATTAGGTTCATTTATAGTTATTTTTCTGTTTCTTGATTTGGACTCTTAATTCACTTATTTTCCTTTATTTGACATATATATGTAAGCATTAGGGTTGTAAATGTCTTTATGATTTTGATTTTCTACCTCTTTTGTAATTTTTCTTTTTTTTTCTTTGAACAGCTGTTTACAAGAGGGTTTTCTACATTTTCAAGTAGTTGTTCTTTTAAAAATGTATGATTCTTTGTTTTCCGCAAAATCAAATTTTGTGAAAACACCAGCCTGACAACTTTTCCAATATTTATTTAGTTCTAGAGTAGAGGAGTCATCTGCCAAATGAAGTATTATACATTTTTTGAAGAGGTACATGGAAAAGAATAAAAATGAAAAGAATAAAAATGAAAAGAATAAAAATGAAAATGTCTGTGATGGTTTAATATTATTCAATTCACTGCCATCCCAGAGAGGATTAATTATGTTATGTAGTCACTTCATACTACACCATCACTTTCATCAGGATTAATAGTAGAGAGGACTTCACCGGTCTCTGTCCTAAATCTATAATGTCCAGCCTTCTTCACATTTCTCTGGAAGCCTACAGAAGGTCTAGCTAGGGAAGAAAGGAGCTTGGGTCAGTGGTCCTTACTGCATATGAAAAGGGACCGAGAGGGCCTTTTTCATTCTCTTACTTCAAACACTCACCTCATGGTTATCAAGAATGGAGGCTACAGACAGTGGGACAGGGTGGCAGAAGACAGTAGGCCACGAGCTGAAGACAATCAGGGCAGTCTGATTGCTTCTTCTTGAGAAGGCAGAGCGGGCTCAAGGGGGTCCTGCGGGCAGCAATCTACTCTGACAAGTTTGGTAGGTACCCTGACCATACTTTTCTCACATGAGCTCTTCTGCGAAGCTTCTACAAAACACTCTTCTCTGACAGACTTCAGAGTCACATTATCCACACATCTCATCTCTGAGATTCATTTCAATTCCATAAACAATGCTTCCAGCATTTTTCCGGACCTCCTTAAAGATGGTCCCCTCAAAGCCTTGTTGTCTGTCAGTCAGCATCGGCAACAGAATCTGCAGGTCCCAGTGGGATATGAGAACGTGAGGGTCTCATTAAAAAATTAAGAAATCTCCAGATGGAGAGAGCAGAGCATTAAACCAGGCACAGAGCTCTGCAAGACTGCTCAGGTCACACGCCCAGGAAGCCAGCTCTGCTGCCACTGGCCTCCCCAGCTGCTTGCTAACGATGTCCCAAGAACAATGTTGGCTCAAACATGCCATGATGCCAAGATTAGGAAAGGATCATGGTGTGTCAAGGATGAGCTATTAGAACAATGTCAACTACTAGGATACTCTTACCCTACCTTGCTGTAAATGAATGGGCATCTTTTAAAGACATTAAGGTAACAGGATGGCAAATACTACAGAGGTCCAGGGGGCACAAAGCAGGGTGTTTCCTTCCCACATATTTTTAGTTTTATGTAACTGTAGTCACTCTGGAAGGCAGCACTCCCACCTACACTGTGCTGAAGATGCCTACGTGTGGATTACAAGATTTTATTTATGTATTTATTTATTTGCTTACTTATTTATTATTTGTTGGGGAGGAGCAGAGGGAGAGAGAGACTCTAAAGCAGACTCCTCACTGAGCGAGGAGCCCAATGTGGGGCTCAATCCCACAACCCTTAGATCATGACCTGAGCCAAAATCAAGAGTTGGACACTTAACCAACTGAGCCACCCAGGTGACCCAGTGGTGGGTTATTTTAAAAGCCCACTTGCTACTATTGCCTTTGCTCTCTTCCTTTGCTCCCTGTGTTCCCACAGACCTCCTAAGCACCCTTGTTAGGAGTTTCTGATGCGATCATGCCCGTATATTGAAGAGTGTAGGCTGCCTACGCCTCAGTGCCATCCCATCCTCTTTCACACATGGCTATAGGTTGACAACCAGGCCCAGGCACTAAGCTGGAAATTCGCTGGAAACAAGGAAAGTCACTCAGAACACAAGGTCTTCACAACCACTAAACCGACCTCTATTCTGCTGCCACTGACTGACCTAGGAGCAGGAGACCTTGCAGAGTTTGTGCCAATGGGCACACACACAGGTAGGTAGGAGGGACACATCAGCACATCCCCCAGCATCTTCAGGTCACGTGTTCCCAGAGGACACGCACAGAGGCTCTTCCCTGGATGAGGCATGATGCTTGCTCAAGCTTCTGGGCACAGTTTAAGTTCTTCCTGAAAAGACCTTCTAAAATTATAAACATGTGTGTATGTCATTTTATCTTTACTAATTCAGGTTGGTCCTAATCACAGAAATAATTTTTATAGTATTTAAACATCTCAGTTTGAGAAAGTTTCAAACACAACAGTGAGAGTTCACGTTCCTGTATTCCCCCCCTTTGACACGGAGCTGGGGCAGAAAGCATTTTTGTCCCTTTGCCACTAAAAGAAGTGATCCCACTTACCCATGAAACTGCAATGGTTGCAAGTCAAAAAAGGTCAACCATTCCACGTTTCACTGTAGTTCAAGGTACTACTTAAAGGAGGAAGATCATGACCTGGAGCTTGAAAATCCTTTGTTTTCTCTTTAGAAATTTTATATTTTAATAAAATTTTGTCTGTAAAACACTCAGTATAAACAAGACAAGCTCTGAGCCTCAACGCATGTCCTTGTATGTTCTGCCTGGTGGCAGGCAACGAGCAGTCATGTTTGAAGGGGAGCCGTTGTTTTTCAGACCTAAATGACAAAATCTTAACTTCAAGCCAGGCATCTTCTTTTGTCACGGACACAGAGAAGTAGTATAATCTAGACTAGACTATCCAGACCAACTAACTTCTGGTCCAGTCTTGTGTGCACAAAATAAATTTTTAAGTCCTAGATGGGATCAGAATTGTTTTATATGTACTTCCTGGGGAGCCACTAGTTTTCTAAATATCATCAGATTTTAGGCAGTATACATAGTACCTTTTGTTCAAAGTTCCTTGAGGCATACCCAAGCTACAAACACGAAAGCAGACCAAGGGAACTCCTTTTGTTAACATAATTACAAAAGGTGTTATCATTGAAAATTTCCAATAGGAAGGCAATGTTAACAATAGACAGACAACATGATAATAAAAAAACATAAGAGGAGGTAGTCTATTTATATGAGTGGCTATTTATTCTAGTTACTAAGCACTCTTACGGATTCTATCATATAAGCCTCAGAACACCCCATGAAGCAGGTTCTTTTTCACCCCTATTGTACAGATGTGGATCCTGAGATCATGTGAGGTTCAGTGGTAGCTCCCATCAGACAGGTAACAAGTGTCCGAAGCAATAGCTCAATCTAAGCCCTGCAACTCTGGGACCCATACTCTTGGCAACAAAATTCTCGACCAGTGAAGACCTGCAGGGTCAGTCGGGCAGGCCAACTTCTCTATTCTGAATCGCATTGGGTGGCCCCCAAACTCCTGTTTAAATCCTAACCCGTGGCGCCCCAGACTATGACTGTATTTGGGGATAAAGTCTTTACAGAGGTTATCAAGTTAAAATGAGGTGAGCAGGGGGGCCTTTAACCCAGTATGACTGGTGTCCTTATAATAAGGAGAGACTTGGACACAGAGAAAGACAATCGGAAGGCAATGCAAAAAGACAGAAGAAGACGAGGACCGCCTGCAAGCCACAGAGGGTGACCTGAAACTCCTTTCAGGCACAGCCCTCCGAGGGATCCCACCATACTGGCACCATGATTTTGCACTTCTACCATCCAGAGCTGAGAGAGTAAATTTCTTGCTGTTCATACCAACCAGTCAGGGCTACTTTGTTATATCGGCTTTAGCAAATTAATACACCATCTTAGCTCAGCCACTGCCGAATTATATAGTTTTTCTGGGTATAAATAGGTCCGTTTAATTTGATTCACTATGTTAAAAAAAGAAGGGTAAGGGTTATTTTTGAGATAGGTTATAGGTGTAATAACACGTGAGAAAGCATGCTTTTACCAGCCAACCTGCAGTATACACAGGGAGAACGAGGACTGCAATGCTTGCCATTTTTTTTTTTTTAATTATAGAAGCTGTCATGAAATTTGTTGCTAGGTAATCTTATTTAGAAATGTTTGAAAGTCTCCATTTCAACCTGCTCTCAACCCATGGCACTGTTGGCTGAAGGCATCACAAAAATGTTTGTCAGTGCCATTTCAAATATTATTTCTGGACAACATGGTCCTCAAAAGGCCACATGAAACAAAATGAATGTACAGATTCATATCTGAATATAACCCTAAGAAAGTAACATAAAAAATAAAAGATGAGATGATTGTTAGGTTATAGCCGGAGCAAAGGCACAAAGATAAATAAACTAAAATATATTAATATAATATTTTGTAGAAATTGCACTTTTATGGGGCTCTACAGAAGTCGTTAGTGACCCGTGAAAATTCCTACCGTTAAAATGTTTTATGGAATTCCACAGAGTGGCTTCCAACACAAATTCTCAAATTCCCTGGAGGCTTTGTAAAAATCTTACAATTTATAATCCATAAAAATATAATTTGAACGTCCTTAATGCACTGTAATTTCATATTTTAGTGGCTTTGATTTCCTAAGACTATCAAGATATCTCTTTTAAATATAATGGTGCTTTAAATGATCTGCCATCAGGTTATAGTTGCTCAAGCCCACAGCTGTTGAGCCCTATTTAAAATATATAACGTAAAAATATATTTAAAATATATAACGTTATAAAATAAATAACGTAAGAGTGGTTACAGGAAACGTGAGATGAACTATGAAGCAGTTAGTCCATATTCATCTGTTTGTTTCTTTTAATGGATTATTTTGAACTTCTTTGGAACAAGGACTTAATGAAGCCATTCGGGTGTGTCCCTGAGTTAGATTCCCAGAACTATAATGGGTATTTGTTTTGCTTTGTTTAAATTTCTCAAGAGAAATATTGGTTCCATTTATTTATTTCCCCTTGGCTAGCTAGGACATTATTCAACCATGAAGCAAGGTAGAATCAGAAGAAGCAGAAACACTGTGTTCAGCTATTTCCTTTTCTACCTAAATATTTATTTATTTATTTATTTATTTATTTATTTATTTATTTATTTCTGGAATAAAAAGAGTGCTCTCCAATTTCATTAAAAGAATATAATCTTTCAGTTAACCAAACCCAAGATCCGTAAGAGGGAAAAAAGAGAGGTCTTCTGTTTTCTTCCAACTGCAAGCAAGGCACGCTGGACATGATATTTTGGGTTATTAGAAGACAAGTGAATAAAGAACCAGGAAGAGGTATGGGAACAGTTCTGTGTGGTCCCCAGATATGTGTCAACATTGAGCGCTTCAGACACTATATACTATCCGTGGTGTGTGTAATAGGCATCTATTGTTTTGTCTCGCCAGACTCCTTCCTCCTTTCTACGATGGAACCCCTTTTTATTAGCAGTGCGCCCCAGCAGATGATGTCAGGTCTATCGTCCTAGAGAGGAGCTGGCACAGGACACCCTCCAGGCCCCAGGAATGAAAGTGCTATGCAACCGAGTCTCTGAGAGCCCATCTCTAGAAGTTTCCTAATAGCATCTACAGTTAGCGCGGTGACAAGCGTTGCAAGAAAAAGCTTAGAAAGTACCTGTCTGAGAAAGTAAAACTGATCCCCCAAGTAAAGCAAACATGAAAGATGACAAGAAGGAAAGAGAGCCTCCAGCCGTGAACTGGCCTTTATAAGGCATGACAGCCAATAAATCCTCACTTTTGCCTAAAGTAGTTGGGTTAAGTTCATCCCTCTTGCAACCAAATCAATCACCCAAACAATCTTTTTCTTTCTCTTTCTCTCATTTCCTGTAAAAGTTGGGAAGAGTCATTTCAAATGAGTGGATCATTCACAGGGGAAAAGTTACGGATGTTCTAAAAAAAAAAAAAAGCTTAATATTAAACTTGTATCTGATTTCAATGTGAAAAGAACACTTGATTTTTGCACTATCTCTTGAATCGGTTCCCTGCTTTTGTTATTCTCACCGTTTGCCTGGTTTAGGCACACATGTTTTTGCCTAGATCTTTCCTATTCACCCATAAAGTGTTGCTGAAATCATCTGGGGTCATGCTGTTCCCCCTCACAAAGACAGTGAAGCCTTTTATCTATAGGCTTGCTCCCAGTTTTTGGTGTGGCATTCAAGGCCACCTTCCATTCTATCCTCCCTTCCTGCTCTATATCCACCACAGCCCCTTAGCTTTGAGGTCTACTCAATTTCTCACCATTCCTTGAGGTGCCATGTGCTTGTCGGTCTTAGGCCTCACGCTTTTCTTTGAATGGAAGGGATTTTCCCTCAATTCTGCCTATCTTAATTTTGCTTATCTTTAAAAATCCATTTCAATCTATGGAGACTTCTCCAGCCCGACTACAAGGAATGAATGGCTGTCTTATCTCTCCTCCACATTGTTTCTTTCTTTCTGATCTATGTTAGTTGCAAATATTCTTCTAAGAATAGTAAGTTCTTTCATTCTCTCCTTCAATAGATTTTTAGCGTCTCTGGGTAGGCGGGACCGTGCTTGACATAGGACACAGCAATCCCCACCTCCTCGTGAAGGCTTGTGAGTTTGCTTTCGGGGGACTTGCAATTTCCTTCCACAGCTAAGTATGTAAGGATAGTCATGGGTGAAAAAGTACAGAGTGCTCCAAAAGAGTACAGGCACTAGCCCGGTGACCTGGCCAGTGTGGGAAGGTTGGCACACAGAAGCAGCAGATGTGGGAAGGCTACGGGGCAGGAAGCAGGGGCTCCTGGAAGTAAATAACAAAGAGCAATGGATCTGGAGAACCTTGCAGCTGGAAAAGGGAACATGGGCTTGACTGCCGGGGCGCTGAGGGCGACGCACGCTGAGCCCTGCAGGGCAGGAGGTGAGTTTGGGTATTAGGCAGAGAGCAGCTGAGTTCTCAATGGGGGAGCAGCAAGATGAGATTTACATCTTGAAGGGCAGACTGCTATTTAAAGGAAGGGATGAGGCTGGGGGAGGTAGGTGAGAAGCCAGCGGGGTGCTGCAGACCTGAGATGATGGCAACTGGAAGACAGTGGGGGGGGGGCAGCGGGTGGTGGAGGGGGTCCTCTTAGTAGAGTCCACGGGATTTGGTAACTGATTAGATGGGGTTTAGAAAGAGCATCAAGGGGACTGCTGCAGACATCTTTTTTAATGCAGCGAGGTAATTAACCTACTGCCTTGAACATAATACATCTTCAGTGATGTATATTGAATTAAACTCCTGTAATGTTCCCATAAGTTATCAAGGGCACTCAGCAATTCATACACTATGCATTATGCTAAAAATATGTGCGTGTGTGTGTGCGAGAGCATATGTGTACTGTCTATTTTTTTTTTTTTTAGGTCTTAAATTTGGGGTAAGATCATGTTAAAAGATATATGAACACAAAGGTACCCTGGAAGACCGCTTTCTCGCTGAACCCCGACTTTTACTTGTTTCATTCAGCGTTCAAGAGTAAGAAGATTAAAAGGGGGCCATTAGAGAACATTGGTAAGTTGTAGCTCCCTTATGGATTCACCTAACAAAATGACTCTGAGAGTTATTTGTCTTCACTGAGTCTGTGTTTTTGCCTGGAGGTTTGGAAAATATTTTTGTAGTAACTTACCATGACTGCTCTCTGTAGTCAATATAGTTCATCATCTTTCTGTTCAGCTAGCAACTAAGTTCCCTCTTGCAGTGTTTCCTCCGAATTCATTAGATGCCATATCTAATCTAAAGATTTCAGGCCTTTCACATTTTCTCTCATTGCTCCTGACCATTTAACTGCTCATCTGAAAATAACCCTTCTCTTCATCTCTTAGGTTTCTATGATAAGATGAACAGAAAGGAAATGAGAACCATTCTTAACAACTCGGCCTAAAAACAGGAATAAATGGCTAATCAATTTAAGGGAATTATAGTTAAGCTCTCCATTAGCAAAAACCAAATATATGGGGCGCCTGGGTGGCTCAGTGGGTTAAAGCCCCTGCCTTCGGCTCGGGTCATGATCTCGGGATCCTGGGATCGAGCCCCGCATCGGGCTCTCTGCTCAGCAAGGAGCCTGCTTCCTCCTCTCTGTCTGCCTGCCTCTCTGCCTACTTGTCATCTCTCTCTCTCTTTCTCTCTCTCTGTCAAATAAATAAATAAATAAAATCTTTAAAAAAAAACCAAATATATGATAAAATCCTGAAGAAATTATACTATCCAGCTAACTTACCCTTTGATGGATGGTCTTCTCAAACCACATGCTTTGACTCTAATCTCCTTGCACATCAGCACCCAAAGACATCCCACAGTAGACAATTTTACCCACTACAGACCACTGAAGACTGGACAGTCTCATCCCAAGTTTGATTTCCTTTTAATTAGAGAAATTGCAAATGACTGTTCCATGAAGGACAGAATTCAAAACAATAGAAAGGGTGGGAGAGGAGCCTCCGGACGGAAAAAGGGAGGGGGGAGTCATTCATAGTTGAGCCAATGATCAGACGTCCTTGGGCTGGATCACCCCTTCCTGCAGAGAAGACGCTCCCTGGGAAGTACCATCTCAGTATTGCAGAGTGCAAAAGTGATGATAAGAATGGTGACCTGACATGAGCAAGCACTGCACTTTAAGAGTTCGCTCGTTTGTTCCTCCAAGCATTATTACCTTGAGCAGAGGACAGATAGCTAGTATAGCTAAGGACTCAGACTCAGTAGCCAGAGTGCTTGGGTTTGCATTCAGGCTCTGCTCCTTACTAGCTGTGTGACCTTAATCACGGAGTATTTCAGTTTTGTCTTTTGTAAAATAAGGATAATATTGGATAGATTAAATGGGTTAATATGCATAAGGTACATCCAGAGAACCTGACACAGTAAGCTCTATGTAAAAATCCCTGTCCAGGGATGTCTGGGAGGCACAGTCAATAAGCATCCAATTCCTGATTTTGGCTCAGGTCGTGATGTCAAGGTGGTAAGACTCTGCTCAGCACAGGGTCTGCCTAATGCTCTCTCCCTCTCCCTCTGCCCCTCCGTCCTACCCTCGTTATCTCTCAAATAAATCTTAAAAAAAACCCCCACAAAACCCTGTCCAAAAGTCCTATGTAAGTGTTAGTTGTTATTGTTAGCATTATTACCTTCGTTACAGATAAGTCATAAGTGGATAAACCGGATTGTGTAAGTTAACTGAGATACTGTGTTGGTGAGTGGCAAAGCCAAGATCCAAACTCAGCTCATGCTCACTTCAAAGTATATATTCTTTCTGTTAAGTTCCTCCCTTCCCTCAAAGCCTGGTTCAAATCTAAGCCATGCCAATTACTATCTTTGAGCCTTTGGTCCAGTTACTGGACCCTCCTGAGACAGTTTTCTGCATACTGAGGGATAGTACTAATCTCACAAATTTGCTAAGCTGATTAAATGAAAGGACATGTCAGGTCCTCAAAGCAGAGAAGCTGATCAGTATATGTTCACTGAGGCTCTTCAGCCAGTGACCAGATCTCCTAAGAAGTTTCCTGCCCACTGGGTACATCTGCTTAATCTTTGTAGCAATTGAGTCACTAGAAGAAAGCGCCACATGGTTTTAAATACAAACAAAACAGCCATCTGAAAAAAAAAAAAAAATTCGCATCATGATCTTGTTCGACAGATGCAGAAAAATGACAAAACCTTCAAAGACCTGACATCTTATCACACAAATGCATTTTCATCTGGCCTCTGGAAAAAACTGACCTAGGAAGCGTTGGTTTCACAGCAAGAGAAGAATGTTGTCTATAAAACTCATCACATTTTAATAGTTGTTGGGGAAAAACTCAAGACCTCCTGGAAATAAACTGATTCTTGTGCAGAAGGCTTTCCATCAAGTAGTTTAGAGATCAGCTACGGAATGTCTTCATCAACTCCTAATACAGTTGCCTAATAGGTCAATTGGTTAATCAGTAGCAACAATAATAACACCTAACATTTATTATGTACTTATTCTGTGCCAGGAGTTATGCTAAGCATTTTATGCACATTATTTCATTTGATCTGCACATCAGCCTCATGCCGCAGAAACTATTTAACTTCTGTTTTATACATAAGGAAACCTAACTTGCCTAAACTCACTTGGCTAAGAAGGCGGTGGAACTGGGTACGGGAGAGACCCCTAATGCATCTCCTTGTTGGCTCTCCCCTTCTTCCTGGCAACGTGGAAAGACTACATCACCCAAACTCTGGAAGTCAGGCAAAGTCATGAGACTTTCCTAGCCAATGAAACATGGATGAAAATGCTGGGTGACACCTGGAGGCCAAGGTATTCAAATGCTGGAGCATCAATTTTTCCCCCCTTGCCTTGGCACAGTTGGAAGCCACATGTTGGATGGCAATGTCTTACACTGGAAGGAACCTGAATCCTGACACCGAATGGAAAACCGTTATTGGTTGTACATAAAAGATTTTACATAAAGGATAAATAAACTTATGGTATGTTAAGCCACTGATATTTCAAGATTAACTTGTTCCTGTAGGTATAAGTTAGTACAAATCCAACTAAAATATCATGTTAGAACACTGGGCAGACTTCCCAGCCCAAACTCTCAAGCATTATGTAATACCTTCTGGACCACTCATCTCATGTCCACCAAGAGTCCAGTCCCAAAGTTGGTTTTTAAAAATACTATTTAAGATATGCTTGAATAGGAATATAGAATGAATCACCTCTCAAAGTAGACAAGAAGTGATGTTAATAGAACCCCTCATGTGAAATCACTGGGATCCATGTGGTTGCCCTTCTTCACTTTTGTGAATGAAGGCAGTCCAAGTGATGACACTCCTCAACATATTTCTACGTCACTGAACCAAGTCCTTCTGCTTGAAAGGATGGCTTCATAGTGACTTGAAATGAAAACACCCACTTAATTGTATCCTCAAGCCATGGATGATGGTAGTAAGAATACTAACATTTACAGAAGGTCTACGTTATGTTCACACACACTATCTCCTTTATTTTTCATGACAGCACTATGAAGTAGGAAATCCAGTGTTACCAAATCCATTTCACAGATTGGGAAACTGAGGCTTAAAAAGGCTAAGGAATCCCGAATTGCAGAGCTAGAGCTGAGACTCGGATCTTCCAAACCCTAGTACCTTGCTCCTAGGTAGATGAAAATGGCCAAGAGTACTGAAGAATCTTGTCAATACTGCCAAATGGAAGCTCTTGAATCACCACCAGGTTACCCCCACATATTTAGAAGAGCCTAGTTTGTAGCGTTTGGCCAGAGATGCAGTATCTCCCAGCAGTGGACGTTACTACAGTACCCCATGGTTTCAGGAACAGATTGCAATAGATTTGCCTTCTACAAACCCGAAGTTCACTATGTTTTACCTTTATGAGATACCTGCTGAGTGCACAAAGATTAAGGGGAGGCAGAAAGGTCTAGAGCACATGAGAGATGACAGTTAAGGCAGAAATGTATAATAAGAGGATAGAAATATTTCCAACTAAAAAAAAAAATGTTGTTCCACGGGCAAGAGCAAACAAAGTCTTCAGAAGAAGGCAAAGCTGGCTAACAGGTAACGTACGATGAGGGCTGTATATGCAGATGATATTGGCTGGACACAAGCCCAAACTTCCACCAATTAGTCTCTGCTTATTACAGGCATACCTTGTTTTATCGCATTTTGCAGATACTGCATTTTTTATAAACCGAAGGTCTGTGGCAAGCAAGTCAATCGACGCCATTTTTCTAACAGCGTTTGCTTACTTTGTGTCTCTGTGTCACATTTTGGTAATTCTCACAATATTGCAAACTTTTTCATTATTATTACATTTGTTATGGAGATCTTGATCCAGGATTACAACTTGCTGAAAGCTCAGATGATGGTTAGCATTTTTTAGCAATAAAGTATTTTTAATTAGGGTATATACATTGCTTTTTAAGACATAATGCTATTGCACAATTAACAGACTACACTATAATGTAAACATAACTCTTACATGCACTGGGAAACCAAGACATTCGTTTGACTCACCTTATCATAATATTTGCTTTATTGCAGTAGTCAGGACATGAACCCACAATATCTCTGAGGTATACCTGTACAGTATTTGCTCCAACAATTGCTGAGCAATTATTCTCTTGGAACAGGGATGATAATCCCTGGGCACAAACTATTTCCCAGGAGAAAATGAGCTTTTTGGATGGTGCACGAAATCTTCTATCCTTTTAAGCAACATTCATTACATGGACATACCAGTCCACACGGTAAATCTCTGGCCTCCTAAGAATGTGAACACAACTTCCTATCTGTCTAGTTCGGTCCCTGTCTATAGCACATGAGAAAAGACAGAAAAGTTATTAGCTTTGTGGCTCTCTGAGGAATATGTTAAATAGGAAGAAGCAAGACTAATGTTTTCCATTTGGAAAGCTACTGCCACATAAGCAGGAGGGAGGCACTGGGGACACGAGGAGATTCTGGTCCACAAGGTCACATGCATATGGCAGATTGGAAGAGCTGTGGCATTTCAATGCAGACAGAACTGAGCTGGACTTTTGATTCAGCGCGACTTGGGGACAAATGGACATTAAGAGCAGCCTTCGAGTCCCCCGAACCTGCCATGCTTCCTGTACCTAACAACCTTTCCTTGTTGCTTCCTTTGCCCAGAATATCCTTCCCCCCAACTTTTTGGCTGCTCCTATGTTGCTTTAGGTCTCGGTTTAGATGCTCTAGCCTCTTCTAGGAAGGTCATCCTGCCTCCTAGGAGTGGATTAGTTTCACAGGATCACACAGGTGCTTCTTGAACTCCTCCTCAGTAGTACTTTTCACATCGATGGTAGTATCCTGCCTATGTGTTCATCCTTCCACTGCAAGTTTATTAAGAGCAAGGGCAGTTTCTTTTATCATGGACACCTCAGCACTAGTGAAATTACTGGCACAGCAAAATGAATACTTAAGAAATCATTTTCTTTCCTTCCTTCCTCTCTTGTTTCTTTTCCCTCCCTTCCTTCCTCCCTCCCTCCCTTCCTTCCTTCCTTCCTTCCTTCCTTCCTTCCTTCAGTAGATAAGTAACTTTACCTACTATATGTTAGGCTTTGTTTTAGACCCTGGAAATGTTAACAGTAGAGAAAACAAGAAATAGGGGCACCTGGATGGCTCAGTCAGTCAAGCATCCTAAAACTTGATTTTGGCCCAGGTCATGATCTCAGGGTCCTGAGACTGAGCCCCGTGTCGGGCTCTGTGCTGAGCAGAGTCTGCTTGAGATCCTCTCTCTCTCCACCTTCCTCTGCCCCTCCCACAGCTCACTTGCTCTTTCTCTATCTCTCTCTTTCTCTCAAAAAACAAAAAAATAAGAAAACAAATAATCTGAACCCTCTGGAAGCTTACATTCTAGCAGGGAGAATGAGACAATGAAAAAGTAGAATACACAGTATGTCAGATGAGGATACACTGTCTCCAACCTCATTCCATCTCCACCCCAACTCAAAGTCATCTTTATCCCCACCCTTTCCACATCTTTGGGCCCAACTTGAGCCCCCATCCCAGTCTCTAACCCTATTGCATTTTCATCTACACTTCTCCAATTTGAAATTCATTTCCATCACTATCCCCAACGAATGAATGAATGCATGAATGAACAAAGATCAGAATTATTTTGTTCGTTGTTTGAGTTAATATCATGAAAGGCTCTAGCATAGGCCTGACCCTATTATGTGCTCAATAAATGTCTCTTTCCCCTCCCTCCCCCTCCAATCTTCCTGTCTGTGATTGAGTCTTGCCATTTACTTCTTTAAAGCCTCCAGGGAGTCAGAAATTACAATGAGATCTGGAGCTAACATAAAAACATAAGAAAAAAATGTTGAAAGACTCCAATATTCAGGGTTTGAATATATCTTAGCTGCTATCTTCTCAAAGAGCATTCATAGAATTCTCATAGCTCTTCAATGTAATGATTACCAAAAAAAATCCTGGTAATCTTAAGGGGGATAAGTCCCAAGCCATGTGGATAATTGCCATGGTTACAACTACTATGTAACCACTATCTGCCTAGTGGATCAACACAGTAGGTCCGGGGTCCTTCAGGGTGGTGGGGTTTTAGAGGGAGAGGGGTCTTAGTTCAAATTTCTGCTCTGCCACTTACTGGCCCTGAAGATTACAATTCCCTTCATGCCTCTCATTGGATTTATTAATCTATATGACTGAGATAATCGAATCTCAACTTCCCATGGTTGTTATAAAGATCCAACGAATTAGGACATGTCTTAGAAGAGTGTCTGACATATAGGAGGTATTTGGTAAAGGTTGGTTGTTATTTTCCGATTCAAGATTGTCACGCTGTCCCACTTTATTCTCTTCATAATGAGACTGGAGATGCTTTAGCAAACAAACTAGAGAATTTTAATTATAAAGACATTATTATTTTCTCATTTTGATATTTCTTGATGACTTTATATGTACGAAGTTGAACACTTTTCAAAGAGCTTTTTAAAATAAAAAATTCCTTCACAGTACTTGCATTATCATGATCACAAATGACTTTCAGTAGAATTGCTTTAAAAAAAAAAAAACTAGACAATCTTATCTTCAATATTATAAAGATTAAATCTAAAAAAGGTAAAAAAAAATAAAGAACTGTTGATGTCTACTTTTCTAGTAAATGAAATTTATAGCTGCAATTTCCTTTGGGTATCTGGATTTAAGGCATGTGTAATGTTATTCCATACAAATATAAGTAATCATTGTCAGAGAAACAAATTCTCACTATGCGTATATCAAACAATCTGGTGTATTTCTACAAATTAAATAACATATATAACTCTGAGAAGTAAAAAGAGGAACTGGAAATGTAAATATATACATGAATCAACTAAAAAATAATCAGACTTACAAAATCTCATCAGAGGGCCCTGAAGAGCAACTGTCCTCTCTCCCTGCTTATTTGCTTTTGTCCACAAGGGCCTCTTAATACACTTGAACTCCCCGTGCGCTCTCTGTCAGGGTTTCACAGGGTTTGTGAACTTGACAAATATCTTAACTTTCAAAAGATCTGTGTAAGGAGACGTCATGGCGGGACTGCCTGAATCCACCAAGTAACCCGAAAAGATAAAAGACCAATAAGAAATCTCTGGTTCTTCCAGGTCTCTCTCTCTCACTTTACAAGTCCGACTTTCTGTTTGTTCTTTCAGAATATCTAGCTCTTTTTACCTTGTGTTATTTATTTACGTCCCTTTCCTACCCATGCTACCAAATTGTGAACTTCCTGAGGGCTCACAGTCGAGCAGATTACCTTATACAGAAAGTTCCAAAAATGAGTAAGTTTTACAGATAGGTGAGTAGCAAAGCCTTACTGGGATTAGTGACTAAGTCAGAATTAAACCAGGCTCCTGAGACTTCTGTTTACATTGCATTTCACTCATTCATTCATTCATTCATCATGCATTCATTCATTCATCATGCATTCATTCATTCATTCTTTGGTTCACTTATTTATGCAATGTATTGGATGCCTATCATATGCCAAACACTACTCTAGGCACTTGGAATACATCTGTAAACAACAATAACAACAAAAGGCAAAAGTGAAAGCAAAACAAAGCAAAAATCCGTGGCCACACGGAGTTTACTTTTCAGGGGAAGAGAAATGACAATAAAGAGTAAACAACAAATGCAGCTTCTCTTGATATAATAGGGACTCCATTTTCTTTTCAGAACCACAGCATACCTAGGAGAAACAGCCTCTCCCCTCTCTCTTTTTTTTTTTTAAAGATTATTTATTTATTAGAGAGAGAGACTGAGAATGAGAGGAGAGAAGGTCAGAGGGAGAAGCAGACCTCTCGCAGAGCCGGGAGTCCGATATGGGACTCCGGGATCATGACCTGAGCCGAAGCCAGTCGCTTAACCAACTGAGCCACCCAGGCGCCCCTCTCCCCTCTCTTTAAGTCTCAAAGCAAACTTGATCAAATCCAGCATCACTGTGAGGTATTGAACAAAACAGCATTGGCCTTAGTGCTTGAGGAGTGGGTGTGGTATCAAACACAACATTCAGCCCAACCTAAATCTGAAACCCTGGCGAACAGGTGCCCCGAGTGATCTTCTTTGTATTGTTTTACTTAATTAGGAATTTGCCAGGCACTGTTCTGAGTGATTTACATACACATTAACGGAAGTGCCATTATCATCCTCACTCTATAGCTGAAGAGAATGAAGCACAGAGCAGTTCAGTATATTGCCCGTGGTCACACAGCTGGTGAGCACTGGGATCTGAGCCAAGGCAGTTTTCTCTAGAGTCTATGCCCTTATCTATTAACAAACTAACTTCCCAGGACACCGCCAGCAAACAGTCCAAGCAGGCAATGTATCATTTTTGTAAATAAGATATACAGAATGTAGATACCAGATCAATCACAGAAATGCTGGAAAGTCTCTGCACTCACGCTGCAATGGGTGCAAGGTTAACTCAGAAAATGAGCAGGGTTGATAGGATCTAAGTCTATGAGTTAAGGAAAATGACCCTCTGCTGTCAGGGCTGGGAGTTGGTGGGAACGCAGGAATTTGTTATTCAATACTGGATTCGGTGCCATTTCCCCATATCTAGGTGTTTCCTCCTAACGTTCCCTCTTATTAATCATCACCACCTATGATGTCATCTCTGTGCTTACCTCGTTTATCGTCTGTACGCCACACTAGAGTACGAGCTCCGTGAAGGCAGAATTTCTATATGGTCTCCTGCTCTATCTCCTTGGCAAGAATACCACCCACTACATAGTAAGGCACTCAATAAAAACTTTTGAATAATGGAGGAATTTAATGGTAATCTTTCAATTGTAACTTTACTACAGTCACCAACTATTAGCATCTCCTGCTGAAAAAAGAGAGGAAGAGAAGAATAAGTCATAAAATGCAAAAGTCTACTTTCACCGCTTTGGGTAATTAGGTGAAAAGCTCTGGTAGGGGATGAAGTTTATAGGATTGGCTAAAAGAGAAGTTCGGGAGGTTCATCTCTACATTGCACTTACTCATCGTGTAAAAGTCGTAATCCTGATTTTGGCCAGCTAAACAAGACCTCTTTTGAAATATTTTTATTTAACTATATTTAACTATATATTTTTTCCAGTCATAAATGTTTCATGATACATATATGCACTCTGATCCTTCTATTTTAATTCTATTACAAATAAAGAAAGTGGTCTTTCTAAAGTTCCTCCTACACCCATCTCTTCAAACCAGAATATTATCCAAACCTTTTATCCATGGGAAAAGTGTGGGTTCTTATGGACTCTTGAAGAGTCTATATACAATTATGATTATATGTGATTATGTGATGACACTTTTGTCCTGCAGGTAAGTATTAGAACAATAAGAGGAAAAGAAAGATAGAAACAACACTTAGCAGGTGTGCCTGGTGGCTCAGTCAGTGGGGCGAATGACTTCTTGGTTTGGGTTCAGGTCTGAGATCCAACCCCACATGGGCTCAGACTCTGGGGAGTCCGCTTGCGCCTCTCCCTCTGCTCCTTGCACAGGTGCGCTCTCTAAATAGATAGATAGATAGATAGATAGATAGATAGATAGATAGATAGATAGATAGATATCTTTAAAAAAAACCCAAAAACACACTTAGCAGTGACCCTTTCTCCACAGCGCTATTCTACATTACCGCTTTTTAATTTCTCTGGAAGGTGAAGACATCAATTGTATTTGCTTGAAAGTTTGTTGTTGTTATGGGCAAGTGAATTTAAACTCGACAGTGGCCAAGCGTATGGGGAAAATACGAATTTAAAAGAAATACACACATAATTAAGGAAACACACAATCCGAGCCCCCAAAGTTAATCAGTAAGCCTTAATGAGATTTTAGTCAGGTTGTTTTCCTACATGATCTTTTTTGTCTACATGCCAAATAGCTTCCTTACTTTTTTTTCTTTATAATAGAACAGACATTGGAGGCACATAGGCTGCAGGCAGAAACCAGCGGAGAAGGATGGGAAGCTGCCCAGAAGGGGTGAGTCAGGGTTCATAAAATGGGTATGGCCCAAATGAATTCCGTGTGGTTTAGAACTATTATCCACATAGAGCTTTACACAGAACTATTATCCACATAGAGCTTTACAAGATGAGGTTCCATAGTCAAATATTCTCAGGGTGTAAAAACCAGGTTTTACATTTACCCAAGAGCTAAAAATAGGTAGAAAGATTTGCAGAGCCCTTCTGCAGCTGCAAAATAGCCTACATCTGTCACAAAAACATTCTACTACTTCCTTGCTTATAGTCCTATCATTTCATATGTGTGGAATCTTACAGAGGTGGGCTCTTAAAATAATGACTATGACTACTACTATTAGAAACTAAATATACAGGAGAATCACTTCCAAATGCTAGCAAGTGCACCACTTATTTTAAATTAAGAAATATTTAACTTTGAAAATCTGTCCTGCATAATGAAAGATTTTTGATAGCTTCTTAGCCTTCCCTGAGCTGAGGTTTTGTGAGGCCTTTTTCTTGAGGTAAAATTTACATTACACGGATCTTAAATGTAAAATTTGTTGCATTTCGGAAAATGCATACACTCCTGTAACTATCTACTCAACTGAAATATGAAACATTTCCATCACCCCAGAAATTCCCTTATGCCCCCTTTGCAGGTCAATCCCCATCTCTCCCCCCAATAAGCAGCCACTGTTCTAATTTTTTAAGATTGATTGATTGATGGATTGATTGATTTTTAGTGAACATGAGCAGGTGGAGGGGCAGCAGGAGTGGGAGAGAGAATTTCAAGCTGACCCCGAGCTGAACCCAGAGCCCGATGCGGGGCTCCATCTCACAACCCTGAGATCATGACCTGAGCTGAAACCAAGGGTCAGGACTCTTAAAGGACTGAGCCACCCAGGCACCCTGCAGCCTTTGTTCTAATTTCTACACCACAAATAAGTTGTGTCTTTTTTGGAAACTCATATTAATGGATTCATATAGAATTCAGTCTTTTGTACCTGGCTTCTTTACTTATTGTTTTTGAAAATTACCCATGTAGTTGCGGTGTCAATATTTCATCCTTTTTTATTGCTGAAGTGTGTTCTGCTGTATGATCATATCATAATTTATGTTTATTCTTCAATTAAGGAAAACAGTAATAATGGTGGATATAATGAATCAAGCCATTATGAATATTCTTATAGAAATGTTTTTTGTGGACACATGTTTTTCTTGGTTAAATACTCATTGTATCATAGACTAGATGGACCTTCAACTTTTTAAGAAGCTACCAAACTCCTTGGCCCAGCGTGCATCTCTTAGCAAAGCATATTTACTTAAAAAATTTCACATTACACTTGTTTGCTGCTACTGTATAGATATAGAGCTGATTTTTTATAAAGATTATTTATTTATTTGGCAGAGGAGAGAACACGAATGGGGGAGGGGCACAGTGAGAAGGAGAAGTTGGGGCTCAGCGGGGAGTCCCGCCATGGAGCTTGATCCCAGGACCCTGGGATGATGACCTGAGCTGAAAGCACACGCCTAACCGACTGAGCCACCGAGGCGCCCCTATAAATGATTTATATATACTAACCTAGAATTCTGAAAACCTCATAAATTTATTTGTTCTAGCAGTTGATTTGTATATTGCTCAAAAACTTCTAAAAATCAATCATGTGACCTATAAATATAGACTTTTGCTTCTTATTTTGCCTTCTGTTATTTTTCCCTTACTTTCCTTATACAAACATACATATAAAAAAATTTTCTTTGGCTAGGGTCTCCAGCACAATGAGTAGAAGTGGGCAGAATGAACATTCCTGTTTATTCTTGTTCCTTTGTATATAATGTATCATTTTCCTTTGGTTGATTTTAGCATTTTATATTTGATACTTAGCGATGTTACTATGAGGAGCTTAGGGGTGTGTGTGTGTGTGTGTGTGTGTGTGTGTGTGTGTTTGATGGATTGATTGGAGTTGAGTTTCCTTAGATTTGTTGATCTGTAAGGTAATGTTTTTCATAAATTTAGGGAAATTTTGGCCAACATTTCTTCAAATACTGTTTCTGCTCCATTTTTTCTCTCACCAAAGTTTTATTTTTTTTCTCTCTGCTCTTCCTAATTGTATAATTTCTGCTGATCTGAAATCAAGTTAATAGACCCCATCTTCAGTCTCAAATCTGTTGTTAGTCTATCCACTGATATTTTTTTCATTTCTGTTATTAGTTTTCAGTTCTAGAACTTCCACTTGGTTGTTTCAAGTTTTCATTTTCTCTTCTGATATTCCTCATTTACCTAACATTCATTATTACCATCTTTTCCTTTATGTTCTTTAACATATTTATAAAAGCTGTTTAAAAGTCCCTTTCTGCCAATCTTCATGTCCGTGTCACCTCAGTGACTGTTTCTAGTCATGACTTTTTCTCTTGATTCAACCTCATTTTTTTGTTTCTTCACGTGTCTAGTGAAAATCTGCATTATATACTAGGCATTGCCAATGACATATTACTGAAGATCTGAATTCTGTTTTATTCCTCTGAAGACTATAAATCTTTGTCCTACTAGTCGACTGTCAACATTATGAAGCATTGCTTTTTCATTTTTTTAGGAAAGGTTTGTTTTGGTTTTTACCCTTACCTTTAGGTTGAATCCTTAGTCTTGGATATAGACTTGACTCCTAAGGCTTGGCTCTTCTAGAGTTTCAATAAAATTTTTTTTAAATATTTTATTTATTTATTTGACAGAGAAAGATCACAAGTAGGCAGAGAAGCAGGCAGAGAGAGAGAGGGAAGCAGGCTCCCTGTTCCCTCTGCTCCCAGGGGAGCAGAGAGCCCCATGTGGGGCTCGATCCCAGGACTCTGAGAACACGACCTGAGCCGAAGGCAGAGGCTTTAACCCACTGAGTCACCCAGGCGCCCCTCAATAGAATTTTTTTAAGATTTCATTTATTTACTTACAAGAGAGAAAACACAAATGGGGAGAGGGGCAGAGGGGAAGGGAGAGGAAGAGGGAAAGAATCCCAAGTCGACTCCATGCTGAGCATGGAGCCCGTTATGGGGCTTGATCTCATGACCCTGAGATCATGACCCGAGCCAAAATCAAGAGTCGGTCGCCCAAACTATTGAGTCACCCAGGCACTCCTCAACAAGATTTTTTTATGTTTACCAAAGCCCTCTAATATAACTGAATTTAAGTCCCAAACTGTCACCTCTGTGCCAGGCAGTATTTGACCTATTCAGCTTTTCCCTGTTACTTTCTGTGGTGATACTTGGAATTTCCTTTATCTATGTTCAGGTTGGGAATCAACCATGAATTTAAGGAGATTTTATACACAAATATGCAAGCTCCACAACTGATGACTGCTTCCTGGAATCTTCTCTGTTTCCAAACTCTGTGACAAATCAAGCCAGTATGAATACAGCTAAATTTGAGTTCCAGCTGTCCAGGGCCATATATGGGGGTGGGGGGTGGGGGGGAAGGTAGCCTTAGGCGAAAAGCTGTATAAATGTCAATCTGATTCAGTACGGTTCTCTTTATCCAAGATCAACTCTCCTCTAGTTTCTGCCTGCTTTTGGTCACTCTGTAAGGACTCTGAATAGGTACTGTCCATATTTTGTCAGTAAACTTGTTACTATGTTGTATGATTAGTCCAATCTAATTCACTCCACCATTAGTAGCTCCAGAAGTCTTCCATATATATGTTTAATAAGGATTTATTTTTCCCTTTTTTGTTTTTTATAAATATATTTTCAATCTATCATAGAATAATGCTGAAATTCAAAAAATATAGTAAGGAAAAAATTACCCATAATTTCACTACCCAAACAATTGTTAAAAATTTGAAATTTTCACCTCCAGATTCTTGTGTATGCCTAAGTAACATGTATATAACTGCCTATCTGCCTATACCTCCAGCAAGACTGTAGGCACCTGAACCATCTTCATATGCAAAAATCTGCAGAAATATATATCCGCTTTGTCAAAAAGCTTAGGAGAAGTTGCTTACTTATTCTTTAGAGGATTATTATGTTTTCATTGTTTCATTTACTTTGGCACAGTCCTAAACAGAAACAGAATTAAGAAATTGAAATACCATGACAGTGATCAGAAAGACTTTATAGAACATCTACACATTTATAATATCTTCTTTGACCTGAGTTATTCACAAGTATATAATTTCCGGTTATTTGGGTGAGTTTTCAAATATATGTTATCGATTTCTAATTTAATTCTGTTACTGTCACAGAATATACATTGTGTTAATGAATCTTTTTTTTTTAAAGATTTTATTTATTTATTTATTTATTTGAGATAGAGACAGTGAGAGAGAGCATGAGAGGGGAGAAGGTCAGAGGGAGAAGCAGACTCCCCATGGAGCTGGGAGCCCAATTTGTGGGACTCGATCCCAGGAATCTGGGATCACGACCTGAGCCGAAGGCAGTTACTTAACCAACTGATCCACCCAGGAGCCCTGTTATAGAATCTTTTAAAATTTACTGACACTTGGGTTTAATCACCTGAAATATGGTTTGTCTTCATAAAAAGATGTTAGCTTATATAAAAAATGTGTATTCTGCTGTTCGGTCGAGCATTTTATATATGTCCATTAGGTCATTTTGGTTGAAGTCTTGTTCAAGTCTTCTATAATCTTGCTGACTTTCTGTCTACTTGTTTTATCACGAGTTATCAGTAACTGTTGAAATCTATGACTATAGTTATAGATATGTCTACTTGTTTCTTTGAGTTGACAATTTGTTGTTTCACGTATTTTATTTTATTATTTTATTTTTTAAAAAAGATTTTATTTACTTATTTGACAGAGAGAGACTGTGAGAGAGGGAACAAAACCAGGAGGAGCAGGAGAGGGAGAAGCAGGTTTCCTACTGAGCAAGGAGCCTGACGCGGGGCTCAATCCCAGGACCCTGGGATCATGACCTGAGCCAAAGGCAGACACTTAATGACTGAGCCACCCAGGTGCCCCTGTTTCATGTATTGTAAAGCATACATACATACATATGTATATAGGATAATTCCGTTCTCATGAGGATTGAACCAACTCTCACTGAGAAATGAATTTCTTTATCCCAGGGTAATATTCTTTCTCCTGAAATTTACTGCATCTGATATTTAATATAGTCACTCAGTTTTCTTTTCATTAGTGGTATATCTTTTTCTATATTTTTACTTTTCATCTACTTGGGTCTTTAAAGTACACACAATACACACCATGTACCTACAGGGAATATTCAATTTGACAATCTCTGCTTTTTAATTAGAATGATTAAATTATTTACATTTAATGTGACTTTTGATAGAGTTAGGTTTAAATCTACCATCTTACTTTTTTCCCCCCTTAGTTTCACTTGCTCTTTGTTCTTTTTTCCCTTCTTTTCTGGACTTTGGGTAAGTTATTATTAGTATTTTTACATTTCATTATATCTATTTTGTTGGTTTATTAACTATACTTATTTTTTTTTAAAGATTTTATTTATTCATTTAACAGAGAGAGAACACAAGCAGGCAGAGAGGCAGGCAGAAGCAGAGAGAGGAGCAGGCTCCCTGCGGAGCAAGGAGCCCGATGCGGGACTTGATCCCAAGACGCCGGGATCATGACCTGAGCCAAAGGCAGTTGCCCAACCAACTGCGCCACCCAGGTGTCCCTTAACTATACTTATTTTTTAAGTGGCTGTGTTAGTGTTTATAATATACCATTAACTGAACAGTGTATCTTCCATATCTCTCTAACATTCTTATACTTTTCTCTACTTAATTGAGCTTACAGGATATAGTTATAGCTGTTTTAATATCCTTATATTAATTCTATCATCTGTGTCATTTATGGGTTAGTTTAAATGGCTTTTTTTCCCTCATTATAGGTCATATTTTCCTACTTTCTTGTACGCCTATTAAGCTTTGATTCAATATCACACATTGTGATTTTACTGGGATGAGTACTACACGTATTTACACACACACGTATGACCTTTGTTTAAGGATATAGTTTAGTTATTTGGAAATAGTTTGATTTTTTTTGAGACTTACATTTAAGATTAATTAATAGGATCAAGGCAGACTTTAATTTAGGGCTGATTTTCTTCCCCAATACTGAGTCAATACTCCTCCAAGTAGTCTATACAATTCCCCATGTATTATGAAATATTCCTCCTCTGCCTGGTAAAACACCAACTATTCCAAATCTTACGTGAGCTCTGAAGAATATTCTGTTTGCTATTTTGAATGGTTCATTCTCCAATCCTAGGAAGTTTCTTCAAACGTATGTCCTGAAGACTTCAGAAGAACCTTCTCCAGTGCTCTGTCTCTGGGCAGGTCTTCCCTCTCTCACACTCTGCACTGGAAACACTGGCCACCGTGGCTGCCCTGAGCTCCCAACTCTATTTTCTCACCTCAGGGATTCCTCTGGGATTTCCCCAGGTTTCTTTCTTTGTGCTGGAGCCTGGAAACTCACTCCAGGGTATAAACAAACTGGGGCAACAATAGGGCTCATTTCATTTATTTCCTCCCTCTCAGGAAGTGCTGCCCTACATTGTTGCTCATGTCTGAAAACCATTGTTTCTTATATTTTCTCAGTTTATTTGTTGTTTCAGAGGAGAAGGAAAACTTGGGCACTGTTACTCCAATTTGGTTTAAAGCAGAAGTTTCTATTTATTTATGATGATGCCAAATTTAGCAATGAGCTGGAAGGAAGCAAAGAAGGGATTAATTGGCTGTTCCATGGATCTTCCTGTCGGCAATCTTTTGTAACCTGGTTTTTGTTGGTGGTGGTGGTGGGTTTTGGGGTTTTTTTGTTTTTCAAAGTAAAATATGAAACCTTGGATGGTGAGGCTGAGTGAGATGCAGATTCTGATGAACAGAATTGAGGCATCATTGCCTGATGTTTATAGTGAAGCAGGTGGAACCTGAAAGGACATGTACAAGCCAAGTCAACCACAAAGGAAATGAGAGGACAGGTCCTAGGGATGAGGTCCAGGGAAACCAGGAGAAACTGGCTGGTCAGTGTGCCATAGGGCCGCTGGGTAAGGAAGCATTACATCTACAAGACCCTGTTTCCAAATGAGATCATCTTCACAGGTACCAGGATTTGGACTTTAACATACATTTGGGGGGACACAATTCAGTCCGCTACATGTAGTGTGTCACATATCTTCTTTTGACCTTCAGTTCTACACTCCACCCTTCTTTACTGTTCTCTCAGACCCTGGAGGCTGACTTATATAGGCTACATCAATGGAATCCCATAACTTCTGGCTTCTAGTTGGGTTCAGTTACATGTGGAGTCCCAGGAATAGTTGGAGAAACTGGAGAAGAGTAAGGCCAGAGAATTTATTTACCTGGTTCCCTTCTCTGAGGTGATCCCAGAAGGTTGGTAGGCCACCTGCTCTACTTGACTCTGGCTCATTCCCACCTCCAGTAAACTCTTCCTCTTGCTCTTGGTACCAAGGGCTTGGCTTCTGATAGCTTCTGCAGTCTATCTTACAGTCTCCTTTGTAGTCAGACCCTTTATTAACAAGCCATCTAGATTTATCCTAATTTGTGTGTGCCATCTGTTTCCTGTTGAGACCCTGACATCAGTCAGGCGTTAGTTCTTCTAAATAAGTGAGTACTTTTTAAAAATGTGTCTGTAACTCATCTCTTACAGCACCAAAACATAAAGGAAAAATTAACCATTTTGATGAAAACCTGTAGAGATAATGTTATATATTGCTTCTTAAGTGAGTACTGGTGCAAATAACCTTACATATAATTAGTGGTATATAATATTGTTATAATATCTAGTAATGCATTATTAACTAATTGATAAGAATGTTTATAATAATTGATAATAATTAATAATAATTGATAATATTAATGTGAACTAATAACTAACATTAATTCATTAGTTAATGTTAATATCTAATAATGTATAATTAATATATAATTAATAAAGTTAATGATACAGGAACTTTATTATGAATATTTGTCATAGTTGTAATTATACAATTTTCTATCTTTTATTTATTTTATCTATTCCTGGGATGGAGGCTCTGAAGACTCACTTCTCTTGCCTCTATTATGTATATTTCTGTGTTGCCCTTTACATAACTCCTAGTCTGTTCCTAATATACTTTGGTCTGAAGGATTAAATAGTTTACAGAATTTCAGATTATGTTGCATGTTAAAGTGAGAATTCCAGGCTAAATATGATGCAATAAATGATAAGTAAAGGCAGAAAAATAAAGTGCAAAGCTTAATACAGATGTTTGCTGGGAACTGTTTTGAATGCTCAGACGTTTTTCCTTCAGTGGTCTGGGGCTGATGGAAGTCTGCTATTCGGATAAACATGTCCACTTATATTGACTGGAAGCCAGATTAATAATTAGCAATAAGCCCATGGTCATTAAATGCCTCACTATCCATCTTTCGGTTTTCTCAGCTTTGAGACAGGCCAAGAATTCAACACACAAGAATTCATCACTCTCTCTTCTCTGTCACTCATTTCCTTATAGAACATAGGCTTACTTATCTTAATAAGATAGGCCACCAATGTGACAGGAGACAATATGAATAGCCCATGGACTTTTAGAGTAATCAATTCCATACTCTCATCAATATTCACAGTAAACATTATCTTTGGAGGCTGGATGGATTATTGTGCATTCATTTTGAATATGTTTTATCCTAGAGAGCTCAAAAAATACATTCAAAGATGACTTAATAGTTTGATGAGCTGAAATTTATGGAACTTTTAGGTCTTTAGAAACCTCATGATCGTTAAAAGTTAGAGTAGTGATTTTACAATTGAAGAAATGTAGAGCAATGAGAGACTTGCTGTAGGCACAAGGGTTGGTCACCTAGCAAAGAGCATGTCCTGTATTCCCAGAGGCCTAGTCCAGAGCAGAATGTCCATTTCAGAAACTAACTCAGCCATCCCATTGAAGAGACTGTTGCCCTTTGAGGCTTTTCAAATAATATCCTTTAGTCTGAAATTCTATCAACTTCAATCGTCAGGTCTCCCTTCAGAGTGTCATTAAACAGCTTGCAGGGAAGATGCAAACACAGAATATGTGCTAAAAGACCCCAGCTGTACAGTATTCAGCAAAGAATATGCTTATTTTATTATGCAGGAAGTGGAATGGGCAAAATAATAGCAATCATAAGCAATGTTGAAATGCTAATACAGTGTCTCAACAGCACTTACATTATAAACCGCCTGTAGTTCTAGGTGTTTGACTAATTGTTTGTAACAGGTTCTTATGATATTCAATTGGCTTGTCAAAGTAACCATCAAAAAAACAAGGGCATTACTTATAAATGGCCTGAATTTTACCCTAATATTTATCAATTCTTCTAAGCAACTTTATTCATCTATTTATTTTTGCTTCATCATTATCACAAGTATTAATTTAGGCCAACACACTTTAATGGGAATCATTTCAATGTGTCACAATCTGCAAACCAGACGGTAATGAATAATACCATCTATTTGTCTATTTTGAAGAAAAATAACACCTAAAGACTTCAGAACTTATGTTCTTTAAATATAAATATATTTAAAATAGATATAAAGAGTAATATATATATAATATATTATATATTTGATTATATGGCAGTAATATATATAAAGAGAAAAATATATATAAAGAGTAAAAGGTAAAAATGATGCTAAAATATTACTATCTAAAAATCATTACGAAAATTCTCCACAAGGTAGGATTCAATGGTCTCTGACGGAGTTCTATGTGTGTAAAATTTTATAGTTATTCCACACTCCCCATGTACAAATTTCTTCAAAGTTGTATGTTAGGTTCCTGGAGTTGATGATGCATTATATGACTCAAGCGACTTTGAAGAGTTAATGTTTTCAAAATTCTCTTCAGTTGCACTTTAAAGCCTTGAAGAATCTGGCTCAATTTATATACTTTGCGTAGCACATAAGAGACCATCGACAACTGGTTGTTGAATGAATGAATACTGAATGGAGTAAGTGAGAGCTATCACAGTTTTGAACTATACAGGTAGAGGCCCTCTCCGCACCTTATCTGCATCCAGAAGACTGACTTTAGAACTGTAGTAAGGGAGATAGAGATGGGAGAAAGAAGAGATCAACATGGTCATCTGCTTGCTGTTTCCCTGTGTTTTTCCTCCCCTAATGGCCGCCATGGCTCTTGCCAGTTGGTCTTCTCCATTCAGCTCTCTCTTTGGACTCTAGAACCTGCCCCCGCCCTGGTGGCTTTTCAGGCAAAGGGGTGATGACAGCCCCCTCAAACCTATAGCCCTGGAGTACTGCATGACCCTTCGCTGTATTCCTTGAAACCCTGCCCACCCCTGTGCAAAGAGCCCTTGAGTCAACAGTCCTCAGTTATTCTGCTTGAGTAAGCAAGACATTGCCAATCTGCCATATAATCAAATAAAATATTAGAAGATAAATCTCACATCACCAGTAAGAAAGGAAAATGGTGCTTATTTGATAGATGAGCTAATACTTTTGAGTCAGTCCAATAACTTTTCCTATACTTGGACAGGGATAATTCATCCACCAATAAATATCCTGTAGAGATTTTGTGTTGGGCGCTGGGAAGGGTACAGGAAAACTATAACCCATAACTTCTGTCTCATGGAATATACAGTCTAGTTGGTGCTCTAGGTAAGTGTTAGATAGAGTGGTCTTGAGGCAGTGAGTCTTCTTTCTCTTGGTATCTCTAGAAACAGGGATGAAAGGCAAGAGCATGAGGTGAATAGGATTGTGTAGATTCAAATCCCAGCTTTGCTATTAACTGCATATGTGACCAAAGCTAAGTAACTCATTCTGTCTGGGACTTAGTTTGTTCATCTATAAAATGGAGATGCTAATGGCATCCAGGTGTGTTGTAGGAATTACCACCCAAGGCAGCCAAGTACAGAACTTAACATGGTGTTTGACTTTTAAGAAGCACACTATAAATGCTACTTGTTGTTATAAGTGATACTTAATAGGAGTAGGCAGAGTGGGTTAACTCACAGCCTAGAAATAGAAACTGTGGAAAAAGTATAGAAAAACATTTAATATACTATTCGGCTGCTACATTCTATATAGCAATGATGCTGCCTCCCTGACCCCCAGACTTAAGCCATCTTATTTGTCTTTTAATTTTGAAAAAGATGGTGAGGTATTTGAAGCAGAAGTTCCATATAATTGGCTGAATCCTTCATAAAACAAAGAGAGGGACACATCTGGGGAATGACAGGGTCACTCCCAAGGAGCCTTGGATGGTTATGAAACACACAGGGCAAGTGACTGTTGAAGGCATGGAATCCAGGCCTTAGTTTTAGGAACACCAGCTTCACTCTGAGTTAACTTGCAGGAATCAGACAGAGCTAGAGTATAATGAAGAAAAAGGCCAGAACATCCTTAAGCATCTAACTCCTTCCCAAGGAGCCAGGGATACACTGGAAAGATCTATTTCACAGACCCTGGCTTCTGCTGAAATTGCAAAGAGCTCAATTTTCATACTGCCCAGTAAGATTGCAGAAATTTCAACTTCTAAAAGACTCTGACAGTTATTTTGGTGGTATCCACATGTACATCTTGATTGCAGAGGCAAACCAATTTCAAAAACATTCAAATGTGAGAAAATGTCTGCCACGGAACTGAGAGCAGAGAGTGTAGGATACAGAACTGCTCTCGTGAAGCACTACCACCATGCACTAGGGATGCCAACCATTCTCCAGTGAGAGTGTGCACGTAATGAGTGTGTAACATGACGTAGAAGCCTGTGTCATCTCTCTGTGTCATCACAGAAGCCTGTGACAGCTTTCTGTACTTATTTTGAAATATCCAGGGGTTAGTTTTAAAATGCCTTATTTGAGCCCAGAAATGGACCCTCAACTCTACGGTCAACTAATCTTCGACAAAGCAGGAAAGAATGTCCAATGGAAAAAAGACAGTCTCTTCAACAAATGGTATTGAGAAAATTGGACAGCCACATGCAGAAGAATGAAACTGGACCATTTCCTTACACCATACACAAAAACAGATTCAAAATGGATCAAAGATCTCAATGTGAGACAAGACTCCATCAAAATCCTGGAGGAGAACACAGGCAACAACCTCTTCGACCTCAGCTGCAGCA
>CM052807.1:13151042-13191833 GCA_028533885.1 Nasua narica
AAAATGAACTACTGGGACTTCATCAAGATAAAAAGCTTTTGCACAGCCAAGGAAACAGTCAACAAAACCAAAAGACAACTGACAGAATGGAAGAAGATATTCACAAATGACATATCAGATAAAGGGCTAGTATCCAAAATCTATAAAGAACTTATCAAACTCAACACCCAAAGAACAAATAATCCAATCAAGAAATGGGCCAAAGACATGAACAGACATTTCTGCAAAGAAGACATCCAAATGGCCAACAGACACATGGAAAAGTGCTCAACATCACTCAGCATCAGGGAAATACAAATCAAAACCACAGTGAGATACCACCTCACACCAGTCAAAATGGCTAAAGTTAACAAGTCAGGAAATGACAGATGTTGGCGAGGATGCAGAGAAAGGGGAACCCTCCTACACTGTTCGTGGGAATGCAAGCTGGTGCAGCCACCCTGGAAAACAGAATGGAGGTTCGTCAAAAAGTTGAAAATAGAGCTACTCTACAACCCAGCAATTGCACTGCTGGGTATTTACCCTAAAGATACAAATGTAGTGATCCAGAGGGCCATGTGACCCCAATGTTTATAGCAGCAATGTCCACAATTGCCAAAACTATGGAAAGAACCTAGATGTCCATCAGCAGATGAATAGATAAAGGAGATGTGGTATATACACAATGGAATACTATGCAGCCCTCAAAAAATGAAATCCTGCCATTTGCAATGACGTGGATGGAACTAGAAGGTACTATGCTAAGCGAAATAAGTCAATCAGAGAAAGACAATTATCATATGATCTCACTGACATGAGTAATTTGAGAAACAAGACAGAGAATAATAGTGGCAGGGAGGGGAAAATGAAACAAGATGAAACCAGAGAGGGAGACAAACATAAGAGACTCTTAATCTCAGGAAACAAACTTGAGGGTTGCTGGGGTGGGGGGTGAGAGGGATAGGGTGGCTGGGTAATGGACATTGGGGAGGGTATGTGCTATGGTGAGCACTGTGAATTGTGTAAGACTGACCAATCATAGACTGTACCCCTGAAACAATATATGTTAATAAAAAAAATTAAAAATAACAAAATGCCTTATTTCAGGGATGCCTGGGTGTCTCAGTTGGTTAAGTGTCCAACTCTTGATTTCGGCTCAGGTCATGATCTCGAGGTCATGGGATCAAGCCCCATATCACGCTCAACACTCAGAGAAGAGTCTGCTTGAGATTCTCTCTTTCCCCCTCTGCCCCACCCCCTGCTTGTGCTCTCTTTCTCAAATAAATAATAAACAAAATATAGTAAATAGTAAATAGAATGTCTTATTTTAGCGTGTCCATATTTTTTCCTTTCTCACTGGTGCAAACTTCATGGTGGTTAGCCGTGAAGGAAAACTTTATGAATAACCAATAGCAAATGAAAGATTTTTGTATTTTAAAGTTTATTTTATTTTGGGGGGCATAGCGATTAAAAAAAAATGCTCACACTCCTTTTCTTGGCTTACAAAGCCTCACCTGAGTTTGGCCTCTGCATAACCACCTCAACTTGTGTTTCTTCCCTCCAACTTGGCAGCCACACTGGGCCGCCTTCCTGAGGCTCCATCGTGCTGAGTTTATTCATGCCTTCGGGCTTTTGCACACGGTGTTCTTTGCTCCAGGCTTTACACAGCTGACTTCTTGTTATTCAGACCTCAGCTGACAAGTCAGTTCCTCAGGTAGAGAGACCTGCTGAGACTGCTCAATCCAAAGGGGCCACTCTGCGGCTCTTGCCTCATCGTATTTTAATTTTCCATGTCAGGTGAAGAAAACGGGTGGCTGAAGAGCTCCCCCACCTGTGTTCAAGTTCCTCACTACCCGTGTGAGCCCCTGAGTGGCAAGGACCTCCATTTCCTCCTGTGTAAAGTGCAGATGATGATGCTAGCTACCTCATAAGGTTATTGGGAGCTTGGCACATGGCAAGCACTGAGTGTGTGTGTGTGTGTGTGTGTGTGTGTGTGTGTGTGTGTGTGTGAGAGAGAGAGAGAGAGAGATTGAGATTCATGGTTCATTGACTGTTTTCTACACCTCAAGTTCCACGAGAACAAGGACCTTCTTATTCCAGTTCAATACTCTATCCCCAGGGCCTAGTAGGCATAGTACTTATTAAATTAAACCATATAGGGGCGCCTGGGTGGCTCAGTGGGTTAAGCCTCTGCCTTCGGCTCAGGTCATGATCTCAGGGTCCTGGGATCGAGCCCACATCGGGCTCTCTGCTCATCAGGAAGCCTGCTTCCCTTCTCTCTCTGCCTGCCTCTCTGTCTACTTGTCAAATAAATAAATAAAATCTCTCTCTCTGTCAAATAAATAAATAAAATCTTTGGGAAAAATAAATTAAACCGTTTACATTTTTGTAAATAAATTAATAAACAAACTGACCACCAAATACATGGCCACTTGGGAACAGAAAGACCCATCAGGATACTGAAGACTTAGAATCGCATCCCTGCAATTTCGGGGAAGCTACTTTCTCGGGTATATGGTTTTTAAGGCAACGATTTCAACTAGAATGTGTTACTTGTTTCGAAAATGCTGGAAACCACGTAGATCTGGATCGTGGCCCTCCCAAGCTTAACCTCCTCCCAGGGGATCCTGTGCAGCTCGGCGAGAGCTTCCAGATGTGGCTTGTTTGCGAAATACAAAAGCGCAGTGTCTCAAAGAGGGACTGGATTGCCTGATGGCTGTGCAAGAGCCAGCTAAGCCTACTGAGGTAGACAGCTGAACCATTTTTTCCTTCTAAGCGATGCTTTTGAACAGAGAGCAAGACACCACGCGGGAACGCACATTGGCCGGCTTGCTGGGAAGCAGTTGCTGCCTCTGCCCTAAGATTTGGCAGCACCAGTCCTCGGTGACTGGATTATGTGGGTTTATGGATACAAAAAAAAAATTTTTTTTTACCATTTAATTAGTGGTTATCATGATATTTATTTGCCTATGTGAGTTCCCAGTCTTAAAATGTGACATTTGGTTTATTGCACACCAGTTGCAGAACTAAGCCTGAAAAAGAGCCTCCCAAGTCTCCAGAGGCCAAAACGACACATCTGTTTTTACCTGCATCTGTGCTGCAAAACCCACAACACCCAAAACCAGGTGACATTCGGGGGACATGAAGCAAGAAAACATTCAGACGTATTTATTCTGGTGAAAGATGGATTTGTAAATCCCATCCTGAAAAGCTCTGCCCCAAAGCTTAAGGCATCACCATTTTATCTTCCTGAAGATTTCACTTTTGTGAACTCCTATACTCACTGTGGATCAGATATGAGCATCTCAGCATGGTACCATCCTTCTTTCTTGGTAAAATTTGGTTTGGATGCCCCAAAATTCTATCTCTAATTAATTAGAAGTTTTAACCAACACTAATTATCCTATGACTTCCATGCTACACTTTAAATAAGATAATTATCAGGGCTCCTGGGTGGCTCGGTCAGTTGAGCATCTGCCTTCAGCTCAGGTCATGATCCCCGAGCTCTGCGATGGTGCCCCTCGTCCCTGCTCAGCAAGGAGTCTGCTTCTCTCTCGCCCTCTGCCCCTCCTTACTCCCCGCGCAAGCTCTCTCTCTTTCAAAGTAAATAAAATCTTTTAAAAAGTAATTATCAGTAGTATTATAAGAGGAGAACCTTAACTTACAGATAACGTTGGCTAAACACACACACACACACACACACACACACACACACACACACACACCCCTTTCTTGTGACTTGCTAGGGAAAGACAGTTGGGAGAAAATGGTCTTAGTGCTAGAGCAGAAATACACTTGGAGTAAAGATTTTCAGGCAGTTAAAATAAAAAGGAGAGATTCCTTTCTCAAATAACTTCCTCCAAACAGAGAGGAAGAGAGAGGGGCATTGAAGGAAAGCAAGGAGGGAGAGCAGACGGAGTGGGAAAGAGAGGCAGGCAGGTAACAATCTTTCAGGCACTTCAACAGGGATATTTCCTAGGTGCCTCATGGTCCTCATATCCATGCGAAATAAATATTAACCTCATTTTAAAGATGAGAAACTCAGGCATTAGACTTCTGTCAACTTCTGTTTCCTTCTATGCGCGGGGAACTCCAATGATTACCCTCCTGGTTTGTGAATACTCCCTCCCCCTACACCCCATCCTCCACCTGGCCCATGGGGAGAAGTGATTCAGGCTCACTGAGAAGGAGGGAGGAGGGAGGAGACACTAGGTTTATCTGGATCTGCCTTCTCCCTTCCCTTTCCTGAGGACTGATGTGCCTGAGCATAGGTTTTCCCTCACTTCCTCAGGAGCAGGCTCTGTCCGAGGGGGAGGAGGCTGGCTGGGTCCAGTGCCGCTGTGATGGGCTGTGGGTAAGGAGAGACATTCTGAAATTCAATGTAAGACAGTCTCTAGGCCTGCAGATAGAAGCCAAATGATCCCATATCATCTTTATCCAGAACTTAGGTGATGCTTTGATACCTATCTGCTTTACCACTTTGTTTTGATTCTCAACTGATCAAAATTCAGGCAGAGGGGCACCTGGGTGGCTCAGTCCATTGAGCATCCAACTGTTGGTTTTGACTCAGGTCATGACCTTAGGGTCATGGAATTGAGCCCCATGTTGGGCTCACCGCTCAGTGCAGAGTCGGCTTGAGATTCTCTCTCTCTCCCTCTCCTTCTGCCCCTTCCCCCACTTTCTCTCTCACTTTCTCTCTAAAATATATAAATAAAATCTTAAAAAAAAACTTGGGCAGAAAAGAGGAGTGTTATCTTATGGGCCCTCCTCTAATCCTAAGCCCCAAGCTTAGGGATGTTTAATAACTCGCCCAAGCTCTCACAGCTAGAAAAGTAGAGAGGGATCAGAAATTAATGGAGCCTGTCTACACTTCCCCAGGGCTCCTTCCTCTTTTTCAGTCCAGGGCTAGGCAAGGGCAGCGTTGCCATCAGAGATGACGAATTCTGAAAGACTTGAGAAGACAATGTGTCTGCCTATGAAACATGAAACAGCATTAAGGCTCACATTAAGCTGCAATTCACTCAAGAAGTTCTTTCGAAAACTTAGAAAGCGATCAACAAACTGGAAAAAGGCAGAGACAGTCAGAAGATACTGATCCTGGCAAAAGGCAGGTTGGAGGCGGGGTGGGAGAGGAAGGAAGGACTTAGTACCTAGCTTTTCTTACCACGTCTATGATTGATTGCACGTAAATGGAGAGAAGCTGCCGCAGTTTGGTTCGTGGCTGCCTCCCCAGGGCCTGACCCAGGGCCTGGCGCCAGCTTAATCAACATTTGTTCAATGGACGCATGCCCGCATTTGCTGGAGGAGAAGAGAGTGGGCCGTACCATTCTTTGTAAGTTGTTTCCTTCCATTTCTTTACCTTCTGCTTTTGCTGCTATGGATTCTGCCTCTCTTCCTCTTCATCCTCTTCGTCTGGCTCTGCCCTCCTCCCCTCCCTCTCCTTCTCTTTCTTCCACATTCCTAAATAATGTTAACATTTTCGGGGCCAAAGACTTGGGGGATATTTTACCTCAAAGACATTTCAGGTCAAGAGAGTGGGAAAAACACGTCCAGTTTTCATTCCACAATAATGCTATTGTGCCCGAGAGATTTTTTTTTTTTAAATGTCTTCTCTCAGTAAATCTGCTTTTTCAAATCTCTAAATTTAAAGAATATTTCCAAATGCTTTGTTATTCACTTTTTCCCTACCAGCCCAACTTCATACCCTGATTTGGTAGCATTCGCACCGGGCAGTAATCTCCTGCCGCTCCCTCTTTTGGACCCAGTAACAGTCATAATGAAGAAAAGAATAACGAAGACCTGGCATTCATTGCTGAGTACTGTGCACTGAGTCATCTACAGCATTTCTCCTTTCCTTTTAGGTTATTTGCACACTTTCAAATGTCATGGATCAGGAGAAAAGTCCTTGGAGGGATGTGGAGTCAGGAAGCAGAAGTGTGGTCCCGGCTCACAGCGGCCTGGTTGCCCAAAGTCGTTCGTCCTCATTTTGGGAGGATGAACAAAAGTGACCTTCAAGGTCACTTTGGAGAATTTGGATCTTCAAGGTCACTTTCCTTCTGAAATACTCTGATTCTGCCACTGTTCTCTGGTCTCATTTTGTCACAAAATGTGTATCATGTTTGCACTTTCGTTTTACAATGTAAGGTACTAAACAATCTTACAGTTTCTTTCCATGAAGACACTTCCCAATTCACCTAACACACCTTTATGTTCATGACTAGAAGTTTCTGTTTGGGCTTTCTGGTAATTATCATTTGCTCTGATCAGTCTCCAGGATTTTCAGCTTTCCTCTAATCACCGGGAAAAGTACATAAAGGTATGTGTACTCATTTCCTACTGGTGCTGTAACAAATTATACCACAAATTTAGGGGGCTTAACCCAATGCAAACTTATTATCTTCCAGCTCTAGAGGTCAGAAGCTGGGATCAGTTTCACTGGGCTAAAGTCAAGGTGACTGCAGGGCTGGTTTCTTCTAGAGGCTCTGGAGGAAAAGCCATTTCCTTGCTTATGAGCTCTTAGGGGTCACCTGTATTCCTTGGTTTGCAACCCCTCCCTTCATCTTCAAAGCATATCCTCTGTGTGGTCACAGCTCCCTCAGCCTCCCTCTTACAGGACCCTCGAGACGACAGTTAGGGCCCACCCAGATAATCCAGGATAACCTCCCCCTCTCAAAATCCCTCATTTAAACATAGCGGCAAAGTCCCTTTTGCCGTATAGAGTAACAACCACAGGTTCTATGATTAGGATGTGGACATCTGTGCAGATCATGGCTCAGCCTACCAGAGGATGCTGATCTCATCATTCTGGGCAGGGTTCTTATTTTCAAAAGACTTACTCAGTTTACCTGATAATCTGCATCAAAAATAAGTGCTTTACACTGTTTTCAAAAGTATTGCTACTTATTCCGTTGTTCATACACTGAAGTCCTAACTCCCGAGGTGACAGCATTAGGAGACGGGGATTTGGAAGGTAATTAAGTCATCAGGACAGAGCCCTCATTAATAGGATTAGTGCCTTTATAAAAGAGGCCCAAGAAAGTTCCCTTGGCCCTTCTGCCTTGTGAGGACACAAGGGGGAGTCAGCATTTTGCAATGCTGATCTTGGACTTCTAGCCTCCAGAACTGTGAGCAAAAAATTTCTCCTCTTCATAAGCCAAGCTAGTTTACGGTATTTTTGTTATTGTAGGTAGCACCCTTGGTTTTGGTCGTTTGTCTTTACTTTGTCCCCTCCAGACATATTCTTTAGCAACATCCTGTCATTAAAATAACCCCCTTGGGGCACCTGGGTGGCTCAGTTGGTTGAGCAACTGCCTTTGGCTCGGGTCATGATCCTGGAGTCCCGGGATCGAGTCCCACATCGGGCTCCCTGCTCTGAGAGGAGCCTGCTTCTCCCTCTGACCTCTCCCCTTTCATTCTCTCTCTCTCTCTCTCTGTCTCAAGTAAATAAAATAAATCTTTAAAAAAAAAAAAAAAACAACCCCTTATAGTCTTTAGTACCTGTTAAATTCTAATGTTCTCATCTCTTGAGTCAAGGATACATACACATAGTCACAACCTAGCAAATAACAACATTTAGCTAATAACAAGTTAGGAGTAGAGCTATAAACGGAATGCACTGGCATCTGTTCTTAAAAAAAATTTTTTTGAAGATTTTATTTATTCATTTGAGAGAGAGACAGAGCACAAACCAGGGGAGTGGCAGGCACAGGGGTGAGCAGGCAGCCCGACATGGGGGCTCGATCGCAGGACCTGGAGGTCGTGACCTGAGCTGAAGACAGATGCTTAACCATCTGAGCCACCCAGGCGCCTCAGTGGCACCTGTTCTGAAAAGGAACATGTGTGTCTCTGTAACCAAACAGCCAGCTGGGAAAATCTGCTCTTCTGTAGACGCCCTCCCAGAAGAAAATCACTGAACTCCACAAAAACTGTGCTGGGCACCCATCTCAAAACATCACATATTTTAAACAGAGGCTATTTGAACGTTCGGGTGCCTGGATTCTGATTTCCCTGGCAAAGTATAGGAGGTCTCCTTGCCCTGTGCATGGAGTATCTATAAGAGAGCCGACAGGCAACACTATTCCAACCATGAGAGAAGGAAGGGACAACAAGGCGCGTGCATCTCAAACTTAACCTTTCAAGCAGACAGAGCCAGGAAACACTAAAACGTTCTCTCTGATGGAATCTGCTCCATGGATCAAAAAATTGGGCCAAAAGGAGCCCGCAGTTGTCAGTTTTGGACTCCAGCTGCGGAGGAGGAGTGTTCTGTCTTTCTGACCCAATCCCTTGGAGAAATCAGTCATCTCCTGTTGGGTGCAGGAATCCTAACACGTGCTCTTCGCCAGAGACAAATGGGCCAGTTGCTGGAACGGTCCCCCGTACAGATCAAAGTGCATTGTCATGGAAATGGAAACAAGTTTAGTATACACAAAACTGGGTTCCCGCAACAGGAGAACTTCCATCAGAGCTATCAGAGGATTGGGCCTTCTTAAGGTAGAAAAGTCCCCACCACTGACTGTGTTCAAAAAGAAGCCAAATGAGGGCTGTCTGGGTCACTCAGTCTGTTAAGTGTCTGACTCTTGATTTTAGCTCAAGTCACGATCACAGGGTCACGGGATCGAGCCCCACATGGGGCTCTGCGTTCAGCAAAGAGTCTGCTTCAGATTCTCTCTCCCTCTCTCTCCCAGTTTCTTTCAATCTCTCCCTCTCTCTCTTTCTCTGTGTGTGTGTGTCTCTTTCTCTCTCAAATAAATAAATAAAATCTTTAAAAAATGAAAAAAGCAAAAGAAGCCAGATCACTACCTCTTGGAAAGTGATTTACGTGACAAATGGGATGGGGGAGACATCAGCTTTCAAGTTCTCAAAGTTTCTTGCAAGCTTGATGTTTAATTATTCTAAGGCTGACTATCTAAAGGGGTGTGATGACTCATCCTTAGTATCAACCTGAAGGACCTGAGAGAGACCAGTGAATTCTGTGATCCGTCCAAAAAGCTCCAGGTGCCTTCAAAGCAAAATGTTATAGGTCCAGAAAGAGAGTGCGTTTCGACAACCCAGTCAGTCTGGGACCTTCCCAAAGGAGAGGATAGGGAAGGACAAAGTCGATAGAGGCTAACAGAGAAGGGGTCCGGTTGCCACACCTGAATCTGCATCCCCAAGGTTGGCCCTGGAGTGAGCTCCTGGAAGAGAACACATAGGCCCTCTCCTCCTTAGCTGAATCCTCCCTAAAGTGAATCAAGGCAGAAATGGGCTGAGCCATGTTAGTGGGAGCGCTGGCATGAGGCAGGATCAAAACCAAGGACCTTCCTGTGCTAGGATTGTTGAATATGGAGTGCAGGGTCAGTGACTTCTGGTCCATGTGGCAAGGCCTCTTTAAGGTCACCCCAGTTGGGGTCTTCTCTTGGAGGACCGAGCCCTGAATTGCTCTTCCTTGGAAACTCATTCTAGACATGTCCCAGGAAACTCCCTGCTTCTGAGAGCTCAGGAAACTCTAGAAAGTGTTCTACCCTGGAGAAGCCACATAGGAACTAGGTGATCAAGAGGCAAGGAGGCAGGGGGCAGAAGTTTTGGTCTTTCCAGTCTTGTCACAGAGACTCCTCCAGATTCATATCCAACTCTATTTGCCAGTGCTAGAAAAATTAGATTTGGGACTGAAGTTTTGGGTTAATAAATCTTGTCATTCGCTCCTGGAGCCCAGGACAGTGCCTGAGCACTCAGTAAGTGTGAATGAGCATTTGATGAATGAGTGAAGGAACCTATATAGCCATTTAGAGATTTAGTCTATTAGAGATTTAGTGGAGGGTGGTTGTGGCCAAGGTAAGTGAATATATTTTACAAAGGTTGTGACTCTAGCTTCAAACATACATGGCTGACATTTGACATTTGGTACCTTACTGGTGAAGGATTCCCATATTACTATGCAATGACATTAAACCTTCACCCAGACGGTCCCAAACCAAGGACAATAAACAGTAAGTAATAGGGGGAGGACGAGTCATTTCTGTTTCTCTCAACATGATAGACTGGAAATAAGTCATTTCCATCAGTTACTGAGGCCACACGGCCCTGCTCCCTTATTCCTCTGAGACCTAACTTCAGCTCCCATGAGCTTGCCCCCAGATGTGTATGGGGTGGCTTCTAATCAGGCTCAGGGACACCCAGCTCTGACTCTGTAGCAGCCCCACTGGTGCAAGGACAACTGTCCCAACATCTGTTCTCAGAAAGCTTGCCCTCAAAGACTAATGATGCATTATATACTGGATAATGGAACATAAGAAGAAGAAGAAGAAAAAAGAAAACTTGCCCTCTGGAAGCATTTTTTTGATGCTATTATTGACCCTACTGTACATTTGTCTTTAGCTTCCTAAAGATCACAAAACAACCACTATATATATGGAACGCAAAGTTATTCATGTTCCATTCAATGCTGGGAGCACTCTGGACCCTGCTGTCGTTGTCATGAGAGGGAGCTGGTGGCCGCCTCACAATGGCAGCAGGTCTGCGAGGGAGCAAGGACTCAGGTGGCCTTCCTGCTGAAGCTGCGGGGCGAATGGGGACTTTCCCAAGGGGTCTCAGCCATGACCTAGCACTGGAGCAGACCACATGCAAAGGTCACCATGGCTTAAAACAGCTTCCTGAAGGGACCAGCCAAAGGTCACTTATGCTACGTTATTATGACAAGATCCACTTAGAGCTGGTTGTTCTTCCATTTACTTTTCACGTAGATGAGATGAGCCAATTTCTCATCAGCCTCTTGGGATTTTTCTCTGTTTGCAGGATAAAAAGCATATCTGGGGCACCTGGGTGGCTCAGTTGTTTGACCGCCCAACTCTCGATTTTGGCTCAAGTCATGGTCTCAGGGTCATGAGATGGAGTCCAGAGTCAGGCTCCGTGCTCAGTGGGGAGTCAGCTTGAGATTCTCTCTCTCTCTCTCTCTTCCTCTACACCACCTTCTCACCCCCACTCACATAAGTATGCTCTCTCTCTCTCTCTCAAAAAAAAAAGCATATTGTCTCTCAATTGAAAAAAAAATCAATCCTATTTTAAAACATTCAAACTAAAACTGGTCCAGCTGATTATGTGCACACATATATCTCTACAGATAAACACAAGACATACCTCAACCTAAAAATATAGTCGTCAAGTGATCAAACCTCACCAAAGGCAAGACAGACCCCCAGGCCCCCCCTAGCGTGAGGCAATGGCATAGGTCTCTTCATCCTCTCCTGTTGATGGTATCTGGGATGAGCTGTGGGAGCAGGCACCAGTTACCACTCGTCAGTGACAGCTGTGTGGACAGTTGGAGAGAGTCCTGGCTTACCTCCTTGGGACTCTCCAGCTGGCTCTTTTTCGTTGACCTTTTTATTAGCTGTGACAGATAAGCTCTAGGAAAGAACGTCTCACAGCCAAAACTCAAGTCTTTACCACTCACACAATCTCCGACCTGCTGCCCCCTTCTCTCTCCCTCTGTGGCTCGAGGCTCTCAAACACACCTGTTCCTTGCGCCCGCCTCACGGCAAGCCAGAATCTTCACTTCCTGTTTCTACTGTCTTCTTTTGACCAGAATGTAGGCTTGTTGCAAGGACTCTTAGAGGAAAAGCACTCTCGAGAATTTTACAGTGAGAAACAAGGATCTGTGTATTCCTCCCATCCTGGGGGCCCTACTGATCTGGCCACTGGCTGGACTGGAATCATAGTCGTTCCTGGTTGGTAAGTAACTTTGGTTTTGGAAATTGCGATTCAGCAAGATTTTCATTCTGCATATTGAATTAATTTTAGTGTCTCTGTGCAATGCTGTCTTTTATCTGCATTTTTCTCCAGTATTTCCTGTTTAATGTGGGCACGATAGCCACCACACAATCATTAACATACTAAAATGAACTGGAGTATGACCCAAGTTTTTTTTTAATTAACACATAATGTATTACTTGTTTCAGAGGTAAAGGTCTGTGATTTAGATTTTTAAAATAGTAAAATTTGGGGTCCCATTGGTATACATATATTCTATTCTTTAAAAAGAGAGAGGAAAAAAAGAATATTAAGCCAAACATTTCCAATTCTACTTTACTAGGGTGTAAGGATATGTTTTTAAGCTACATGGGTAAGAAACTCTCCAGCCACCACTTCTAGTAACTTTTATAAGGAAGTGCTTTTATATTGAGCATTTGAAAGGTTTGATGTATTTATTTTAATCTACCTCCAAAGTATTAAATAAATACACGATTGCAATGCAATGACATCATGTGACTTCTCGTTGAAGCATATAAAGTGTTGGTGCTCAGTGAAGGAAGTGACTAACACTGCCTGGGTAGGATGTTGGGGAGGTCAGGGGGGACCCTCTAAGTGTGGTTGGGTCACAACGGCTCAGATCCAAAGAGGAAAGCAAGGAATTAATTTAACTTTCCTCAAACCCACAGCTTTAGTGAAGTTTAACAGATGCACTCTGTATCAGTTCCTGTGAATCTAGACAACTGAAAGTTTAGCTCACCTTCATTAGACATCAATCTATAAAAATGACTTTTATTTTTTTTATCTTTTTATTTTATTTTTTTCATCATGATAAATGTATTTTTTTTTATCCCCATCTCCCATTTCCCCTAACCCCTCCACCTCCCTCCTGGTAACGATCAGTGTGTTCTTATAGTTAAGAGTCTGTTTCTTGGTTTGTGTGTCTCTCTCTCTCTCTCTTTCTTTTTCTTTGCTCTTTTGTTTCATTTCTTAAATCCCACATATGAGTGAAACCATATGGTATTTGTCTTTCTCTGACTGACTTGTTTCGCTTAGCATAATACCCCCTGGTTCATTCCTGTCATTACAAATGGTGAGATCTCATTCTTTTTTATGGCTGAGTAACATTCCATTGTGTATATAGACCACATCTTCTTTATCCATTCATCGATTGATGGGCTCTTGGGCCCATTAATTCTAATCTTCATTAGAATGGAGCCAGGTGACCATCTGACAATAGCGACTTGGACTGCGGTCTATACAACCAATGCCCAAATATTCTTAAGTGGCAGAATAGAATATCTGTAATCAGCAAACGATAAAGTTCCCAAAAGCCACCCAGGGCACTCAGATATTCTCCACATTGCCCAAGGCATTCTTTGTGTCCCATTATATGCTGTGGCTTTTAAAAGAATCTCCGCTGTCTAAATCTTCCATTTCCTTCCTCCTTCAGTTTAGCCAATGATAGGACCTTTTCCTTGTCTGAGAAAGATGCCATCTAGAGAGGGCCTTGAATTGCTCACGTCTATAAATGTGCTTGTCCCTCTGCCCAGCCTTCCTCCTCCATCTGCTCGTGGCCCTGCCTTCCTACTGGTCTCGCTCTTTTCTCTCTTCTTGGTCTCTCATTAGAGGCAGTTTCCCAATAGCTCATTTTCAAAATAAACTTCTGCTTTGAAACTGGCTTAGATTTGCAGGAAAGTTGCAGAAATAGCACAGAGTTCCTGTATACCCTTCACCCCGCTTCTCCTGATGCTAACATCTTACATTACAGGGGCATGCCTTCAAAATTAAGGCACTAAAGACATCGGACTGTTACTATGAACTGAACTCCAGACTTGACTCGGATTTCACAAAACTCCCTTCATCTCCTTTCTCTGTCCCCAGTAGCATTTTAACGTATCCAAGTCCATACAATATTAAAAACAAATAGGGGCACCTGGGTGGCTCAGTGGGTTAAAGCCCCTGCCTTCAGCTCGGGTCGTGATCTCAGGGTCCTGGGATCGAGCCCCGCATCGGGTTCTCTGCTTGGCGGGGAGCCTGCTTCCCCCTCTCTCTCTGCCTGTCTCTCTGCCTGCTTGTGATCTCTCTCTCTCTCTCTGTGTCAAATAAATAAATCTTTAAAAACAAAAAAACAAAAAAAAACCCAAATAAAAGCTTCTGTCCCAAATCCATGACTCCCTTCTCCCTCACAGACTAACTGCTCTTCACACATCAGCCCACAGCCACTGCTAAAACAAAAGAATGGCCTTTCCCAGGTTGTGGATGGCCCATGTGTTTCTAAATCCAAGAAATGCCCCTTTTTCCTTAGCTAAATGACTTCTCTGCAGCCTCAACCACTTCCCCTGGTTTCTGCGCGATTTCCCTTTGCTGTTTGCATCCTCCCTTCCAGTTACACGTCTCCCCTGCTATCCGGAAAGCAAAGCCTTCTGTGAAACCTTTGGTAAGCTGCAATGGGGTTAAAGCAAAGGAGCAACTACCATTCATTTATATGAAAAAAAATTTTTTGAGCATTCCCAGACTCCCAAAGTAATGTCTCTGAGGCTTCTCTGATGCCTCAGGACACATTTTTTTTTTAAAGATTTTATTTATTTATCTGACACAGAGAGAGAGAGAGAGAGAGAGAGATCACAAGTAGTCAGAGAGGCAGGCAGGGGTGGGGGGGGGGGAAGCAGGCTCCCTGCTGAGCAGAGAGCCCGATGTGGGGCTCCATCCCAGGACCCTGAGATCATGACCTGAGCCCAAGGCAGAGGCTTAACCCACTGAGACACCCAGGTGCCCCAGGACACATTTTGTTAAAGGATGCACAAAATATCCTGAGATAAAGCCCAGATGCTCACAGACACTGGTCAAAGCTGTGGTGGGTCGGTACCCAGTGCAGTTCCCGCGGAAGGAGCCAGGGTGCACGGGGCCTCTGTAAGGGCTCACCGCAAAACCAACACTGAACGCTATTTTCGCTTTTCGCCTTTTTTCATAAAAGTGAAAGTCGTCTTTGGATTTCTTTTGGATAGTGAAAATGGTACTAATCCAGTTCCTTTGTGAATTTTGATGTGAACTTTGAAAAACTGGGGGATACCTGTATTTCTTTTTCTTCCTCCCTCCTGCCTTCCCTCTCTTCCTGTCTCCCCGCCCCACTACCGCTGCCCCTCTCTCCCCTTCTCTTTTCTCTTGTGAGGTTCCCCTTCTCCTGCCTTGCCCTCAGTGATGGTTATCTCAGGTCTGATCCGTAATTTCTTTACTTCTCACTCGACTCATTTTAGCTGCGAGAACGTCCTTAATTCTCCAATTAATAAATAGATCAGGGGCGCCTGGGTGGCTCAGTCATTAAGCGTCTGTCTTCAGCTCGGGTCATGATCCCAGAGTCCTGGGATGGAGCCCCACATCAGGCTCCTTACTCAGCAGGGAGCCTGCTTTCTCTCTCCTACTCCCCCTGCTTGTGTTCTCTCTCTCTCTGTCTCTCTCTCTCTCTGTCCAATAAATAAATAAAATCTTAAAAAAAAAAAAATCAAATGACTCAAACCGACGTCCACACCCCCAATCTCCCTTGAGGGTCAGGGCACCAGAGCTGAGCTCCAATTGTCCCACCTGATCCCCAAGTAAGCCCCGCTCTGCTGCCTCCTCTGCCTGCTCCCTTCCAGGGCCCAGCCCCCGCCCCTGGCCAGAGACGTTCTGCCACACCCTGTCCCACACTGGGCTGGGAGTTTGGCTTGTATCGGAGTTAGATACCGCAGCTGCGGCACAGAACAAAGCAGGCAGCTCACCAATTATTTCCTCCTTGTTTGAATGGATTTGGACCAAAAGGGAGACTCATCCCGGACACAAGCACACAGGGTTGCACAGGGATTCACACTGTCCCCAAGCCCAAGCTGGGGTCACCGAGGGGCAGAGGTGGGTAACTGGCTGTAGCATCTGATTCTGCCCTCAAAGCCACGGGCTGGCTAAGGGGTGACATCAGGGTTCCGGTACTACGATGACATTAGACATCTGAAGATATCTGAAGGGGTGACATCAGGGTCCTGTACTACGATGGAAGAAAAAGGTAGAAGTGTTTATGCTGGTGATCGGCCCATCACACCCTCACGCTAGCTGCATCCTGCCTGTAGAAAGTTTTCTTGCATCTGGAAAGATCTTCCCTGTCAACCCTGTCAAGAAGGCTGGCCAAGGCCCAGCCATCCTCCAGAACCTGACCCAAGCTTCTCCTCCCCAAGGCAGTCCTATTTAAGTCCTCAGGCCAGTGTGGGTCCCCTCTCCTCCCGGGTCAGCGTTGGGTCCCATCTTTCCACCGGTGCAGGGAGTGTGTCTACATTAACCGTTACGTCTCCAGCACCCATGGAATGTCTGAGGCTCCGGGAAGGCTCAGTGGGTTAAAGCCTCTGCCTTTGCCTCAGGTCACGATCTCAGGGTCCTGGGATCGAGCCCCGCGTCGGGCTCTCTGCTCAGCGGGGAGCCTGCTTCCGCCTCCCTCTCTGCCTGCCTCTCTGCCTACTTGCGATCTCTCTCTGTCAAATAAATAAATAAAACCTTAAAAAAAAAAAAAAAGAAGAGGGAGAGAAATAATGTATTTTTTAGCCTATGTGAAGAATCTGCCCGATTTTTTTCTCTCTTGGGGTACAGGCATACCTCCTTTTACTTCACCTCACAGATACTGTGTATTTTATAAATTGAAGGTCTGTGCCAACCCACAGCAAGTAGGCCGATCAGAGTCATTTTTCCAATAGCCTTGCTTACTTTGTGTCTCTGTTTCACATTTTGGTAATTCGCACCGCATTTCAAGCTTTTTCCTTTTCTTTTTTTAATTTAATTTTTTATTTTTTTAGTGTTCCAAGATTCGTTGATTATGCATCAAGCTTTTTCATCATTATTATTACATCATTATGGTGATCTAGTCTCAAAGATTAGGACTCACCGAAAGCTCAGATGATGGTTAGCATTTTTTAGCAATAAGGTATTTTTTATCTTTTTAAAGTTTTATTTATTTATTAGAGAGAGAGAGAGCTGGTGAGGGGAGGGGTAGAGGGACAGAATCTTTCAAGCAGACTCCCCGCTGAGCGGGGAGCCAGGTCTGGGGCTCCATCCCCCTCCCATGAAAACCGCCACCTGAGTCGAAACCAAGAGTCAGACGCTCAACTGACTGAGCCACCCAGGTGCCCCTAAAGTCCTTTTTAATTAAGGAATGTACATTGTTTCTTCAGACACAATGCTATTACACACTTAATAGACTACACTATAGTGTAAACCTAACTTTTACAACCACTGGGAGACAGAAAAAAATTCAATTTGTTTTACTGCGGTGGTCTGGAACCAAACCCCCAATATCTCTGAGGTACGCCTGGGTATGCCAACCGAATGGTACTTCCAGCACTGTTCTGGAAGCCGGAGTCTCCCTGGCAGCCTGCCTGCGGCTCTACCAAGCCTGGACTCTCCAGCAGCCTCTGGATATATGGCCGCACTTCTCTCTCCATTCCAGCCCCTAGTCTTCTAGTTAAATACATCTCCCCTCCCTCCCCGCCCCCCACCTTCATCTAAGAAGACCCTCCAGGCACCCATGCAAGTTCATAAGGCAGGTTGTGGGGCTGGGGGTAAAATTGCAGCAAGGGAGAGCCTCCTTTTCTTTACGCAGGAACAAAAAGGCGCTGGGTGAAAAAAGGCCAGTGCAACGGAGCTAGTCTTCCTTGCAGTGTAAATGCTTGTCCTTGCTAGGCTGTCTGTTCTCTGGGCACGATTGAGTGTGACAACTCTTTTATCTGCCCTGTAGTGAAGGAGGCTGACGAGAAGCCTTCGGGGGAAGTTCTTCTCAGTAAAAGGAAGGTCTCCATTAAGACTCTGGCTGGCTGTCACAAGTCATTGGGGATACACATGCTGTCTTAGGAAAGAACGGTTACGAAGGGTGACCTTTGTTCCTAAGGATAAATGAATCAAAATCACATTGCTTTCGTTTTTCTCCTGCTGGCCATGCTGCGTTGGATGCATTACAGACTTAGGAGAGAAAGTGACGCTCTAAGGAAACCCCAGTGACAGACTGGCCGAAGCAGGCCGAGACAGTGTCACCCACGAAGGACAACCAAGTGGCTCTAAGAGGACTGGCATCCCCACTCTCCTCTTGCTGACAGTGCCGAGATGTGTGCTCTGCATTTCTGCCTCTCAAATTCTTTCCAGTGAAATGTGTATTATGTTCCTCCAATCACATTGAAGTCTTCTCTATTTTCTTATGCACTGCCTTAAATTGTCCCTTAAAGACTTACAGCAGTTCATCCCGGTGCTGCAAGACCGTCTTCAATGGGCTCACTTCCATCTGGATGCAGAAAGGCGGGCAACAGCCCCCAACGGCTCGGCACTAACCCTAACCCTCTAGGAACCATCACGGCTGCTGTCGATTTAGGTCACTGTGCGACCTTCCTCAAGGGCATCTGCACTTAAAGCTCTCCTAAAACTTTAGTCTTTTCGTAACGGAATCCATGGTGGGGATGAGTGTGTAGATGGGGGTTAGAAGCCTAGGAAGGGAGCAAAGGGCTGCCTCCTATGAGGACGGGAGCAGCGTGGTGGCTGCTTTGGTTCATGTCCATCATCACCAGAAGCAGCCGGCACAACCGCAACTCAGCCTCCAAATGCGCGGGGCCACGTGGTTATTCACCAAGAAGTCCCGTCCCAGCTGCCCACTGGCTACAAAGTGCTGCTCGGCACAGACATCGGAGTGGAAGGACCCAGCTGCCTTTCCTGGGTAATCGTTAATGCTGTGCCTAGACATCCACCTTCACCGTGGAAGGCAAGACGAGCCTTGCCAGACCACCCGCTGATGGCCGTCCAGTTTTATGCACTCCAGTAATACATAACATTCCATTCTCAAGCCTACTATGCATTTCTTTGTAATCTAGGGGGCAGAGAGGAAAGAGAATGGTGTGACAGAGAAATGAAACTCCTAAACACACACATACACACCCACACACACCCCTTTGTTTCTTAAAGCATCTGTTCTTACACCTGAAGGTAAAATGAAAAGGGTGAGTCGTGTGCATTTCAATGGTAGAAGCCTTCTAGTAAAGCTGACAGTGATTACAACAGTTCTCAATTGAAACACCCACTGGGCAGGAGTGGAGAACTGAAGTCTGGGGTGTCTTCTTACCATTTAAAAGTGATAAATGGCCCAGAGGCAGGCAAATAACAAGGACAGCCGTGACAGTTACACAGGCATGGAAATACCTCTGAACCTTAAGTCAGATGACCGGACTCCTGGCTTTTCACTTATTGCAGATATGACTGTGGGCTGGTTGCTTCTTCAACTTCTAATAGTCTCAATTTTGAATGGGATTCTGATACATCACAGGGATGGGATACTTGCATGGATGAAATCAAATAATCTATGGACGTACTCAACATAGTACCCTGCACATTGTTGATAGTCTTTAAGTGCCGGTTGACTCTATCTACATTGTGTCAGGGCGCCCAGAAACGGCCATCCATATCCCTGCAATCCTAGGCTACGCATGATTAAGAAATGTTTTATCCACCAAACCTCCACCCTGTTTCTTAGACATGAATCTCTACTTGTCCTTGTTGTATTTGCAGTTGAGCCCTCTCTCCCTCCCCTACCGCGAGACTCCCCTGCAATAATTCTCCTGAATAGTCTTCTTGACCATCTTTAACTTGTACATTTCTGACCCCGAGTGGTACAGATCAAAAGACCTTTGGAGGAGTTGGGAAGTCTACCATCTGCGACTCTGTGCTGCTGGACCCATCAGGTTCGAGCATCATGCTCGTAGGGGCTTTCTATCCCTCCCCCCTCCCTTCGTGTTAAGCCTTCGGTCCCTCTCCTGTCTTTAAAAAATTTTGACCTTTAAATAATCTTAAGCACGTTTTTCACTTTCACTTATATTCTCTGAGTACTCATTGGTTGCCCCAGCCTCGTCATCCTCCTCTTGGACTTCCTCCACCTCGAGCATGAATCCAGGAGGCCCGAGGGCTTGATTTCTCTCCTGCCCAGCCCCTTTATGCTGCTGGGAGCCAGACAGCACCCCCATGGGCCAGCCCTCGGGCCTGTGGCCATTCACCGCAGTAGTGTGGATGGACCAGCCTTCACCTCATGTCCTACTGAAATGAAGAGCCTCCGGCTGTTTTGAGATGCTTTGCCATTTGTCACGCCTCAGGTTTCTTTACCCAGGATTTGATTTTCTTCCTTAGAGAATTTCATTTCCTTTCATTTAACCTAGAGCTTGGTTCTAAAGGGAGATCATTTTCCTTTCCTCGGTGAGGATTGTAATGTCCGCTGGAGCCAAGAGTACAGCTGGACCCATTGCTGACAGTCTGGTCAAGGCCGCCTGGAAGTTTCCCTGGGAGTCCCTCTATTCTTTTCTTCCTATCTAGAAATTCCCACTTTCCCCTGCTTCTTCAGACGGCATTTTCACCGAAGGTTCTGAAAGAGGTTGCCCATGTTCTCCTCAGCTTTCCTTCCTTACATAACGTCTACCTTCTAACCCGTTTCTATCCCTTCCCTCCCTTCAAGTCATGCCTTTGCTCGCTTTCTTGTCTTTGAAAAAAAATTTGACTTTTAAAAAATCTTAAGCACATTTTTCACTTTCACTTATTTCCTCTGAGTGCTTGTTGGTTGCCCCAAACTCTGTCATCCTCATTTTGGACTCCCTCCACCTCGAGGATGAATCCAGGAGGTCCCTTTCACCTTCATGGGCTGGGCGTAGGGCACCATCTGACACACCGCAGGTGGCCAACCTCCTAGAACAAGCTCTTCGGTGAGGTTACATCTGGGTAAGAGCTGGATTGGTGACAGTCACCCACAAGATGCCCCCCTTGTGTCTCACAGCCTTGGGAGGAAGAGGCAGGTATAGGATTGAGATGAAGCAAGGACAGAGCGTAAGGGTCACTAAGGAGCTCTAGCTCCTTCAGGAGCAGGGCGACATTGGGAAGGTTGACACTGAACAGAGGGGACATTTCCCGGTGGAGCTGGCCCATGAGCTCAGCTGAGAAATCAAGACTGGGTTGAAGACCTACTGGTGTAGAAACCACGGTTCAAAAGAGATCACCCAGAGAGGGTGTCTAGAGAAGGAAGAGAGTCAGTGAAGGAGCAGAAGTAAAAAGTCAGAGAGGAGGGAAGAAAAGGAGAGAATGATGCCACTACCATCAGGGGGGTGTAGGGACACCTGTTCTGAAGGGGAGAGTATCGGCTTTTGAAATCGGAGGAAGTAGAGCTGAGAAGATGAAATCCAAATTGTGGAAAAATGGCTGAAACAAAGCAATATACCAAGAACTTCTTAAACCTGAATTCCCTGGCAGCAGAAACTGCCATGCGATATGATCCTGGCCCAGGCATTGCTGCTTTCTTCGCTCCAGCTCTCATCTAACCTTGTCCCCTGCCTTCTGCCCTTGCTTCCGCTCTTCACTCCTCCTGGGATCCTCTTTCCCCAGACCTTGCGGAGGTCTTTGGCTCACGTTTCACATGCAAACTCCTGAGATACTCCTTCCCTGACTACCCAACCCGGCATCACCACCAAGCCCCCCGTCACTGACCACACGGCACTCCCCGCCCCATAAAATGATCTTCAGACATATGATGCTGTGTTTCCCCTTCACCCTCAAATGTTAACTCCATGAGAAGAGAGTTACACCTTGTTCATGGTTGTTTCCCCAGGGCCCAGAAGAGGGGAGGGTCTATAGTAGCCCTTGCTAATTACTTGTTGAAGAAAAGAAGGAAGGAGGAAAGCTGTAAGGAGAAAAGAAAAAAAAAAGAAGAAAAGAATATAGATGCAACCTATTTGCTAAGGAACTCAAGCAAAGCAGCAGCCCAATAAAAGGCCTTAGGCCATTTGCTTAAATACACAAGGGAGAACGGTGTGCAGTTTTCATGTCAATTATTTATATATAGAAATCCATAAAGGGCTTTATGCTGCCTCGGACGACTTCATATACGCTGGTGTTCTCAGCACCTTGGTGTATAAATATTTGAGTCATTGAGGAAGGCAGTTTTCTTTCCTCATAAACATTCTCTCTGTAATAGAATTTATCCCATTATATTGTACATGTTCTCAAAAAAGGTATTCATAAAATGTAAGGGAACATTGTCAGGATGGCCCTTGTGTATATGATCATTAGTAACAAAGAAACAGAAACAGGGTGAGGGGATTTGACATCAGCCCTACAGCAAGACTGCTCTCCTCTGCTGACATCACACACCTGTTGGGCTCAGTACCGAGAACTGCGTGCGGTTTTTCTTGTCTTCTCCTACATCCTCTCTCATACACTCCAGGCTCATTACTTCTTAGCAATCATGAAACAAAACGCATGCTGGGATTTAGTCCTGGAGAAGATGAATTTTCTTAAGGAGTTCACCCAGAACTATTTTCCTAGACACAATTCTATAAGAAATTGGAAGGTGGGGGGGTGCCTGGGTGGCTCAGTGGGTTAAGCCTCTGCCTTCGGCTCAGATCATGATCTCAGAGTCCTGAGATCGAGCCCCACATCAGGCTCTCTGCTTGGCGGGGAGCCTGCTTCCCCCTCTCTCTCTCTGCCTGCCTCTCTGCCTACTTGTGATCTCTCTCTCTCTCTGTCAAATGAATGAATGAATGAATGAATGAATGAATCTTAAAAAAAAAAAAGAAGAAACATTAGCCCATTTAATCCATAAAATGACACCAAAGGCTATTATTACCACCTTCTCACAGATGAGCAAACTGAGGCTCAAAGATGTTAAATTTCTTATACAAAAAAAAAAAAAAAGAAAGAAAGAAATTGGAAGGTGGGGAGCCTATGAACTATACTTGGTAGTAGGACTAATTTTGCACAAATCAAAATAAAAGTTCACCCTAATTATAGTTTTACTCCAAACAAACAAACAAAAAAAACCATAAGAAATCCCAAACTTCAACAAGAGTGATTTCTGTCTCCACTTTCCATTTGTTATTTAAGCACACTCCATTTTACATGTGGCTATTCTAAGAAAACAGTGAGTAAAGAAGAGATTAGGGATATGAGAGATCACAAGAAGAGCCTTGATTACATGTTTTGTGTTTGTGTGTGTGTGTGCTTGTGCACATTTTTTGGCACTTCCCTGCTGTGGCGATGTGTATCGGAATTTTGGAAGAATGGCTCGGTACTTGCTTTTCAATGACACCGCTGCCTGATTATTAGTGAGATAGTCACTAACTCCTCCCCCTTTTCACCAAATAGGCTCTTTCCAGCTGATGGTGTGCCCTGCCTCTCCACCTCTCATCTGCTCTCAGAAGTCTCTGGCAAAGCATTCTGTGGGCCCCCTTTCAAGAGCCCACGTGGTGCAAATGGAAAGAGTCTCCCTGAGCTTGTGGAGTCCTGAGATCTCCCCAACCCCCTTAGCTCTTTGACCCTGGGCAAATGACTGAACCTTTTCAAGAACCTGCTATCATTATCTGTAAAGTAGAAAGCACCCTTCAGTCCCCTGAAAGAAGGTCACGAAAGGTCAACTAATGACTGCACTCCCTCATCTCCAGGATCCTTGGCTATGGAAGTACAGCAGGTCAAACCACAAGACACTTAGAAAGCCAGTCTCTTAAGTGGGGGGACCTACAGAGACAGAGCTCCAACTACTCATTCCACTTAGACCCTCTGGGCCCACTTAGCAGGCAGTGCACGTGTTCCAGAGACCTGGGCACATTTTCTTCTACTGCACCTAGGAACTTTGCTGGCAATAATATAGTAAGCAGCCCCTTCCTGACCTCAGTTTCATACGGATACTTCAGGTACAACTACATACTTGGCAATATGGTGGCAACTCTGCAAAAAACCCAAAGTGATGTGAAATCTGTTCCTAAACACACACTCTCAGCAATAGACTCATCACTGCGTATTGGAGGGAAAAAATTAGAGCTATGGAGTTTGAAGGCTGGGCCAAATGCTGGCCCATTTCTATTGGTTGGCTGGCCGTGGGTAAGTTCTGTCACCTTTCCAATTCTTTTTTCTTTCATCTGCAAAACAAGATTGCTGAAATTTTGAGCTTCCTAGAACTCTTCGAAAGATGAAACGATACCTAAGATAATGTAGGAGTGGGGATGTTACTGCTGCTCACTCAGATTTTCTCATTTCCTTCTAGGCCCCAGGATGGTACTTGCCTGCTTCCATGAAGTCGGACGCAGCCACATGACTTGTGTTGGCCAATGAAATCTGAATAGAAAAGCCATGTGGCACTTCTGGGTGGAAGCATTCAAGGGCCAATGCACGAGTTGTCATGTTCTCTCTATGCCTGCTGTGACGACTCCGGTAGGACTCGGGCAGCACACAGGGATATGGGAGTGCCCCAGGCAAAAGCAGCCCTGACCAACTGTCTAAAGGCCCATCTCGCCCTACAGCTGACTTTGCAAGCAGGAGGCATAAACCTTTGCTGTGTTAAACCAAGAATATTTTGGAGACTGTTATAGGTACAACAAAACTTAACCCTATCTTGACAAATACCTATAAGAAAAATTTCGCTAAATACAACACACTCAAAAGAACTGAATTCGGTTATTGCCGAATGTTAGGAACACTTACAGAATTATTATGATGCATCATAGCATCATAAAAGGATAGCACCACAGTATGGTAGCCTGATAACATATCAGAACTACAGCTAAGGTAGGTCATTCTCATCATCTCATTGCCATTATCAAAAGTCTATAAAGCACCCAGCATGTTTCTGATATTATTCCAAGTAATATATATGCAATAGTTTATTTTTGTTGTTAAATTCCTTAAATAACAGGTACATTTATATTTGGCATACCTTTTGAAAACATAATGATGGTTCATCATCAAACCAAAGACTCATACTAAAAAGACTCTTACTTTGTAGAACATTCTAGGTTACTGTTGGGTGGAGAAGAGCTGAAAAACATATTTCAGGATATACAGAAACATTGTCCTTCAAGAGCTACCCGGAAATGAACTTGTATATTCTAGCACAGGAATTCCAAACTTTATTTGAGCAAATTGGTCTGCCAACTTTGGATAATCTGAAGATACTCGGCTGATTTTGTATGGAGTTATTTCTCCTTCATTTAATGTAAAGGAGGCACCATTCACTATGTCCCCAAATCCCAGGACTAGAAAGTTTCTGGAAGTTTTTTCCCAATATCCATCAAATCACCCACACCTGATAGAAACTAAGTTCACCATGTGTGAAGATTTTAAGGAACACCAAAACTTAAAAGTGACTCCATTTGATAAATGAACAAAAACAGCAACAAACGAAAAGGTTGGGAGAGTGAGCTTCCTCATCTTCATTCCTTATTTCTGGCATTTGTGTGGGCTGCTGATGAAAATCGCTTTCCAGTAAGAAACCGAGGGTTGTCATTTTCCTACGCCCATACGTTCTTTCAAAGCCGTGTAGAAACTGGCTCCGGTCGCAACTGCTCCATATTACTTCAAGATCCCTCTGGTCACGGGGCACCTGGGTGACTCAGTGGGTTAAAGCCTCTGCCTTCCGCTAAGGTCATGATCTCAGGGTCCTGGGATCGAGCCGCATCAGGCTCTCTGCTCAGCGGGGAGCCTGCTTCCCCCTCTCTCTCTCTCTGCCTGCCTCTGCCTACTTGTGATCTTCTCTGTCTGTCAAATAAATAAATAAAATCTTTAAAAAAAAAAAAAAGATCCCTCTGGTCACTAACACCCCCGCCCCTGCCCCCCAAGGCTTTCTCTACGGCACGGCACGACTTCAGTCTTCTCCTCAGCTGTTCTGCTAACATCCTCCTTCCACAACATCCTCTCATCTACGGGCCACTTGTGCCTCAGGGTGAAGCTGAGCTCAACGACCCTTTTGTCAAATCAGTGCAGCGGTTCCGCAGCTATACCCAGACCCCACTGAGTGATTCTTTCCTCCTGTCTTAACTCTACGGCACTTCAGCAGCTGCTCATGGGTTGTCGTCGGCAAAATTAAATTGTACGTGAGCTCTTCTGCAATACTGTTGGGTTGCATGCGTGTAAGGTGCAGCCTCGTCTGGCATCTCATGTCGCGCCACCTCTTAAGGAATGCTGCACGCTGGTTCGGGAGTGCAGCGTGGCACCCATGTCCTCCTCCTCGGGCTCATGCATAAATTCATCATATACAGAGAGTGCACCATAAACAGGAAGCATCAGCAGACCCAGCCTGGGATGGCAAGGTGCTCTGAGTTGCGTTTCCAGTAGTGGAGACGTGTTCACATCGACCCATCCTGACTTCTCACTCCATGGGATTAGAGGCTTACATTTAATACTTAGCTGCAGGTCGAAATACAACTCTGTCAGGGCCATGGGTCAGAGGGCTGTCGACCAGTACTCAGAGAGCTGAGAAGAGATAGGCGGGGCCCACGAGTACCGTACTTCACGCTGGACTTAGCACAGAAGCTAAGTTAAGCTAAGTTATAGCTAAGCTAAGCTATAATATCCTATTATATATAATATTACTATTTTAACCATATTACCCTTATGGTTGACCCCATTAGCTTGATTTGCACCTAAATACGCTAGCTCTTTAACATTTCCCTTCTTGGTTGATTATAGCACAATTAAAGAAACAAGGTTCCATAACAGATTCAATCCTAAGTCATACATTAAATTTTGGAGCTAGAGGTTTGATCTCTGATGTAAGTTAGTTCTGTAACACTTACATATATGGTTTCTCATGCTTGTGTTTTTGGGCACAGGCTTTGTTTCCTGCTTTGTATCAGTATGATTTATTTTCTGAAGGACAGTGTCAAAGCTTTGAAACCAGTTGAAATGAAGACTGTCTTGTGGAATCTTTTTTAAAGTTCTTTATATTAGCAAATGAGATAGCAGAATGGTTAAGACATCAGACTCCCTGGGCTCAAACCCTTCTGCACTACAGTTAATATTTTGAACAAGTTACCTAAATATTCTCAGCTCGATATATATAATTATCTTACAGGGTTGTAGTAAATATTAACTGAAGGAAAATAATCCTATAAAGCTTTTATGTCTGACACAAAACAAGCATTCAATAAATATTAGTGCTCATTATCATGGTTAAAAAAACATTAGAGTAAGATGGGTCAAAATCAATGGGACAAATATTTCTTCAAGGAAAATAATTGTTACCACTCACAAGTTATAATAATACAACTTATTATTTTACTTAAGAACTTTAAGTAAAATAATTTTTTACTTTACTTAATTTATTTTATGATTTATATTATATTGATGTATTAATATAATATATTAATTAATAATATATTATATTAATATAATTATATTATCATAATAAAACGTATATATTTATATATTTTATGGTAATAATTATATTATTAATATAATTATGTTAATAATATAATAAATTTAGATCGTTATAATTTATTTTACTTAATCCCCCACAGAAATTTCGTGATATGTGCATTATTGATTCATTTCGCAGAGGACTGGTTGATGGTTAGAGAAGTTTTGTGATGTACCCTTACCCACACCAATCAGACATGATACCGCTGGAATTTAAACCACGTCTTTCTCAATAGCACAGAGGACATTAGGGGAAGGAAAGGAAAACTGAAAGGGGGGGGAATCAGAGGGGGAGACAAACCATGAGAGACTCTGGACTCCAGGAAATAATCTGAGGGTTTCAGAGGGGAGAGAGTGTGGGGAGATGGGTAGCCGGGTAATGGGTATTAAGAAGGGCATGTGTTGCGATGAGCACTGGGTATTATACACAAATAATGAATCAGGGAACACTACATCAAACGCTAATGATGTACTGTATGGTGACTACCATAGCACAATAAACCATGTCTTTCTTTAACCAAAGCCTATGCACTCACTCCTCCCTACCTCCTAGACATAAGGCCCATTGTCAAGCACTCGTAGATGTTACCCAGATGAATACGATACCGCCCCTGCCTTCAAGGAGCTTCCACTTCAGCAGGTGACAGACCTCATAATTTTATGAGACAGATTGACATGAGTCCAACTTATGACTGACACAAGACTGACATACTAAAACTATGCAAAATGTACTTTGTGAAAGGAAGTTTTTAGGTAAACAGTTTTTTATAAACCGACATGAATATCCAGTGATCACCTATAGCAATATCAAAAGTTCTGTGATACATGCAAAAATTCTTCATTGTTTGGGACTGTGCCCTACAGCACATCTCTGGTTCCTGGCCAATAAATGCATGAAAGCCCTCACAAATATCCAACACATTCCCTGGAAGTGGTAGTGTCCTCATTGAGAACTACTACATTTCTGGATTGTGAAATCAGTATAGTTGGTGCCAACCAGGAAGGAAGGAAGAAAGGAAGGAAGGAAGGAAGGAGAAGAGAAGAAAGAAAGAAGAAAGAAAGAAAGAAAGAAAGAAAGAAAGAAAGAAAGAAAGAAAGAAAGAAAGAAAGAAAGAAAAGGGAGAAAAAAGGGCTAAAATAAAGTAAAAATATCAAAATATATAATACTTAGTAAATGTACTACTTTATGAAATTTTGTTTTATTTTGTGTATTATTTTTCTACATGTTTTACCTACATTTGCACACAACACACTTACACATTCACATACAATCAAAAAAGTTAGACTCTGGTACTCTGAGCTTTCTCATGGCTTGGTTAGTAGACCATGTGATTCCTTCCATTCGAAGGTTCTAAACAGCATCAGAAGAACAGAAGTAGAGGGGAAGGTGTGGAAGAAGGGTGAAATGGATCAAAAGGTACAAACTTCCAGTTATAAAATAAATAAGTCATAAGAATATAATGTACAACATGGCGGCTACAGTTAATAATACTGTATTGCATATTTGAAAGTTGCTAAGGGAAGAAATCTTAAAAGGTCTCATCACGAGAAAAAAATGTTTGTAACTATATGTGGTGATGGATGCTAACTAGACTTACCGTGCTGATCATTTCACAGTATACACAAAAATTGAATTATTATGCTGTATACCTGAAGCTAATATAATTTTATATGTCAATTATATCTCAATTAAAAAAAGAAGTCATTCAACAGGGAATTTAGGGGCAGTGCTCATTTTATGTATTTAGACTGCTTCAATGGGGAACAAAGCTGCCAAAGTTATGGTCAGCTATGGCATTATAGAGTTAAGGTTTGGATATAGAGTACTTATTCTTTTTCTCCCTTGACTTGTATTTATTCCCCATTAGTCCAAAAATAAATTCAAAGATTCAAATTAGACAAAAACAGATACCCCAACTTCATCAGCAATCAGGGAAATGCAAAATAAAGCCACAATGAAGTTATTTCCCTCTCCCCAAATTGGGAGCTATTAAACTTTTTGACAATATCAAGTACTGGCAATGAAATGGAGCAAAAAGAATTCTCATATAAAATTGGAAATCAGGATAAACATTTCGGGACATCAATCTGGCATTATCTCGTAAAGGTGGCATGCATATACCCTATCACTCAGCAATTCCCTAGGTTTATACTTTAGAGAAACTCTTACACGAGAACACACAACATGAACAAGAGGTCATGAGCAACACAGCTCCAGGAGAGGTGGTTATAAAGTAAATTTTAAGAATTCTGGAAACGACTCAAAGCCCAGAAAAAAGAGAATGGATAAATAAGTCATGGAATGGTTCCATAATGGAGTAACATACAGCACTGAAAATAACTCAAGAAGAGCTATATTTATCAAGGTCATTTAGCCCATGGATATAATGTTGAGTGGACAAAAAGAAAGTTGCATTCAACTTTAGGAAGGAAAGAAAATTCTCACACAGGCTACACTGTGGATGAATCTCAATGATATCATGCTAAGTGAAATAAGCCAGTCACAAAAGAACAAATACCATATGATTTCACTTATATAAGCCTTCTAAAGTAGTTCAAGTCATAGATGCAGAAAATAGAACGATGGTTTCTAGAAGCTGGAAGGAGGAGAAAATGGGGAGTTGTTCAATGTGTATAGAATTTCAGTTTTGCAAGATGAAAAAGTTTTGAAGATTGGTTACACAATAATATGAACAGAATGTACTTAAGAATACTGATCTGCTCACTTGCAAATGGTTACATTTTATGTATTTCACCACAATTAAACTTTTTGTAAGTTTCAGAAGAATGAAAAGGATATCGATTTTTATGAATCTCAAACACCTGAAAAGTTACCATATTAATTATTAGAGATACAAACATTCATGGTAAAGCTATAATAAACAGTAAAAAGCACATGGGGTCTTCAATGATGATTGCTGTGTTCAAACCCCTGAACCGGGTGTTGTATAAAGTTTTATGGTTGTACATGTATCATACATACATCTTATAAATATATATAAGCTTTTTTCAGGCCAAAATGCTGTGGTCTGAATGTCAGAATTGATATCAGTATGATGGAGTATATGAAACCAAGTTCCAGGTTAGAAAGTCATTCTGTTTGCAATAAAGCACCCAATCTCCTGGTTAGAGTCAGAATTTATGTGCAGCCTCTTCAATAAAATATGAGTAGCCACTGTTTTCTTATTCTCGCTTAGCAACAGCTAAGCACTGGCACTGAAAAAAACCCAGCCATATCACAGATTCTCTGGCAGTTTCTTTCTAAACTATTACTATTAGCCTAACCCAAAATAGAAAATTCTACTTGTAAAAGAAGAGGAATTGAGGATCCAAGAGAGAACTTTTTAAAAAAACAATTTAAAGATTGTTTACTATTCAATAAAATATAATATCATGTCAGATTTTTCTTAAGAAATTAGATTTTTGTAATACTCTATAGAAATTCAAAGAGTTGGTATATTTAGAAAAGAATATCTTTTTGGTTACATATAAAACAATGATGTGGCCTCACATCGAATAAAACTAAAAATCGTTGCCCTACTATTAATCAGAGTTTGGGGAAGGTTGAAGACAATGGCAGGGTTCCACACTGCCAGTTAGCATTCATTCCTCTCGGTTCCAGGGGCCTGAATGGAAACCTCTTCAATATAGAAAGGACTGTGATCCACCCATGTACCCTGGCTCCATAGCTGGTCAAATCCACAAGGATTCGCAACTTCCAGCCTCGGCCCTGGCCGCCATGAAAATCTCATCTGCTGAAGCCTAAGTCCGCTGTTCCTCCTACATAGGTGAGCGCTGACCGAGCCTGTGGATGGGTCAGAGGACAGCCGAGAGCAGAAAGATGGGGCAGCAGATATGCAAGGGGAAAATCAAATCAAGAAGTGACACTGAGAAAACTGTAGGCATGTCAGACAACTTGAGACACTGTTGCAAATAAAAAAGCAGAATGATTTTATTTTCACTTATAAGTACAATGAGAATGAAGGAAGTTGATGGAGACCCCCAGAGCACATGCCTGACCTGATGAGCTGACAAGGTCATTTTAAACCTCTAATAAAGAGTGGAATTATTTACATCAGAACTTTAATTCTAGCAGTGAGGTCTTAAAAATCAATCCTAAAAATTTTAACTATACCAACATCTAGAAAGGTTCATAGACTTACTCCAAAAATTCACCACTCATTTCCAAAAAATGTTAAGGAAATGTAGGAATGTCTCTAAAATATTACACTGACAACCGTTTCTATCAAAATGGAGAGAGGCCAGCCAACAACTTAAAGCAGTAAAATTCTTAGGTGTCTGCTTTGAATTGAGTTTCTAATCTCTGTAACTTATAAATCACCACCCACCCTCAGTCAAAGCTTCAATGTACAAAGTCTATTCTCATTTGATTCAACTTTGCAAAAACAAAAACCCAGGTCTCAGGCAACCTCAAAAATGTGAAAATACTAATGGATAATGGAAAACATCTCAAGTCCAAAGATGTTTTTGCAGAGAATGCAAGTCTTGTCCAGGTTCAGCTGCTCAAGACTTGCCCCAATCTTTGGGATGCTAGTCCCAAAATAATCTACTGCAGCAGTAAAACAGGAGTTTGCTTTAAAATTATTCTTCCCAAGTCCTTATCATCAAACATTACCCAACTGTATAATAGGCCAAAGATATCAAGAGGCTAAAATGACATCAGGTATGCTTTACAAAAAATAAACAGCACTGTGGAGGTCACCAGCAGGATCACTATTCAGAACCTGAAGCTAAGACATTATAGTTAGGTAATGACTTCCTTGGGGTGAGATGAGGGTAGAGGAAGGGGAAGGAAGAGAATAGAGGTATAAAGCAAAAACTTATAGTATGTGGGGTATGAGTGCCAATGAAAGTGTGACAAATTCACTCAGAAGTTTTTTTTCACTTGTTGACATAACATCTAAAGTTGCATCTAATGTACACTGGATGGTTTGGATGATGATTATACCATTAACAAAAACAAAAAGTGAATTGGAAGAAGGACACAAATGATCCTGTAAATTGAATAAGGAAATATAGAGCCATTTGCCTTTGATTATTCTTCCACTTTTCAAAGAGACTTCAATGTCACGTTATGTTTTCTATACCATACATCAATCAGGAGGAATAGGGATTCTATTTCTTTTACCGCAAGGTCATGGTTTGTTGATGACAGCATTACTTATTTTAAGTTGTAGGTTTATTTTCTTTTTCCCAGTTCTATCAAAATTCTTAACTGAGGCATCTTTTCTTTTACTTATAACACTGAACAAATGAATAAAATTAAAAACTAAGCCATCATTATTAAAAGACATTTAACACAATAAATGAGGTACACTGTGCAAATTGTCCATGAGATTTCTCCTCCCTGGAGGAAATGAAAACTGATACTTAATGCATGTCATTAATAACCCTTAATTCAAAGGCTGATTTCTGTTACTGAGAGGCTAACATTCGTCAGCAGACTCCTAGTCCCGAGGCCAGCAGACACTGAACATATTATGAAAGATGACTCACTCGGCTATACCAGATGTACCACAAAACTCAACAAGGTTTCTGAAGCATGCCACTGGGGACTAGAAACAGTCTTCCAGCTTACTGAATGATAATTCTATTTCCATTAGTTACAAGAAACCAGACTAAAGGAAAATCTCATAAAAGGTACTGTTTGTTTAAATGTTACCCATTTTCTCATAAAAGAAACCTCTATATATTACTACCTGACAAGAAATATTTAAAAAGTAATTTTCAAGTTGAATAGACATTAAAGCATTTAGTGACTGTATTTTCTTTATATTCTGATTAATGGTTTGTGTAAATGAATGGCATTTACTTTCCAAACATCAAATTATATATCTCAAATTACCTCCCAACACATACATATGTATACATGGTTTTTCATTTTTTAAATCAAGCAAGAATTCAGAGGAAATAAATTTTTAAATTAAGAAGTGTAAAAACAAATAGTTCTGAGAATAGAAAAACAATAGAAAAGTAATACATATGAGAAAAATAACACTTGGAGGTAAGGGGAAAACAGATAAAAGGAACCTATAGAAAGAATTTAGGGACCTCAACTTCTAACTTCAACAGGACCAGGTCTTCCACAAACAACTAGCCAAAATACACAAGGCAGTAATATCTAGACAATAGACAATAGGAAGCACAAGAATGCAATCCCTGAAAGAAGAGAAACCCATGAAGTGAGCCCCATAATTACCCTGAGACTCTGCCTGAGAACAATTTCCTGACTTAAATGAGGGCCTGGAGCCCAAGCAAAGCATAGCAGGTCTGCTGATCTGAGAAGGCAAAGATCAGAGTTTGAGGTTGTTGAAAGTGTTGAAATTTGAATGGGTGGGTCCTGGAGGGCAGAGAACTGCCAGGATGTGGGGGAAACAGACTCAGAATTCCAAATATATGTTTCCCATAAGTCTTTTGCTCAGGTTTGGGCTGTGCATGCACAGAGCAGTACTCAAGGCTTATCAGATGGCTGCTGCTACCAAGTTGAGAGCCAAACCAGATGGAGAAATCAAGCAGTGTTGGGAAATTTTGGTATTCTGACTCAATTAGATGAGAAAGACCTTGGTGACATCCTCACATACAATACTGACACTGCTGAAACACTAGAAAGGCTATGTCCTAGCAGAAAGTACCAAAACTTTAAATAAGGCTTCCACCATGCCTGTCTTTACAAACTAAAACTACAACTCATCAAGATCAAAAGGGGAGACAGAGTTCAGAGATTTGTCAATCAGAAGAGCTTAGGAAAGATCCAATCTGACAAAGTGTAAGAGAGTTTAATACAAGTCCAACATGATTATTCAGAAATTAAACTTTGTACAAGACCAAAAATCTATAAATTTTAGAGAAAGAAAACAGAATCCAGTTTCTACAGCATATCATTTACAATTTTCAGTATCAGTTAGAATTTATTGAAGAAAGAGGAAAATGGTTCCCATTGTCAAGAGAAAAAATAAGCAATACAAACAGACCCTCAGACCACCTATATGTTGACATTAGCAGATAAAGACTTTATAGCCACTTTATAAAAATACATTCAAGAAAAAAAGAAAAAGATTATAATAAGTCAACTGAGAAGTAATATCAAAGAGAAATGGAAATTATATGTTAAGTGCAGTTGTAGAACAGAAAATTCACTAAATGAAACATTCACAGCACTGGAGATGGAAGAATAAATGGGTTAGTGAATTTGAAGAGAGACCAGTAGAAATGATCCAAATGGAGGAACAGAGCATGAAAAGATTTAAGTAAAAAAATGAACAGAGTTTCAAGAATCTATGAAACAATACAGTCTAATATATGTCATTGGAATCACAGAAGAAGAGAATGATAAAATATCAAATAAATATTTAATAATTAATTGTTGAATTTTGTAGCTTTGAATCATATAAGAATATGGACATTACTGTGTGATTTCAAGTATATGTACAAGATAAACAAACAAAAAAACAAATGTATTTCTGAACAAAACAAAGTGGTCAAAACACTTTTGACTTCATCTGAGGTGGACAAATGTTTCTTAGATAGGAAAAAATAAAATAAAATGCTAGACATAAAAGAAAACTTGATATAGTAGACTTCATTAAGATTAAATGCCTCTGCTCCTCAAATGGCATTTTTAAGAAAATTAAAATGCAAACTGCAATCTGGGAGGAAATATTAGCAAAACACATCTGCCAGATAATTTGTATCTAGAATATATAAAGAATTCTTACAAATATGTAATATGAAGACAACTGGATAAATGGAGGAAAAGATGAGAGGAGACACTGCACAAAAGAAGGTTTATAAATGGATAATAACTTAAGAAAGCTACCCGTCATTGTTAGTCACCAGGAAATCCAAGATGAAACCATAATGAGATACCAATATGTACTCATCAGAATGCCTATAATCAAAAAACCAACAATACCAAGTGTTGACAAGGATGCAGAGCAACTCAACTCTCATATATAGACATAGGGGTGTAAAATGGTACCATAACTTTAGAAACAACTTGGTAATTTCTTTAAAGTTTTATGTGCACTTACTGTATGACCAAGAGTATCACCCAAGGGAAGTAAAAACATGTCAAAACCATAGCTTGCACTAAAGATTCAGAGTGACTTTAATCATAATAGCTCCAAACTATCAACTACTCAAATGTTCAGAAAAGGTGAACTGTTGTATTTTCATAAGACAGAATATAGTAGTCCCTCTCCTAATCTTCAGGAAATACATCCCAAGACCCCCCCCAGTGGATGCCTGAAGCTATGGATAATACAAACCTTATATATATAGACTATGTTTTTCCTATACCTACAGACCTATTATAAAGTTTAATTTATAAATTAGGGATAATAAAAGTTTATCAATAATAACTAATAATAAAATAATAATTATAATATACTATAATAAAAGTTAGGTGAATGTGGTCTCTCTCTCTTTTTCTCTTTCTGTCTCTCTCTCTCTTTCTCAAAATATCTTACTGAACTGTACTCACCTTTCTTGTGATGATAGGAGATAAAATGCCCATGTGATGAGATGACGTGAATGACACAGGCATCATCATGCAGCAGAAGGCTACTATTGACCTTCTGACAATAAGTCAGACAGAGGGTCATCTGCTTCCAGACCGTGGTTGACTGTGAGTAACTGAAACCCCAGACCGAAGACTACAGATTGTGGGGACAACTCTGCTACTGCCTTTGTCTCTTTAGACTCCGATAACAGAATTATTGTACACTAAGTGGCTTAAAAGTAACAGAAATTTCTTTCTTATAGTTATGGAGGCTGGAAAGCCCAAGGTCACTGGGTGCTTGGGCTCTGCACTGGGCAAATTCTGTGTTTGGTGAGAAATTTGTTTCCTGGTTCACAAACCACTGTCTTTTCATTGCAACTGCACATTGTAGGAAGGGGGTGACAAGTGCTTAGGGCCTCTTTTATAAAGGGCACTAATCCCACTCATGGGGACTCCAGCCTCATGACCTGATCACCTTCCAAAGGCCCCCACCTCTTAATAGCATCACTTTGGGGATTAGGTTTCAACCTGTGAGTTTTGAGCATGGGGTGGGTACAAACATTCAATCTATAGCAACTAATCTGCAATAAAAAGGAACAAAGTAAAGTAGTGATACATGCCACAAAATTGATGGATCTCAAAAGAGTGATACTGACTAAAAGAAGCCCCACACAGTTGAATATGTACATTACTGTGTCACTCCAAGTACAGGACTCTCCAAAACAGAGAAAACTAATCTACAGTGCTAGAAGTCAGATCAGTAATTGCTGGGGGTAGGGAGAGGCAGCTAACTGACTGAAACTCTGCAAGAAAGAACTTTCTGGGTGACAGAAACATTCTATATCTTGATTTGGATGTTGGTTACATGGGTCTATATAGTTGGCAAAATTCATTAAATTACACATTTAAAAATAGTCTCATTCTCACCTGCCTCTGCATATTACCTGGCTTTCTATACTCAAATTGTAAGAAAAAGCCTAGCTGAAAATTAAATGTGAAACAACATACTTAATACTACCCCTAAATTTCAAAATCCAGACAGGTAATTAATTAATTAATTAATTTTTTAAGAGAGAAAGAGAGAGCAAGCAGGTGCATATATACCATATCTGGAACTTCATGGAAACCAGACAAGGTAGATCTTTGTTTTTTTTTTAACAGAAACCAAGAAATGTGATATAAAAAATGATAACCAAAAATGAGTGCTCTTACATCCTGATTATAATCAGTATAAGGAAATTTCAAGACTGCCTTGTATTCGCAGATACAATTTTGTTTTTCTTGGGTAGCTGTAGATATTGACCCCTCAGGACAGAGATGCGAAAGCCTTATATTCTTGAAACACAGATTCTAATTTATCCTAATGGCTGCCTTTAGCTGTGTTTCTTTCTTTCTTTATTCACTTTAGTTTTTTGAGACTCTGTTGTAAGAACATCAGTAATGGAAAAATTTGAAGGGAATGTGAATTAGAGACTAAAAACAAACACCACCCCCCAGCAGTTACACAATGTATTTTCTGCATCCACATCCTGTCTTAAATAGAAACACTTACATAATGCTTTATACTTTTAAGAAATACTCTGACATACTTTATTGGATGTGATCATCGATGGGTGAGATATCATTATCCTTCTGTCTTTTACAATTGGGGAAAGTGAGGTTCGGTGGGGTTAAATGATGTCCCCAACATAAGAAAGCTAGAAACTGGTAATACCAAACCTAAAATCTAGGACTCCTGAGTTTGAATCTGTTTCTCTATCAAGATATCAGAAATAACTAAATGGCAAAGATTAAGTCAAGAGGGACCTCAAATCCCTTCCACTTACAAGATGAAGCATTGGAACACGTTCTCTACTAGTCCAGCAACTGAGGAACTTGAATCCAAAATTCAAAGTGGTTAACATTCCGGCTATACTTTCCTTTCTCTTAGCTCTTAGTCTTAATAACTACTAATTTGTTAACAAATCACCTTTTTAGGGGAAAAGATACCTTTAAACTATAATAAAAATACAAAACACCCCATCTCAGATAAGTTGAAATTGGTAACAGAAGCCATATCTTTTCGTATAAGGAACACATGTAACATGAATCTAGATCTGAACTTTGAGTCTCCCCTGATCATTCGGCTGACCTTGATTTAAATCAGTTATTTGGCTCCCGAGGTGGAGAACTTCAGTCTCAGAAAACGCACGCAACTTCTCCCTGCGGCACCCTAGCGGGCATGTTAAAAATGAAATAAATTGACCAAAGGCTGGCAGGTTCCTTGGTCTGACCTCCTAATCTGACCCTACTAGACTGATAGGGCTTCTCCTACAACAACTTCTCCCAACCACGCTTAACAGAGAGCTTTTGTCTTTCGGATAGGTCTTTGAATAAATAGCAATGACTGGTCGACTCAGGCACCTGTGAAAATGGTGACATGGTTCTGAATGAAATATAAGACACCTGATTTTCAAAGAGATGTGTTTTAGAGAAATACTGTTTTCTGATTCAAATACCTTTGTTGACATCCACTAAGTTAGCAATAAAAACTATAAAAGCGGTACTTGGTGCCCCCGACTGTTGGAAATCAGGGAAACTCACTACAGTGTCACTGAAGTGTTAGCTGTTCTTCTCTTTTTTTGACTCTTTGTACAATCGAGGCAGACGATAAACGGGAGCCAACATCACAATAATGATTTCTCTACTAACAGCTGTGGATGCTACAGCCACCCTTGGCATAGGAGGCTTCACCAATGCTATCATATCCAGAATGGAATCAGAAGTACATACAAGTCACTGCATTTCAAAGGCAATGCCTCACATTTGTGAAGTGACCATAGGAAATAGCTATTTTGTCTGAGCCCCTTTGGTTACACAAATAATCCACTAAACACGGGTACAACAATTGCTAATATTTCAATGATGTGAAAGACAGCTCAATTCAGAGCTAATTGTGCAAATGGGTTATATAAGCACACAGCTTCCAACAGGGATACAGCAGAGAGACATTTGGAGACAGAAGCCGGGATGAGAAATTTATTTCCTCCCTTCTCCCATCGCTCCATTTTCAATTATATTCAGTCACTAATTGTCCGCCATCCCTGGTTCAGCTGTGTGCGTTTGTGTTCTACTCAGTGCAACGAATACTTATCAAGTACTTCCTAAGGGCCAAACACAGGACTATGTGCTGAAGATACAAAGATGAAAAAAGGCACTTTGCCTAAACTTACGGAGGTCAAGTCTATAAAGAAGCTGGTGAGAGAAGCATTTGTCATTCTGATTTGCTCCTCCTATCGCTTCCTCCTAGCTTCCTCCTTGGTGAGGTCCCTCATCTTCAAGCCTACTTTCCATCCTTATCCTCTTCTAGAAATTTCAGCTCAGGTGCTTAAAACAGTACACTGCGAAGTATAAAACTCAGAAAACCACCCAGTTCCTTTGACTGGAGGAAGCAGAGATGCTTCCTTCCACAAAATAGCAATTTAAGCAACCAGGAAAGAAGAGCGTGGCATGATAAGACGGAGAGGAGAGAGGGAAAGGCGACAGGGGTGACCTACCCCAAAGAGTTCTGTTCTAAGTTAAACTTCCAGGCAATGAGTTGAAGACGGAGTGCTAGGGTTAATGAGTAACCATGGAGACCTGAAATTATTAGCATCCTGGGGAAACCAGTAGGTGCCAGACCCTTTACTACTCCAAAGAACAGGATATAAAATATACGAGTTACTTGGAACACACCTGAAGCCTGCAGTGAAGGGCAAATCTGCTGGAATAATTCCTCTAATTCTACCACGTATCAGTGCCTGCGATAGTTAATTAGAGAGACAACTGGAAAAGCAACAGAGATGTATTATAGTGGCTGAATTTTATTTTTCCCTAGGTTAACAGTCTGGCCGCTGGTGAGAAAGAAGTCTCCTTACCTTGGAAAATAATTTTGCTTCTGAGACTATAGAACTGGCAATGCATTATCAGGTTAACCTGGTTTAAAAGATACCAAGTGAATGAAAGCTACGGCATGCCCAGTTGCTGCTCTGAGAAGGGACAAGTCGGCAGTCTCTGGGCTGACAGCACTTTCCCCTTTCCTGTTATCAGCGTGTTTCCAAAGGGCAGGCATCTCTGATCACCTGCAGAGATACTTTCAGGATCCAGAATAATCAAAAATGGGTAAGAAAAGTAAACCAATATTTTCTTTTGTATCCAGCAACCAATGCTCGGGTACCACGTTTTTTTTTACTTTAATTTTTTAAGCTAGAGGCAAAAACATCTCACCTGCCTGCCACCCTTTATTCTGCACAATTTAAAATGTAAAAGTTTGGGCGCCTGGGTGGCTCAGTTGGTTAAGCAACTGCCTTTGGCTCAGGTCATGGTCCTGGAGTCCCGGGATCGAGTCCCATATCGGACTCCCGGCTCTGCGGGAAGTCTGCTTCTCCCTCTGACCTTCTCCCCTCTCATTCTCAGTCTCTCGCTCTCTAATAAATAAATAAAAATCTTTAAAATAAAATAAAATAAAAAAAAATAAAATGTAAAAGTTAGAATCTGAAATATTAACTAGTCTCATGCCCTTCCTTTCGGTTATTTGCCTGAGGTCAAGAATGACTTAGGACAATGACTGGACAATGACAATAGAATTGGAATAGCAAAGGGTCTGGCACCTGCTGGTTTCCCCAGGATGCTAATAATCCCAGGTCTCCGTGGTTACGCATTAACCCTAGTGCTCCATCTTCAACTCATTGCCTGGAAGTTTAACTAAGAACAGACCGTGTCTCTCAGCTGGGCTCAGTTCTAGATTCTGTGATTTTAATAAAGCAGAGTATTATATGATTGGCTCTTGAAGCAACCATAACAATTTAAGGAATACGTCTGTCCCTGCCTTTGATGCTTTGATCTTTTTTTTTAAAAAAAGGAACATGAGCTGCAGCTATGACTATACTGCAAAACACTATAGGTAAAAACATCATGTGGCTTATCAGAGAAATCCATTCTGAAAGAGGAAACTCTCCCACCAAGACTGTTACCCTGTCTCATCATCTCTGCCCAAACTGTTTTGAATTATTTTCTAATTAACTTATTAATTGTGGCATTCATCACAGTTTCTTAGTCTTCAGCCCTCTGTAGTGAAGAATCACACAGATGTTTTCCAATCTATATGATGCCTCATGAAGAAGAATTTACAAAGATGCTTAAGCCCAAAATGAAGTAGGAGGAGTTCCAGTACTTAATACTTAGCATGAGAAATATTTCTGGGAGTAATCCTCCAAAAGGCCATTTGCTGCTTCATACTGATCTTATTTGAAGATGAAAGAATGGTCAATAGGTCTAGACTTGAGAACCTGGAGAATAATCGTGAGTACTTTTAACTTCATCTCGAACATAGCGCTACT
>CM052807.1:13191933-13230325 GCA_028533885.1 Nasua narica
GAGGGTTGTATGTGCTTTTATTGTTTCAAAATGTATTCAAAGTTTTCATCTAACATTGATGGTGGTGAAAGTTTTAACACTTTTGAGACCGTGAAGAGGCATTTCGTTTTTCAGAACTGGAAACCATATTTTATCCTAAAGAGGTAAAGAGTACAAATTCAAGCTTCCCTCACACTTGTCCGGGGTTTATATCTTGGTGAGTGGATGGGGGGTGGGTTTCAGCAGCAGACAGAACATAAGCCAGGACCAGTCAAAACGGAACTGGTGGAAAGTGACCTGGTCACACGGCTATGTCATGCGAGGGCAGCTGTACATGGGGCCACCATGCCGGGTCCTCATGCTAGAAGAAGCTGGCACTCTTCACCCCATCAGGGAAGCACTGAGGAGTGAAAAGGTCATGAGATTAGGTGGTCGGACAGCTAAATCCCATTCACACATAGAAATTCCGAAGGGTAATGGACAAGCGCTTCCCAAAGTCAAGTATTTTATAGCTCTGGCATTCATCTTATACAACGCAATTTCATCAATTACATTTTTGGAAAGTATTTCTTAACCATAGTAAATCCCTTTTCAGCAATTTAGCAAAATTAAAGTGATTTACAAAATAGACGGAGAGCTACATTATGTTGTTTGTCACCATTTTCCCAAACCACTGGGGCTACAAAGAAGCATAAATATTTAAAAAATGCTCAGGATAGTTTAATTCTGTCTTTGGCAATTTATTACTTTACAAAAGACAGATTACGGAGATGTAGTCTAGCACTCACTAATTGTTTTTAGATTATACACTAATATATTCATTTCATAATTGTAAGTGAAAGAATGCATACTAATGTGCAAAGCTGTGGTCCTTTTGCATAACTTAACTAATTTGAATGGTTGAAAACTTAATTAAGTAGATTCAAAGTGAAATCAGCCTCGGTGATGAATGTGCTTACCTTTCATCAAAATAGACAGTGGTTTTGCGGCATAAATGAACTACTAAACCCATGTCTTCAGCAATTTCCTGACCCTATCCAGACCTCGAATCCATTAATCCTACCTCCTGTTCATTACGCTGCTTCTCCATGGTGTCCTTACTTTCCTCCAACTAGCCTAATGTGGAGGGTTCGTCATTATAATGGCACCACTGTAAAGCACTCAAGTCCGTGGTCCACTCTCTCTTCTTTTTATTCACCTGGCAGAGAGTCCACCCTACTTGAGTCCAGGGTCCCAGGTCATCTGCATGAGGCAAGCAGCTGAATATTGCTGGAAAACACACAACAACTGTCACGTTGCTGGTCTTACCCTAACCCGTGATCCCTGAACTGCCCATCAAGTCATTTCCCTTGTCCACCGACTCATTTTCCCTATGTACAGTTCATGCTTGGCTCTCTCCCCAAGCCTCTTCTCCTTCCTTCTCAGTCCCTCTCTCACTGGAAGAAGTTGCTTCCTGTTTTTCTGAGAAGATAGAAGCGCTCAGAAGACAACGTCATTCACACCTGTCCCCAGAAGCGTCCACCTATCTGCAAATGTTCCGCAGACTCAGACCTCCCTGTTACTACGGAGCAATCAGCCATGCTCCCATCCAGAGAAAAACACGGCACACACATCCCCCTCCTCGCTACCCAGTGGGATTGTTCCCCTAATTCCTCCTTCTTCCTCCTACACCATCATTTCTCTTCTCTACTGGCTCATTTCCAAGAGCCTACACATGTCCTATTTGTATGTGCTATTACTTTTCCCATCTTAATACAATACAACTCTTACTCTCCTCTCTCCCTCCAGCTAACTCCCCACTTCTCTGCTCCCTTTTATAGATAAACTTGTCAAAACGGCTGTCTATAAGGACTCACTCCAATTTCTCTCCTTTATTCTTTCTTGAATCCATCCCAATCAAGCTACCACCCCCTCTGAGCCATTGATACAGCTCCTGTGAAAGCCATAGTGGGCTTGTATCACCAAATCTAATGGTCAGGTCTCAGTCTTCACTCATTTAACCACTGTCCACAGCGTGTGATAAAGTTGGTCACTCCCTCCACCTCAAATACTCTGTTCACTCAGCTTCCAGAACCCCTCACTTTCCCAATTTTCCTCCTGCCTCATAGCAGCTCCTTCTCTTTGCTGGTTCTTCCTCATCTCCTTGGCCTCCATATGTTGGCATGCCCTGGACTCTGTCCTAGCCTTCTCTAACCACACATATTCCCTAACTCACTCTGCGTATACTAACATCTGGAGAGGTTTTACAATGTCTGGGACCCATCACAGACCCATCAGAGAAGAATTTCTAAGGGTGGAGGTGGGCACCAACTGAAAATCACTACCTTAGATGATCTCATCCAGTTTCGCAGCCTTGAATACCATCTTAGCACGGGTACTCTGGAATATATGTCTTCACAGAACTTTCCCCAGAGCTCCATACTTGAATAGCCAACTGCCCACATGACTTCTGTACTTGGATGTCTCATTAAAGTATATAAAACTTTACAGAGCTAATGCAGAAGGCCTAATCCTACCCTCTCCAAACTTGCTTTTATAGTCTTCTCCATGCCAATGAAGGACAACTCCGTCTGACAGCTGGTCCAGCCAAAACTCTTGGAGTCACCCCTGATCATTTTTCTCTTATACCCTGCATGCAATCTGGAAGGAAATTCTGTCATTTCCACCTCTAAAATAGTTGGAGAACCTGTCACTTCCCATCACTTCTCTTACTATCACCCTGCTTTCCCCCAGACATGCACGTGGCTTGCTCCCTACTTCCTTCAGTCCATTGCCCAAGAATCGTCTACTCAGGGAGACCATCCCTGACCACACTGTTTTAAAAGACACCTTCTCCCATACTGCATGCCCTATCCCCACTCTCTGCTTTATTTTCTTTGATTGCATTTATCACAATGTGACATACCACATCTTTTACTTCTTTATTAATTCTGTCACTCCCTTCACATACAGACTCAAGAGGGCCCAGCATCTGAAATAGAACCTAGAACATGAACATAAATATTTGTTGAATGACCAATTGAGTCTTCTTTTATATCCTAGCAAACAAACCCCGCTGGAAATAAACTTCTATAACTAAACCAAGAGAAATCATTTTAAACAAGAAGGAAGCGCTGACCCAAACACCACTTTCTGATTCCAGCCAGTGGTCTGGAGATTCCGAAAAAGCATTCTGGCACATAACAACGCCTCCTCCAAAAAAAAACGTCATATGTGAAGAGTATGTTATTTCAATATAAATCATGTCGGAGTTGTTTCTGGCTGTGATCTGACTCAACGTCTCACGCTGCTCAGAGCCAAGCCGTCTCATAAGTCAGTCTTCCGTGTTTCAGTGCCTTCCTGCCAGGAAAAAAGCGGAGGGCGTCTGTGGCTCTTTACTGTGACAATACGCATCTGTGTTAGGGTAACTCTCCTGCACTTGCTGGCCTGGGCAATCTGGTTCCCGTGGTGCCCCTGCAGGAGCTTGACAAAAAACAGTGGAAAACCTGTGCCTTTATGTGGCAGCAAATCAAGATTTTTCTGTCTCCGTGAACCCCTCTATCAGGAACACTGGCGTCCCAATATGAATCTTTTATGCACCCGTGTTTATTCAGTATGTAACAAAACAGATGAGAGCCAAGTCAGAAGAGAGATTTTTAAAGTCCATTTTATATTTCCGTGTCAATTTATATCTAACGTTAAAGCCTTTGACGGTGAACATTTATTCAGAAGATATCAAAGAGAATTAGCTTCCTAATTTTTAAAGACAACTGTACATATCTGACAAGGAAAAAGATAACACAACTCATGGAAATCCGTGCATGTACTTGTAGGGACACTGTAATTACTTTAAGGAAAACTCCCTGTAATTACAGGGAAAACTACAATTCCTCCAGACATCCAGGCATGTGCACTGTTGATACAAACATGTCAATTATGGAGTTGTCTCCCTCACCCAGGATTCAGTATCTCTGGCTACAGAAAGAGTTCTGTTCATGGATGGAAAGTGTTAGACTGAAGGTCAAGGGGAACTATGCCAGAAATGTTAAAAATGATAAATAGAATTTCACACATCAGGACACATAAAAAAACAAATTCTGTCCCACAGACAGAGAAGCCTATATGAAATTAAAGTGAGGAATCAATCACCAGTACCACCACTGGGACTTATTAAGCTCCTTGGTCTAATGCCGGCTTGGGAGAAGACAGCTACTGGGCTCTCTACCTCCTGTGTGACCTCATCTCACAGAAGTCTTAGAAACTTCTGTACCAATTAAAGAGGAAAATTAGACAATCCATCTGTTAGCCAAAGAAAGTGCAGCTAGTGACACGTAAGAACCTGACTGATGAAAGGAACCCTGGAGAGGATCCTGTCACCAGCTCCCATTCTGCAGTTCTGAAAATGGAAAACGTATACAAGTTAAAAAGAAGGCCGCAGGATCAAATCACTCAGTGGCACGGTGAGTCTAATTTCCAGAGGAAGGGACGCATAAACCAGTGTCTCTATTGCTCTATGCCGCCTCTCACCCTAAACCTAACTCTTCATAACTCACCCCTTATTGTTGTCATCAAATAGAGTTGTAGAATTTCATGGTGGTCTCAGCCCTGAGCACATATTGCTTTAAATCCAACCATGTCTTTTTTATGGGAAGGAAGGTAAAAGTTTCAGTCAAGGAAAAAAAGCACTGAATTATAGATTCCAGTTTGACTGCTGCAAGATGGCTTTCCGAGGAAGTGGAATTTAGGAAAGGGGAGGCCATATGACATGGGACATGGGCCAGAACTGTAACAGCTGTGTGCATGCCTCACATCTGTGGAGCTTCGTTCCAATGATGTTGACCCCAACGCATGTTCATAAAGCACACTCCATGTCAACCGCTGTGTCTTATAAAACCAGAGGAGTGTTTTTGTGGGAAAAACTCTAATTTAAATAGTGGTTAAAATGGAGATGAAACACTTTTTTTTAAAAAGATTTTATTTATTTATTTGACAGAGAGAGAGAGGGATCACAAGCAGGCAGAGAGGCAGGCAGAGAGAGAGAGGGAAGCAGGCTTCCCGCTGAGCAGGGAGCCCCATGTGGGGCTTGATCCCAGGACCCTGAGATCATGACCTGGGGTCGAAGGCAGAGGCTTTAGCCTACTAAGCCACCCGGGCGTCCCTGAGATGAAATACTCTTTTTCTTGGTTATTCTGGAACTCCTCCAGTGAAGTCTTTGAAGGATTATATTCTGTTCCTAAATAATAATGGCTCCTTTATAGTACCTTTCAAAGCCAAGATGTCTCTTCTACTATTGGCTGCTTTACTCCTATCAGACTCCTGGCCCCTTACTTCTATAAAGGAGGCTCTGAGGGCATTTTTCCCTTTCCCTTCTGGTTGTTTATTTGTAGTAGTGACCAGCGGAGACACCAAAGGCAAAATCAGGACGCTTTAGTGAAGACCAGTAGTTTTTGGTTCTAGCTGTAGGTTCAAAACCTGGAGAATTTTTGAAAATGTGATGTTGGATTCCATCCCCAGATTTAATTGGTCTGGAGTGGGGGCCCAGTATCAGGTGTTTTCCAAATGATGCTGTATATATAATCACAGTATTGTTCTAGATAAAGGAGATATGAACAAGGATTATGGAATCATGAAGGGTATGAACTGAACCATAAAATAACACAATTTTAGAGCTGGAAGGGATATTAGAAGCTTAAGGACCACCCTTTATTATAATGATGAGGAAACTGAAGTCAAGGGATACTAACTGAATACTTAAAGATCTCATGGGCACCTGGGTGGCTTAGTCTGTTAAGTGTCCCACTCTTGGTCTCAGCTCAGGTTGTGATTTCAGGGTCATGAGACTGACTGAGCTCCTCGTCAGACTCTCCGTTCGCCATGGAGTCTACTTAAAATCTGTCTTTCTGTCTCCTCTGCCCCCACCCCTTACACACGCCAACACACACCCTCTCTGAAAAAAAAAAACAACCAAGATCTCAAAACTAGTGGCAGATCCAGAGCTCTGGTCACATGACCTCATGAAATGACTAAATATTGAAGAGACCTTCCTTGACAGATAGGAGAGAACATTTAGAATATAAATAAAAGGAAGTTATTACAGCTTTACTCAGAAAATACAAAACATGGCAATCAAGAGGTGAATGTCATAACACCATTCAAGGATATATTATTAAATAGATCCATCATGGCTCACAGCAGACTTATAGGAGAAGCTGGAGGCTTGACATACAATAACAAACTATGAGTGGTGAAAGTCAAGGTAAAAACCAAACATGATTTGGTTAATATCAAACACAATACAGGTTTGGACGAGTTACAAAAATGATTCCATAAATTTTGCATGTTTTCTCAACATGTAAGTAAAGGGCATATTGGATATGTTCTTACCATGTACCATGTTCTTACCATGCTTGGCATACAGTAAGTGCTCAATTAAGGATAGGTGCTGCTTCACTTCACTGTTACCACTATGTAAAATCCAACCAAATTGGGTGGTGCTAGTTCATATCATTGGAATGCATTACTATCATATGGGTATGTACTCAGGTTTTCTTGCCTTACAGTGGCATAAGACTGAAAATTTGTAATCTCCGTTGACCTAAGGCAAAGACTATGTTAACTTTCAGTTCAATTTTGAGCAATGAGAGAGAGAGAAAAAGAGAAAGATTGGTTGGAGGACCAAAAGAAGGTAACAATGGGGCTCTCCCTTTTCCCCCTGCAACCTTCTAGGTTGAATTTGCACAGGAAAAGATTAGTAACTGGAGAAGAGGTGCTGACATCTTGGATTGGTCCTAGATGCTCAAATACTGGTTAAGCCCATTCACCTGACGAAAATGCATTGCCCATCTTAAAATTGGGAGTATAATAACCAACTCATAAGATAGAATGTACCACGCTCAATGATATATCCTAGTACATCATCTAGTACATCTTCACAGAACTATTCCACCCAAATCATTTTTCAGATAAATTATATTCCTTTGAGTCATCTTCATCTTTCAGAAAAATATTATTTTTATTTTATTTATATTTTATTATAAATTAATTAAAATATATATTATAAAATTATTAAAATTATAAATTTTAATAAAATTTATTTTTAAATTTTAAATTAAAAATTTTATAAATTTTAATAAAATTTTTAATTTTAAAAATTAAAATTATAAAATATATATAATATATTTATTATAAATAAAATAAAATATAAATAAAATATAAAATTATATTTTATTTATATTTTATTTTATTTATTTATATTTTAATTACATATAAAGAATATTAATCATGACCCTGTTTTTTTTTTAGTCTATGCTAAACATAATTTGATTTTATACTTGAGAAGAGCACGACTAGCGATTATTTTATTTAAAAGACGTGGTGCTCAGGAAGGATGTTAAGGTATGGAAAGTTATTTATTTGTACTTGCATTTAATAGCCCCAGATTATTGTCCTTAGCCTGATTCCCGCTAGCAGAATATCCTGCTTTTAATTTGGTTCTTTCTTTCTTTTACACAATTTCTAGCCCGTGAGAGGCTCTACATTCCTGGTTGGACGAAATGCATGAGCTTTGTAACAGACTTGGCACTTGCTGCTACTTTACTTCAGACTGTTCATTTGCTTCTTCTGGGTTTGCTTCATTCTGCAAATGCTGGAAATCTGATCTTGAATACTGAATGTCATTACCAAACTCAAGGAAAGACAACTGAAAGTACACCTCCATTTCTATTCTAAAAATTAATTGTGAGTAAATGTGTAAAAAGCCTCCACTGAGTACAGTCCTTAGAAATTAAACTTTTGGGGTGCCTGGGTAGCTCGGTCGTTAAGGGTCTGCCTTCGGCTCAGGTCATGATCCCAGGGTCCTGGGATTGAGCCCTGTGGAGCCCGCTTCTCCCTCTCCCACTCCCCCTGCCTGTGTTCCCTCTCTTGCTGTATCTCTCTCTATCAGTTAAATAAATCAAATCTTAAAAAAAGAAAAAGAAATTAAACTTTCACTTCAGTTGCCTGGCTTTTCTCTGCAATGCTGTATTTTCACAAATCTTGTGTTGAGAACCCTGGAAGCAAGGTGAGCGAGCACATAAATGCTTAGGCTACCGATCAAGGCAAAGCAGCTTTGCAAATAGAAAAGCCAGGAAAAAAAATAATTAACTCACTAATTGTTTCCCTTAACGCGAACACTAGCTGATGGAGGTTCTTCAGCAGTAGCAAATGAAGCTCTCTGCAGTCTTAGCAAGGCTGGCACAACACAGTCTTGGGGGGATTGTCCCCGTGAGGCCCACGGTACCGTCGGCCCCTGCAGCTTTTGCTCTCCAGAAGCTGAAAGCAAATTTTTTCTCCTATAAGTTGAAAGTGCGGCTTAGTAATAATGTTGAAACGCCTTTCACTTTCTATCTACTTCTCCTAAGTATTTCTCCTAGACAAAATCTAGTGGTCCTTTCCAAGTTCATTCTAGGAATGCTCTTCTCCTGTCATCTGCTCCTGGGAAGTCCTTGCCTTCTGGAAGGTACGGATGCTCAATTTCCTATGTTCCTCTTGTATTTCCTAGGTCGAAGTGACCACGGTTCAAATCCGGCTCCTTTGCTGCCTGTCAGGATTTCCAGTCACGTGACCCTAGTCACATTATTTAATTTTACCGATCCCTGGCTTCTTCAAACAGAACACTGGGATAATAAGAGTGACGTCATGGCATAGTGATGTGACAGGAGCCGCAGAAGTGCCATGAACATGCAGCGCTATTGATGTGGTAGAGAAGAGTGGTCAAGAGTCTTGATTTGGGAGCCAGACAGTCTGAATATTAACTCTTGGCCAACCGCTACCTGTTGGGTGAGTTAGTTAATTTCCCTAAGCCTCAGCATCCTCGTCTATAAAATGTGGCTATCAGTGCTTACCTCACGGAGTTATGCAAATTAACGAATTAATGTATGGGAAAACTCAGCCCCTCCCCCGCCCCTGTCTGGCACAGAAGAAGCAATAAATAAGCCTTGGCCCAACTCAGGCAGACTGCTCACTACCCTGGCTGTTAGCACCCCTCCTTGGTGCTGTACAGTCCCTTTCCTGGTGTTTCTCTAAGTACATGTGGTGTGTATCGTGGGGGCAGGTGGGCTAGGGACGGAGTGGGGTGGGGTAGGAAGGAGAGTCATTACGGCTCAATGCATATCGCAGAACTTCATGACGACACCTCGAGGCAAAGAAAATCTAGAACGTGAAAACATGGAATGTGAAACTGAAAGCACTCAAATGCAAGGAAGACCGTGTCTGCGATCAGGCAGCCAGCAGCTCAAACCCAGAATCAGAGCAGCAGAAACATTCCAGAGATCCATCTGCCTCCAGATACATTCCCCCCCTCTGGACCCAGTTAGCATCTTCTCCCTCAGCTGCCTGACTGGGCATGTGTGAAAGTCCTCACCTATTACTGCGTAGATGGTAGTTAACTGAAACGAATACAGTGGAAGATCCAGCCCAGCTGTTCACACATGGCATGGACCACATTTAAGAGACACTGCCTTCTTCATGCTGTGCCCAATGTTGACAAATGCTGCGAAAACATGCACGAGAAATATTTGCACAGAAGCAAGGTAGATGACCAGAAACTTTCCGGGTGTGGTGTCCATGAAAACATTTTATGTAAATAACGAATGGTCATTTGGAAGTTTCCGGTGGCAGGGACACTTATCTTAATCAATGTGGTGGCCACAACTCACCCTCTTCTCTCTCTCAAGAAGCCACTTCAGAAGCCACATTGGTGAGAAGGACATCACAGGGCCAACTAAACTTACCTGTGCTACAATCATAAATTATCTGCCAACGTCAGGACTTTCTTTCTTTCTTCCTTTTTTTTTAAAGATTTTATTTATTTATTTGACACAGAGAGAGAGAGAGAGATCACAAGCAGGCAGAGAGGCAGGCAGAGAGAGAGGAGGAAGCAGGCTCCTCGCTGAACAGAGAGCCCGATGCGGGGCTCGATCCCAGGACCCTGAGATCATGACCTGAGCCAAAGGCAGAGGCTTTAACCCACTGAACCACCCAGGCGCCCCTGGGCTTTATTTCTAGTAGCAATAAATTACTTACCTCAGAATCAACTGAGACATGCCAATGTGGTTTAGAGCTCCCATATAGTTGGACACTTACCTTCTGTAGTCAATAAAAGGGAGGCTCAGAAAGCATAAGTAAGTTGCCCAACGTCACACAGCTAGCGAGTCGTAAGGCCGCCACACCCACTAGAAACCAAAGCTGAGGATTTGAGTCCAATGCTCTTCTGATACGACGCATGCTGCATTTCCCTCAGCACACACCCAATGTGTTATTCAAGTGAATAACCACTTAGGAGTGCTGGATGGGACTCACTTTTCCTCCTCAACATATACTTCCCTCCCACTAGGAAGAATCGTCGCCTCTCCAGTTAGCCCCCGAACCACTTTTTTACAGAGCTCTAGGACTATTTCAAACTATGTGCTACTCATGCTAAAACATCCATTCACGTTCATACATTAAGCTCCAAATGTATGTACCCGGGACTGAAAATATATTTACAAAACATTGGGGCCAAACGTTGCTTAGACAAAATTGGTGTTTTTACGGAATTATTTATCACAGCAGAGAATCTTTAATTCCAATGACAAGATGGCCTGCAGCAATGTTTAATATTCATTCACTTGTATTCAGGCAGAAAATTGACATCAGAATAGGTCTATTTTTATAAAAGGCATTCTAGCTTTTCCAAAGGAAAGACGCTTTCTTAAATGTTATTCAAAAATATGCATTCAAAGTGTGGCCCCCAACTTGTGATACCAAGTGCTAACTTTTTTATTAGCTACCACATCCCATAAAGCGCCTTTGCAAACATCCGGACCATGCAGCAGGCCTAGCCGCTGGGAGATTCGGCTAATAATGAGGATAGACAGCTCAGGTCCCGCCCTGTGTCCTAGACAGAGGTCACGAGAGAAATGAAGGATATTCCCTCAGAGTGAATTGACAGCCAGTTATTTGCTCAACATCGAGGCTGCAGATGTTGGAAAATGTCAGCGTACAGAAGGAACAAGGAGGAACCACGGCAGCCTGACTCAGGCAGACCGCCAGGAGAGCCATGGTTTGGTAACAGATGGACAATTTTTTTTTTATATCCATACAAAGAGAATACAGACAAGGACAGAGATCTAGGCAAATACTCTTGCCCATTCTTCCCAGAGCCCCAGGAACAATGTAAGCGGCGGACTGAGTGTCAACGGTGCGCTTGGGTCAGGGCAATGTTTAGGCATTGCTCAGACTATTTTCTGGTCTGTCTTGGAATCTTTCATGCCAAGACTAGCTTTAGTTGAGCAGCTGTCTATCTGGGCTGCTTTCTCAGTGATGAAGAAAACCAGGTGGTCCGGAGTTATTTTACAGGTTGAGAAAGGGTAAAAAGAACACAAAAACGAAGAGGCCTGAAGCTGAGGGGAATGAGGGAACACAAGGAAGTGCATACCAAGATGGCACCAAGAACAGGAGCTCCGGAGGACCAGGCTCCCTCCCGTTGCTTCTGCTGTGGCCCGATGGCTTAGGACCGACAGCACACAGCACGTAAAGCTCTGGGAACAATGTGGCCAGGCCAGGAGGCTCAGGTGAACCAGGAAGATGAGGGAGAGCAGCATCTGAGCACCTCTCATGGCACCTTCCCTTCTAAGCCTGGGTAGGGTGCACAGGAGGGGGGGTTCCCCCTCCCACTGGAGGAAGACACGCCTGGGGCAGGGGTGTGGCTGCACAGAGGAAAGCAGGAGCCTCCCCTGCACCCCCCACCCCTGCCCTTGCATCTCATGACAGTCTTGGGGATTTCTTACTCTTTGGAATACTAAAGAGTGCATATACTGCTAGGAAATGTTAGGTCCTTATCTATCCAAGAGAGAAAGTTGTGAAAATATAAAATTTTATTTCACTAAATTTCACCTATTTTTATTTTAGTGCTTTTAAATCAATGAAATAGAATCATCCAGATCCAATGGGGGAGTCCTCCTTGAGCCTTGATCAACTTGAAGCAACTACTATGATATTGGTTCAGCAAATAAAAAACTTTTATTGAGATGGGAAGATTTAATATCATGAAGACAGGAAGGTTTCTCCCTGAAATAACATGTAATGCAATTACAAGTCGAATCCTAGAGGGTTGTGTGTTTGGTTTAGTAGAATAGGAGTTATTTTATTTATTTTATTTTTGGAACTGTGTGAAGTAATTTGATGTTTGCATGGAGGAATAAACCTCCAATAGTATTATGAAATTAAAAGAAATAGGAATAAAGCATAATGTGTTTGAGGCTGAAGAAATTGTTGATTTGCCTTACCAGCTATAAAACTTATTTTAAAGTTTCTTTGATCAAACCAACATAGAAGTGACAGATAAATCAATAGAGAGTCCAGAAAAAGATCTGAGTATTCTTGGGAAATTGACACGGGACAAAAATGGTATTTTCATTTAGAGGAGAAAGGATGGCTTACTTAACGCTCTCTCCTCTAAGTTAAAATGTAATTAATTTTTTTTTCAGAGAACGTCAATTTTTTGATAAATTTGGCTAGCATAAATGACCAACCATTTTGAGGAAAACAAATTTAGTCCTCATGCCACATCAAATACAAAAATAAATTCTAGATGAACTAAAGATTTAATGTTTAAAAATTAAAAAAGAAGATGAAACTCAACAGTTCTCCAGAAAAATGGGGATCTCCAAAGATATAATCCATAAGGCAATTTTGATTATAAAAAGAAATTTAAAAAAAAATATTTGGGATGTTAAATCATTCCAGTGTCAAAAGACAAATGACAGACTGTAAAAATTATTTGCAAACCACATTAGAGATTGAGAGTTCAGTTCTATAATATATAAATTGATTTTTAAAAGGGCATAGAAATCAATGCAAAAATGGGAAAAGGAATACAGAGCAATTCTCAAAATACAATTCGTAAAAGATAATCTTAATGGTTAATAAACATAAAAAAAATGCCCGATTTCACTGATAGTCTGGAAAATACAAATCAAAGGTACTGTAAGATGTTGTATCCCATCCATTAGATTGGCAGTAATTACAAAAAACACTAATCCCCTGTGCCAGCCAGGATGGAGGAAAAATTTCTTTTATATATGGCTGGTGGCAACATGGATACTATAGTTTAAAAAGGTAATCCAATGATATCTAGCAAAATAATTGCAATGTGTAGCATTATTTGGAGTGACCTCCCTCTCTGAAAATAAAGGGAAAGACTCAGTAAAAATAACTGGAATATCCATCAATCGACAAAAGGCTAAATAAATTATGATGCATGTTGTTAAAATATGTAAAACATGAAATGTTGTGTAGTTATTAAGAAGAATAAGTGAGATCCGGAGCTACTGACATGGAGGGATATCAATGATACCTTGTTTGTGAGAAAGATCCAGTTATAAAGAAATGTGTTATAAAGTACCATATGATCTCTCTGATATGAGGAATTTGAGAGGCCGGGCAGAGGATCATGGGGGTAGGGAGGGAAAAAGTGAAACAAGATGGATCGGGAGGGAGACAAACCATAAGAGACTCTTAATCTCAGAAAACAAAGAGCAGGTTGCTGGGTGGGGGGAGGGATGGGGTGGCTGGGGGATGGACACTGGGGAGGGTATGTGCTATGGTGAGTGCTGTGAATTGTGTAAGCCTGATGATTCACAGACCTGGACCCCTGGGCAAATAATACATTATATGTTACTAAAAAAAAAAAGAAAAACAAAAAGAAAGAAATGCATTGTGATAGTTAATTTTCTGTGTCAGTCCGACTAGGCTATGGTTCCTGGATATGTGGTCAAACACAGTCTAGACATTACCATGAAGATCTTTTTTAAGATGTGACTACCATTTAAATAAGCAGACTTACTTGAGTGTGATCTGTTTTGTATGAGTCTGGTGCCTTATCTATAAAATGGGATTAATAGTAATAATACCTCCTTCTCAAGCCTTCTTGAGTATCAAGTGAGATCATATATGAAAGGCTCTCAGTAGGCTGTATGCTGGCACAAAGTAGTTAACCCTTATCACCCCTGTAGCTTTCGTTATTGTTTTTTGTTTGTTTGGTTGGTTGTTGTTTTTTTTTAAGATTTTATTTATTTATTTGACAGAGAGAGAGAGATCACACGTAGGCAGAGCGAGAGGGGGAAGCAGGCTCCATGCCGAGCCGAGAGCCCTACGCAAGGCTCGATCCCAGGACCCTGAGATCATGACCCGAGCAGAAGGCAGAGGCTTCACCCACTGAGCCACCCAGGCGCCCCTTTTGTTATTGTTATTAGAGATGGTGTAAGATTACTGGGGGACCACTGAAAGAGTCCATCAAAATTTGCAAAGAGTAGTTCAGCGTTTGGTAGAGTAGTTCAATACAACCAGAGCAACATAAGGAAAGGGATGTGTGTGTGTGTGTGTGTGTGTGTGCACGCGCGCACGTGCGCACACACAGCTGACACACTTAGACGGAAGAGGTGGTGACAGAGGGAATGAGTGGAAGGGAGGACCTCAGAGACAAAATCTACAAGATTAATTCAGTATTAAAGACGCCGCCAAGGTTCCTGGAGTAGATAGTACTGTTACCAAAGGAGGAGAAGCAGGTTTGGGAGAAGAGTATAAAATAAGTTTGGGGAGCACTTGCACGGTTCAATTGGTTAAGCGACCAACTCTTGATTTTGGCTCAGGTCATGATCTCAGGATAGTTAGATTGAGCCCTGTTTCAGGCTCCGTGCTGAGCATGGAATCTGCTGAAAATTCTCTCCTTCTCCCTCTACCCCTCCTCTCACCCCGCCCCCCACTCTCTCACTCTCTAAAATAAATAAATAAATCATTAAGAAAAGAAAAAAGAAAAAAAAGTTTGGTTTGGGACACAACGATAACCAGTATTTATTGAAAGCTTATCTCTTATGACCTCGGCAACACTCTACACAGTTGTTACAATTATTTTCCCCATTTCACGGATGACAAAACTGAAGAACAGAGACATTAACCAACTTGCTCAGGGTCACAGAACTAACAACCACTGGATCTGGGTTAGGAATAGATGAGAGGTTCAAAATGGAGGCCATGGTCAAAGGCATTAAGGGTTGCCAGAAGTCTAGAAGAATAAATATTGAAAGAAGGCACTGGATTTGGCAATTGGGAGGCAACCTTATCCTTATTGGGGTCTAAGTTTGGTAGCTTTTAGAGCAGAGCATACATAAAAGGAAATGGTTAATAGTGACTAATTTTTTCAAGGAATGAAACAGCCAAGAACTGGAGACAGACAGGAAGGCAGTTATAATGTCTTGTCCCTGCTGGAAACCCTCCAAAGGCTCCTTAACTCCCTCAGAACAAAATAAAATCCTTACATTAGCCCACAGGGTCCTATGGGATCTGGCCTCCACCTCTCTCTTTGGTTCCATCACCTGCCAATCTCGCCCTGACCAACTGTGCTCTCGCTTCACTGGCCTCCTCACTGTTCCTGGCACACACATGCTCTCCTGTCCCAGGGACTTTACACTCCACTCTCCCCTTGGCCTGAACCACCATTCCCCAGGATGCTTGCTATGTCTCCTTGTCAGAAACCTTCCCTGATCGACTTACTCAAAACAGCATTCCTTCTGTCCCATCATTTTCCATCGTTCTTAAAAAAAAAATTATTTATTTGAGAGAGAGAGAACGGGGTGGGGACAGAGGGAGAGAGACTGTCACAAGCAGACTCTGTGCTGAGTGCAGACCCCAACACGGGGCTCGATCTCACGACCCTGAGATCGCAGCCTGAGCCGAAGCCAAGAGTCTGTTGCTTAACTGACTGTGCGAGCTAGGAGCCCCTCCGTTGTTCTTTTTGTTTTGTTTTTCTCATAGTGCTCATCACCATCACCATATTATTTGCTTAGCATGTGCCTTCCAACACCAAACATGAGCTCCATGAGAAGAGGGACTTTGTTCCTGACAGTATCTTCAGCAACTGAAAACAGTTGTTAACACATGATAGAAGCTCACTAAAGAGTTGTTAAGGGAATTAAATTAATCTGAAACACTATATACTTTTCAGGAAGCTCGTAATTTAATTGTGTACATGTAACGTGCACACACGCAAAACACTAAAGTACCACAAGTTAACGTAAGGCAAAAACCGAGCACACGAGTCTCACAGAATAGACAGTAGGTTGAGATCAACCAGAAAACATTTTGTACAAATAAAGGGGCTCAAGTTAGATTTGGGGGAAGAGGACAGGAAGTTGCATGTGCAAGAAGAGAAGTGTAAGTGATGAATGAGTAATGTTTTATCTGAAGACAGGGGGTGAAGGAAGATTAAGAGAGAAAGTCATGTGGAGATAACCAATTCTCGGGAGGGCTCAAAATATTAATGATTTTTCTCTTTCTCTCTTACACACAACACTGAAGAAATTCCTCTAGCAAATCTGGGATTTGCCCTTTAGTTTTATTTATCTATGCCTTCCTCCAAAAAGTTTCAAGAAATTTTATGGCAGATCATTCAGCACAGATATGATTTAAAAAATGCTTATGACGTTTTCCATCGCTTGTACTTAGGAGCTACGGGAAGCCCATCTAAGTCACTCTTGGGTTACCTAATCCTTAGTTCTTGGCTCAGCCCCTGCTTCTGATTTCTAATTTCACCTTATAGGATGAGCTCACTTCCCTGTGGCTGCAGGACTGGGGCCCTCCTTTCCATGCTATGTCCCCATCATAAAATCCCCTCCATCTCACAGCCAGCAACAGCAGGCTCTCTCCTATTTGTTTTTAAGATTTATTTATCGTAAGGAGAGAAGGAGAGGAAAGGGCAGTGGGAGAAAATCTTCAAGCAGACTCCCCACTGAGCAGGGAGCCAGACGTGGGGGTCAACCGCAGGACCCATGAGATCAGGACCAAAGCCAAAACCGAGAGTCAGACGCGCTTAGCCGATTGAGCCACCCAGGCGCCCCAGGCTCTCTCCTGCTACTTCGAATCTCCCTTCGGCCATGTCTCTCTGACTCCCGCCAGAGCAAGTCCTCTGCTTTTAAAGATCAATGCAATTAACTTGGGCCCACTCAGATAATCCAGGGAAATCTCCCTATTTCAAAGTCTGCAGCCTTACTTACATCTGCAAAATCTGCATTGTCCCATAATAGGACGTAGTTAGTTTCCAGGGACTCGAGCACGGACATTTTGGGAATCGATTCTGCCTACCTCACTGCCCTAGCCCATAAAATGATGACCCACCCCCTTCCCCTCCCCCGCCCCACCCCGAGCCTGTGTGTGTCTTCCTTCAATCCAGGTGAACTTGGAATCTGGCAAAGTGTGCCTTCCTTCGTGCAGGTTCCACACCTACGTTATCAGACAAGGTCCGCTCCACGGTCCACCTGTCAGGGCGGCTGTGACAGAACACCGTATGCTGGGTGGCCTAAATAACCATTTATTTCTTATCGTCTGGATGCTGGGAAGTCCAAGATCAAGGCCCTGGCAGATTTAGTGCCTGCTTCCTGCATAGATGGCCATCTGTTCCCCTGTGTCCTTAGGTGGCAGAAGCAGTAAGGGAGGGAGCTGGGAACCTGGGAGGCAGCTCTCCGGTAACACTAATCCCATTCAGGAGGGATCGCTCCCAAAGTCCCCACCTCCAGATACCGTCGCAGCGCGGATTCGGTTTCAACACATGAATTTCATGGGGACACAAACATGCTCTCTCTCTGATTCCTGCCAAGAACTTTGAAGAGTCAGATTCCTTGTATAACACAAGAATAGTGAATACTTCCCCGGGACGGGTGGGGGGGAGGAGATACTAAAGAACATTAAAAAAAAAAATTAATGTTACTTAACCTTTATTTTGCCTGTAGCAAGTTGAAAGCAAACCATAAAGATAGCTATAGTCTGCATGATTAGTGCTATTTTATTACTTTAATTACTATAGCCGTTATGTATTTGAGTAGTTTTAAAAAAGAATGGATGCTTAAATTGTTTATAAATAAAGGAACACCCAAAGTACTTAGAATAAGAATTCTCAACCCCCATACTCTACTTGTTTAATCTATTTATTTTAAATATGGTTAGTCCTACCTATAGACATGCCATTACTATGTGTAATAATTAATGTCGTTAAATGATATACTTCTTTCAGGTGCCAAGGGAATCCTGCCAGCTTCGATGAGGGTAATATCATGGACACCACACTAAAAAAAAGGACCAGAGTGAAATGCAATAGTTTCCAGGTAGGTTGGAAGCAAGGAGGAATGATATTAAATTATCACCTAGGAAACCAGAGGTATAAACTTTTAAAGGTGTCACCATTAGGGTCAGTTAGAGTTGACTGTCAAGATCAAAACATGCACTTACTTCAGCTGCATCCAGGAGAAGAGAGTCGGGCAGCAGAAGACAAAAGCGAGCAGGACCCTGTGCTGGCCCGGGAGACCTAGCCTGTGCTGCTTCCTAGGTTGAAATGAAAAGGAAGTCGGCACAGGGGAGAGGGGGAGTCGCTTGCGTGTCTCCGTCCTCCAGCTCACCCTCAGCCCTCTTATCCCTAGAGGTCTGGCACTCAGCACGGTAGCTGCAAATGCCATTAGGTAAATGAGCAAGCACATGGCGATGAGTGTTATCTGCCGCTGTAAGTCTACGTGCTACTCTAAGTCAGAAGCCAAAGTCCGATACGTCTGTGACCCTGAGTAATTGTTTTCGTACTGGCTGCCAAAAAAAAAAAATATCAGAGTAAAGTCATTTTAGACACTTCAGTCTAACCACAGTGATGCTTTTATGAGGCTAATAAACCCATCTCTAAAATGTTGTAAATAGGTTTATTTGGAAATGCTGCTGTAAGCATATAACCTTTTCTAAAGTACACACTGTACTTGTTTTTCGGATTGAAAGCTTCGCAACGTGCCACGGCCGAAAGTAATAAAGTTCAGGTTTAAATGTGAAATATTAAACAGCTGCTTATATGTGGAAGCACTAAGCCCCAGCCTGACTGTTGTAGGCAGTGGTTATCCCTTGGGTAAGGGAGCAAAGAATGCCCCAAGGTGCGTGGTTAGTGGAAGGTTGTTGCCATTATTTTTCCAGATATCACTCTGAATATATTTTTATTTCACCTCAGGTTAGAAAACCAACCAACCAACCAACAGTGACAATTCTATCCAAAGTTACTCCTGTCATTACACATGGAGAGCTTAGTGCTTATTTCGGGAAGCTGGTCACAGCAGCTCTCAATCAAGGTCAATGACAAAGGGTAAAGATCTCCTAGGAGCACTAAATACTTGGACTGGATGGATCTTAGAGAGTCTCTCATCCAGACGATCCTAGTCCATAGGTTTCCAGCTGCTGTCACAAGAAAGGAACTATAAATCTATAAATACAACAAGCCTCATATATATAAGACACTAGCACGCACGTGCACATGCGCGTGCGTGCACACACACACACACACACACACACACACACAAATATATCCACACGTACTTATTACATTCTCAATTATAAGACACTGAAATCATTTGTGTTCTCTTCTCCTTTCCAAGATGGTAGTCAGGCTCTTTGTACAACACTGGCTCAGAATAGGTTTGAATTTCTTCCAGGTTTTTTATTTCTGGAACCCTAAGCTCCCTGAATGAATTAAGTTAAAAGCAGGGGAGAGAGGAAACTCAAAGCAACGTTTGATAAAGATATATGAACGTCTTTTGAGACTGGACGGTAGACTGGGGGAGCCATAGAATCAATGTGGTAGGGAAATTTTCTAGTTTTCTAATATGACTGGTGTGTCTGGAAAGGCATGCCAACCGACAACGAGGACTTGAGGCTTGGCAAGGTTTACCATTCCCAAGAACCAGCAAATGATACAATTGTAAGAGGACTAAGTGGTTTTGGACACTGAGTGCTTCAGTGGTAATGAGTATGGTAGAAGATTGGACAGGTCCTAGGATTGGAGGGGGGAGTCCCAACAATGACTGAAATTTGATAAATTATTATTCTTGCAAAATCATTTTTGTGACACTCAGAGCCAGATTTAAGTTGTTTTTAAAAAGTGACATTTTGTATGTATCAGAATTTTTGGAATAATACTGGTATCTGCTATAAATGTATATATACAACTTCTCTGACAATGTATATAGATAATATGGTGGTAAATGAAGTAAAATTTAATCAAAAGTGCTACATTTGTCATCCTTCAGGTATCATGAATTTCTCTTTAGATTTTTTATTTAAATTCAATTTAATCAACATATACTGTATTATTAGTTTCAGAGGTAGAATTTAGTGATTCATCAGCTGTGTACAACACGCAGTGCTCATTACTTCAACTGCCCTCCTTAATGCCCATCACTCAGTTACCCCACCCCCTCCTCCCCCCAACAACCCTCAGTTTTTTTCCTATAGTTGAGTCTCTTATGATTTGTTTTCCTGTTTTTGTCTTAATTTATTTTTCCTTCCCTTCCCCTACATTCATCTATTTTGTTTCTTAAATTCCACATCAGTGAAATCATATAGTATTTGTCTTTCTCTGACTTATACCCTCCGGTTATTGCAAATGGTAAGATTTCATTCTTTTTGATGACTGAGTAATATTCCTATATATATCCCAACCTCTTCTTTATCCATTCATCAGTCAATGGCCATCTGGGCTCTTTCCATAGTTTGGCTATTATGGACATTGCTGCTATAAACATTGGGGTGCATGTGCCTCTTCGAATCACTATATTTGTAACCTTTGGATAAATACCTAGTAGTGCAATTGCTGGGTCATAGGGTAGTTCTATGTTTTAACTTTTTGAGGAACCTTCATACTGTTTTCCAAAATGGCTGCAGTATCTGGAATTTTTCAATCAATGGTTACTAAAATGACACTGGCCATCATGCTGGTTTCCTCCCGAGGACATAAAAACGATGATGTGGAAAAACAGATTCTCATGATGAACTAAAAACCACTGCTCTTCTCCATCCCTCTCATTTTCCAATCATTTGGCAAGATTAAGTTACTTTCCCTGAACAACCTGGCAAACTCTGAGCTGTCACAGAGCCCAGTTTGTTCCACCATATCATAGGTTGGCCCGGGGGAAGAAGGGGATGTGGCTCTCGTGGCCCTCTGTGAGTGGGCAGGGAAATCCTTCTCTGATGGTTCTTCCTGCTGCATCCAAGAAGAAGCTACTGGCAGCACTTCCTTATCTGTCTTGAGCTGTCTCATCTCTGCTGCCTCCTGCTTGAAGTCTTTGGAACTACTAACTTTTTTCAACCAGATTAAAGTTTAAAATGTTTTTGACAGAGACTTAATAAAATTTTTATTTCCCTGAACTTTTACATCAGAAGAATTTTTACCATATGCATAGCTTTCTCTCAATCAATCGTGAAGTTGCTTTTCTCTTTCCGTGAATTACAACTGATTCTTTGTGAAGTTTTCCTTTTCTATTTGAATATAATTGACATATAACATTATATTGGTTTTCAAGAGTACACCATGATGGTTTGCTATTTGTTTATACTGCAAAATGATCACCACAATAAGTCTAGTTAACATCCATTGCCTCACATAATTACATTTTTTTCCTGCGGCCAGAACTTTCATGATCTACTCTCTTAGAAACTTTCAAATATACAGATACAGTATTATTAACTATAGTCATGCTGTACATTACATCCCCATGACCTTTTTTTAAGATTCCACATATAACTGAGATTATATGGTACTTATCTTTCTCTGCCTGACTTATTTCACTTAGCATAATGCCCTTAATCCATGTTGTCACAAATGGCAAGATTGCCTTCTTTTTATGCCGGAATGCTATCCCATTGTTAATATATAGCACATTTTCTTTATTCATTCATCCATCAATGTGAAGTTCTTGAGGAAAGACCTCCTTCCCCAAAGGAGAAGGTATGGTGCTCCACTCATACTGGGTGTGTTTAGAGGCATGTAGTTGCCTAACTAGCTGTGCACCAGAGACATGTGAGCCATTTATAAAATTCAGATTCCTGGGTCCTAGTACTAGAGCTTCTGATTCAACATCTTTTACTTGAACCCCTCACTGCTCAGGTGATTCTGATACAGACATAGGCTTAGGGACCCTACTCCAAGGCACACAGGTGTGAATAAATCTACAAAGCAGTTTTGACCACAAAGAGTGTCATTATTAATGAGAGAACTTTGCTTCCAGCAACTGCCTTCTTTAGTTGATCATTTGATTCCCACTCCTTTCTATCTCTGGCATCCCGAATTCAGTCCTATCATTGTCCCTCTAATAAATAAAGTGAGCTGATCAACTCTATTGGACAATACATTCAGTAGAAGTGACAGAGGAAACTCTCATGGCCTGAAGAATAAAATCGACAGGTCCCTGAAGTCCATCATAAGTTAATAGAGCATTGGGACTTTATCCGTCTGAGATCATAATTTATTAATTGAAAACAATGCAAAATCTTATGTGAATTTCAGTCAACAAACACTGACTGAAAGCTTATTACATTGGATGTACTCTGCAAGGCGTGTTAATCTTTGGCCCTCCTTCATGAAGACCACAGTTGAGTAGTAAAGAGAAGGCTCCTATCCTTATTTACACTTCTGCATTGGTTCTCTTCTATGGTGGTATTGTCAGCTGCCGTCCTTTGTGACTCAAATTAAAATAGTGTCTGGAGAAAATAAAAGAACTAAGACCATAATTACTTTTTTCTTTGTTATTCTAGGAAACTTAAAGAAATGAAAGTGAAGAGCTGGTAGGTAGCACATCAAACAAAATTACCTTGGCCTCTAATGACCATCCCGGCTCTTTCCCAGGCTTAATTCAGTCAGGAGGACATTAACCATGGAGCCAACTCCTCTGTTTCCTCCAAAGGCTGCTGAATGATCCTGTATGCTAGAACAATGAGGCACCTGTGGGTTGTTCTTTTTAATTAAAAACTCTTTAATGGAATGGACTTTCAGGCATTGACTCTGGGCAAATGCTAGAATTTAGTCCACCTCATTTTCCGAAGTCCAATTTGTAAATTGTGTTTAAAAATAGCTTCCCGTTTTGAGCACACAATAAAAAAATCACAGTAGTCCCCGAAGGTCGGATATATAGGCTCTTCAGATGAGAAAGCAAGCAAGATTGCAATGTGTCTATTGTACGCATGAATGCTTCTAAGTGCCTAGAAATTAGAAGACTCTTGAGAAAAGAAAGGTCAACTGAGAAGGGACTGTCACATTGGAAGACCTTAGACCATCACAGCGGAGGGTGAATTTGAAGAGAAAGCCTTCTGACGAATCTAGGGAATGAGAGGAGAGTTAGCAAAGCTGGAAGGATAAGAAAAGCCAGCAAGAGCAATTCTTAAGCATTAGTGAGGTGTGAGGCTCAGCTGTATCTAGGAGAATGCTACCTTGATAAGAACTTTCAGAATATCCCTTAGGAGGGACTGATGGAGTAACAGATTATTAACCAAGTGCCACTCTAGGTGATTTTAGAACAATTGCCTCACTTCCCCTTATTTCAACACAGACCCAGAGAGCTTGTCCTGAGAAGAGGGTGAGCAGAGAACTTTTCACAAGAACTAGCTGCTACTCAAGTTCCCTAAACATCAGAACTTGGATGGATGCCGACTGCATGTGTAAATGAGAACTGTTTCCCAGAAAATACAACTCAGTGACATCCTCTTGCTCATTTCCGAGCGTAATTTCTATTTCTTTATTTAAAATTTACATACTTTAAGGCTTCCATTGGTAAAATGCTATAAATTAGAGCAAAAAATCAAGTCCTTTATTCATTTGTTCTACCAATACTTACGGCTATTTGAGGAACTATATCAATAATAACATTAGGCTTTATGTTATCTTTTAGTGTCTTTTAATGAACAGACACATTCGAGTTCCTTCTCTGTGCTAGGACTGTACCAGGTGCTGGGGATACAATAAATAGACACAATTTCTCCCCTACTCAAGTTAACAATTGGAAAGGGAGGAAGACATTAGGTTAATAACTAAAAGGAATGTATAGGGCGCCTGGGTGGTTCAGTTAGCTGGGCAACTGCCTTTGGCTCAGGTCATGATCTTGGGGTCCTGGGATGGAGCCCCACATTGGGCTCCCGGCTCAGCGGGGAGCCTGCTTCTCCCTCTCCCACTCCCCCCCCCTCTCTCTTTCTCTGCAAATAAATACATAAAATCTTTTTTAAAATTAAAAATAACAAAATAAAGGGAATGTATAATTACAAACTATGACGTGTATCTTATTAGTTGGGCTGGGCTAAATTATGCTCTGGCCACAAACAATCTCCACATCTCAGTGCTTGTAACAACAAAGGTACATTTCTTGTTCACAACAAATCTGTTATGGAACCATTCAATTCTCCAGGCAGACAGCAAGTGTCCCCTAAATGGCAACTCACTATACAGATGGGAGGTAAAAGCAAGAGAAAATGGAGGTGTATTAGGTATGTAGGGTGAGAAACAGGGTGGTGTCAAGGATGACCCCCTGAGACTTGTCAAGCTACATGGCTGATGTTGTCACCTACTAAAATATGAAAAGCTACAAGACACCTATGATTGGGGGGCAGATAGTGCATGTGTTTCATGCATGTTACAAAAGATGCTAAGTTCAGTTTTGGACATGTTGATTTCGGGTTCTCTTGAGACATTCCAATAGAGACGCTGGGTGGGCATTTGGAGTTCTTGAGGTGATACCTAGCTAGAAAGATAAATTTGAAAGTCATGAGGAAATAGGAGAAAACTAAAGGCAGAATCATGGATTAGGATGTCTATGGAACATCCTCCGAAGAGGACCTGGAACTGAGCCTTGAGGCACTCCAACATTAATTAGCTTAGGATATTGAGAAGGAAAGGACCAAAGAGAGAGAGAAAACCGGAAGAATATGCTATCATGAAATTCATAAGATAGACTCTTTCAAAGAAGAGCTGTCAACATAATTAAATGCTGCTAAAATATCAAGTAAAATGAGAATGAGGCCTGTATTTCCAGTATGACACTAGTCATTAGTAACTTAACAAGGGATATTTTAGTGGTATAATGGAGATAGAAATTGTATCTTGAATAATCTGAAAAAGAGTGAGAGATCACCAGTTAAAGATGGTGGGTCGAAACAGACTTTTATCCCATTCTCTTCGAAAAACTCACTAAAGCAGAAGTAAAAGAATTTTTAAAAAGGAATAAAATATAAAGAGAAAAGGAGAGAAGATAGAAACCACTGGGTACTCTAAAAATCTGGACCTTAATCTGGTAGGAAAAGCAAAATAGCAACAGAAATTACATCTTAGATCATGCCAGAAGTTTCAAGAAATCATGACACTGGGTCCTTCTGGAGGTGAGGATGAAAGGATTGCTAAACATAGAAGAATTGGTGGAAAGTAATTTAAAAGCTATTAAGTCTTCATTAACCTTTTCACACCAGGTAGCTATACATCTGTCCCTTCCCCATGCCAACACTCAAGGAGATATTTATTCTCTGCAGAGTAAAACAAGATCTTTGGACTGGTGGACTCCAATCAAAACTGGAACTACAGTACCATGTCGAATAGAAGACTTGACTCAAAATTTATGGAAAGCCCTCTTCCTTGATTTATATATTGCTGCTAGGTTTGTATGGTTAGGAAGAGATTAGTTGACTTTCTTTGGGAAATCTGCCCAGCTCATGGAAAAAAAAAAACCAAAATCCACAGAAACTGACATTGGTTTTCCAGAAGGAAAAAGGTCAACTAATGTTTTCCTATACTGAAGAACACAGTAGACAAGAACCTGGCAAGTTCACCCCTATCTCGGGATCTTTGCGCAGTTTTTTCTTCTAGACATGGCTTTCCCTCTAGTCTCATATTGCAGCCTCCTTCCCAATACTCAGATTTCTGTATAACCTTATGAAAAAATTACACTAATAAGAATTGTTAAACAGTCCTTCATTTATCACAAATAACTAATACTAACAAAAGTCATGTACACTGTGCTTACCATAGCTAAATTCTATACCCATGCACTTACTTAATCTCCCTATCAACCAATGTACATATACCATTATTATTTCCACATGGTACATGAGTACACGGAAATACACAGAGGTTAAGTAAAATTGCCCAAGGATCTGTAGCTAGTAATTAGGGGACATGAAAGTCGAATTCAGGGAGTCTGGTTCCAGAGAGCATGCTCTTGAGCACAATGCTGTTTCTTCTTAAAATGAAATATAGCTAAAATGTGACTACCAGTAGAGTAATATCAAGAAAGTCAACTATTATCAGCTCTCTTGAATTCTTCCTATTTAGGAAACTTAAATATTTGATATTGTCTTAATGATTATGTCCATTTCCATGAATTTCCTTACAGATTGAAGATGGTCTGCAAATACTTAAGAATTGTAGATAAAGGATTATAACATACAATAAATGTACTTTCATCAACTAAAAAAAGTCTAAAATGTAATAAGATTAAGGGTACACTTAGCATGATGAGCACTGAACAATGTATAAAATTATTGCATCACTAAACTGTACACCTGAAACTAATATAACACTGTATGGTAACACTGTATGGTAACTACATGGGAATTAAAACAAAATTTAAAAAATGTATTAATAGGTGAAAAACTTTCATCCATAAAGGTTCAATCATGTTTAAGTTTCTTGTTACATGACATAATGGAAACTAATGTAAAAGGATTACTGATTCTTCATTCTATGTTTCTTTGCCTCTATTTTTCTTTCCCTTATTAAATTTATTTTTAAAACCAAATTCTATAACTTCTAAGAAAAACAGACTTCCATGTTAAGATGAAGAATACTTAGTAGTTTCCCATTCACCCTTTTCTACCTTCTCAATGAAATGCAACAGCACTGTAAGAGAAACATCATTACAAGAGCACTGGAGGTAAAGAATACTGGTCAATAATATATCAGATATACTGAGCAAACATTGACAGAATCCAAGGAAAGGACATTAGGTGATTTCCATCACTGCCCATTGAGCAAGTCTGCCGCAGGTTTGGAACATTCTCTGGACAAAATGAAGGAAGCCGCCAACTAAATGCAAAAGTTGTGGTGTGCAGAAGCCAGGAGCCCTTTCCCCACCCATTTGTATCAATTAAAAGTATAGTTTTTCACATTCGTTTGGACACATGCATTTTCAATAAAACTATTTGGGATGGAAAGGACAGATTTGTGGAGCTTCAATTCTGGGATACAAAATCTATTGTATGAGGAGAAGAGAGAGTTTGTAGGAGCCATGCAAACTGGGGAGGTGATAGTTTTCTCACACTATTTCTGTAAAGGGATGATCATCAGAGAATCTAAGAATGAATTCCTCTTCACATTAATAGACAATGGGAGAGCAGAAGGTCCCCTTGCAGTGCAGCATGATCATACTGCATATAAATGACCACCAAACTCAGGAGGCTAGGATAGGATCTGTGTAAAATAAACCAGGCTATTATTATGCGAGAGAAAAATTCTAAGCCTGACCAAGTGAACAGAGTGGGACACCAAAAAGAACTCATTCACCCCATCTTGACAAAATCAGACCTAAAGAGTGACCTTCTAATTAAAGATGAGCAAACAGGAAAAGAATAAAACCAAAATAAAAAATTCTGCATCTCGAAATGAGAGAAATGTCATATTTAAGATGAAGAGGAACAACGTGCTTCAGAAAAAGGTCAACTATAAGACTCACAAGATTTCCAGCAACATATTGCTTTGTGTTGCCAAAATTTAAATGCGCTGTGAAACAAGAGAAGAGAGGAGCAAGACATCAAGAAATTAATAAGAAGCTCTTTAAGACATAAGAAGAGAAGAAAGGCAGACTAGATAAAATAAGGAGATGTTATAAGAATACTAGTAATATATTGGTAGAATTAAAAATCTGCTTGCGACATTATAAAAAAGAATTAAAAAATACAAAAACATCAAGTTAAAGTGAAAAAAAATGGAGATTATCTTGCAGAATACAGAGGAAAAGGATGGAAACGAACATTGATTAAGAGTATGACAAATGTGAAATAGAAAAAAAATCCCTTATGTATATACAATCGGTAGTCTTAAAGATGCAATAATCAAATAATAGATTATTGAAACAATAATCAAACTCAAAATAGAATAGAACATTTATGAATTTAAGAAAGTCCTGAGTCACCAATACACCAAATAATTACTTAATGAGAAAATGTTCTCTTATAAAATCGATAAAAAAACCCACACATCTGAAATAGAATGAAATAAAAAAAACAAGAAAATGAATTGTCAATAAACATATAAACCTATTCTCTTCCTACCAATAAAAGAAAATAATATCTTACAGATATTATTTTTCATTCAGTTAGTTGATTAAGGAAATTCAAACTCACTTTTCTCAACTCTGGGAAATTTACAGTGAAGTACGTATTCTCATACATCAATGATGAAAAATCATTACAAACTCACTGAGAGGCAATAGGATATATTTTGAAAGTCTAAAACCTCTCGATTCTGTAACTACACTTCTGGGAATTCCAGACATCAAAGAAATACACAACGATATATGTACAATGAATGATACTGATCATAGTCTCATTTAATTTTAAAAAGGGAAATAATCTCCATATGTTCAATCATCACTGAACAAGTTATAATGTGTCTCAGTTGCCAACATGGAGAACATGGGCATCCGGATCCATCATATTTGGTGTTTGCTACGCAGGTGCAGCAGAAAGACAACAGAACAAGAGGGGACAGCTGCCAGTAGAGCTTGGCTGAAGGAATGGTTCACAGAGTCTAAGCTGGGTAAGGGAGGATGTCATGGACTACCTTGGAAGAACCTGGCTTGAGCAGAGCGCAAGAGTGGCCTCAGGATAATTAAACTGGATGAACCATTTCTACTGGTCTTGAAGTTAGTTAGCCAGGAGGAAGGCAGGACATTGGGTGCAAAGAAGGTCTGTGAACTAAGTGCCAAAATCTTTTGTGAATGAGGGGAGTATATTAGTCTGCTGGAACTCCCTAACAAAGTACCCTACACTGGGTAGCTTAAAGAACACAAATTTGTCTTCTCATAATTCTGGAGGCTAGAAGTCCAAGATCAAGGTGTTGACAGGACAGGCCTCTTCTGGGACCTCTGTCCTTGACTTACAGACGGCTGTCACCTCCCTGGATCTTCACACGGTCTTCCCTTTGTATATCTGTGTCCTATTTTCTTTTTCTTGGAAAAACACCAGCCATCCTGGATTAGGGCCCACCGGAATGAATTCATTTAACCTTCATTTCCTCTTTAAAAACCCTATATCCAAATACGATCACATTCTGAAATGCTGGGGGTTAGGACTCCACCATTTGAATTTGGAGAGGAGGACATAATTCAGCCCATAACAGGCAGTGACCAGAAGGCTGATAAGTGACAAAAACTAGGAGGGACAGAGGGGGGCAGTATCAAATGAGATGAGCATAAAGGAAGGAGAAATGACTTCTAGTGGCACTGTGGTGCAGTGAGACACCAACTTCACTAACCCAGCTATACATGGAGTGGGGAAGAAAAAGCACCTCCACTTGAGAAAGTGACCACAAAAATCTCACCCTCAATGGCGAGGCACGTAAGGCCAAAAGACAAAAGGAATATTTAGTAAAGGAGTTAAAAGATTTCGCAGGAAGAAATTTCAGTCAAAATAGCCTAGTAGGTTCATACTTTCTCATGCTCCCACTTCTCTACACATATGCCAATGGATCAAATAGAAAAAGAGCAAACAAAGACAACACAGGCAGGTTTTTAAAGAAATAAATATCACTCTGGACCAGGAACAGAGCAGAAACATCAATAGCGAAAGCCCAGCCCTGCCGAGTGTTAATGCAGATGCTAGCAGGCGGCGGGGTGTTCATCGTCTCTGGGAATAAAAATGTTCCAAGGATTGGGCATGGGCTCCCTCCTCTCCTTAGAAAAGTTAAAAAAAACATATCACTTAGCTTTTATGAAGTTTGCCAATGAGCTCCCTTTAACTAAATCCAGCAGTCAGTTCTCAAAACTTCCCAGTCTCTCCTATTATGAACATTCGATCTGTTTGTTCACTCTCTCTTCTTCCATATTTAATCCTCCTTGCAATTCTTTCGCTCTCTCCTCTTGAAATGCTTGCTTTACTTGACTTCCCAAAGACTACCCTTCCTACTTGTTGTACGTCACTGGCCTCCCCTTCTCATCTTCCTTATTGGCTCCTCTGCGTCTGCCCCACCCCTACACTTGGGCATAACCCAGAGCTTGACCCTCAGCTCTAGTTATTTTCTTCTCTGATTTTGTTCTTCCCCTCCATGGCTTCACCCATCTCACGGCCTAACTACTACATGTTTGAACTCCAGGGCACACATCCAGCCTCACAAGTCACATCTCCACTTGGATATCTTGTCAGCATTCTATATGAATTATTTCCAAAATGGAACTCAGGCTCTCTGCCCCTTCCTGCCACATGTGGCCCAACCCCACATGGACCAAATCCTGTTCTTCCCAAGGTTTTTACAGTAAACAGCAACCCAATCATTCCAATAGCTTAGAACACAATTATTAGAGTTGCCCTGGATTCCTTTATCTTCTTCTACATCTATTACATTTAGTTTGGTCTTCAACGTCCTTCTCATTTTACCTTCACTGCTTCCATCCTAATTGCTCACTCCCCTTCAGCCACATTGACCCTTTTGGGGTGCCCCAAGCAGACAAGAGTGCTCCTGCCTCAGGGCCTTCTTACTTGCTTCCTCCGCCTAGAATTCTCCCCTCCTTGGTTCTTTGCTCAAATATCACTTTCCCCATTAGGTATTTCCTAAGCATTTTATCTAAGGTAACCAGATGAGGACCATCTATCAGACCTTGAAAGTTATCAGTCCAAATTCCAGTAGGAAAGCAAAGGACCCTAAGGGAATTGTCTTCAAGTGTAACAAACAGGGCTATTAGTGAGCTGGATGGTGCTAGAAACCAGGGGAAGGCAGCCGATTGTTTTTATGTCAACAAGAAATGCTGCAGTTTGCAATGTAAATGACATTCACATTGATAATGTGTAAGTCACACTCCCTGGCTGACTAAGGTGGATGTTCAGTGAAAGTGGTGAAGAGCTGAAAGTTAGCAACTGCACTCCCAGAATACTCCTGGCCAAATTTATTGAGAATTCACTAAGTGCTGGGCTCTTGTTAAACACGTTCGTTAAATGTATCCTCTCATTTTGCCCTCATAACGGCCTTATAAAATAAGTATTCCCATTTCATAGATACATGGAGGAGTCTAGATATATTGCCTGGGTGCATTAGGAGAAAGAGATTTAAGTATGTTATTTAGAGTTATAAAGTCAATTAATAAGTGGATCATTAATATGAATAAAATCTTTTTAAGAGATGGAAGCAATAGCACAAGTATGCTAAATTTGTAATTTTTCATAGCAGGGAATCAATATCTACTGTTTAAAGTTGATAAATCAAAAGGTGGAAGCATCAGCACATTACCTAGGATCACTACAGATTTAATCACAACAAGAACTAAAAACAGAAACGGGAGGAGATGGAGGATACGTTTGGGGGAGGGATATTTACTTTCTGTATTCTTGTTTCTGTACTATTCAAATTTTACCATCAGTGTGCTCATGACATAATAAAAATCCTTCAAGCGTACAAGTGGGGTATAAAACAGCAGCTGTGGGGACAGTAGAGGCATGCAGAAAACAAGAGGGTCCCTGGCTGCCAGGAGAGAAGATGCCGATTACCCAGGGATCAGCACAGAAGCAAGTTTGAGAAAGGGGGGGGGGGGCGGGGGTGACAACTCAGCTCAGGGCTCTAGAGAGTGCTGTCTCCCGCCCCTTTCCCCACTAGAACCCTGTGCCACACTCAGTACCTGTGGGCACTGGAGGACACTGGCTGGACATGAAGATGCATTGACATGAAATCTGTAATTTTCATGTCTAACACTTTCTCTGGTCATTAAACATATATGCATACATATGAATCATATATACATCTATGTGGATACGTGTGCACATACACCTTACATTCCATGTGCCTGTAAGGGGAGGACTGCATGCTGCCCATCCAAAGACTGGCACTAGAGATAGAGACAGGGATAGAGATAGGAGTTCAGGCAGAGTGAAGGCTCCCGAAAGCAAAACCCTAGACCCTGTATCACAGGAAATGGGCAAGCACATAAACTTCTACCACTGAATTCTTCGCAGACAGCCCTGGACAAGGTCATCCTTCTATCAAGGCTGCATCATTTTGATTACATGCAATTTGAAACAACCATCTAATGATCCCATGGGACTACCATCTTTGACTCAATCGTTAAAGAAGCATTTGCTCCCCAGCACAGGGCTCCATAGGTGGAACGTTTTACCCCAAAACAAACTTGAGTGCAGACAACTCTTCTTTTTAAGGGAGCAAAGAGAACTGCTTTTCGTGAAGACCCATGAACAGATAATTTACCTTAAGAATAAAGAAGAAGGGAGATTTTACAGAAGATTTTAACTATTGAGTCATTCTGTCATTAAATCAATTACTGCATCTGATTAGTTTTCCAGTAACACTTGGAGTAGAGAAAATTTTGTTGGCAAAATAGTGAATATCTGGCAGCCGTTCAGAAACAAACAGAGGCAACTTAGTACAATGGAGAAGAATCTTTTGATCTAATTACTTCCGCTAGTAAACCCAACCATTTTTCTTCCTACCTATTTATTTAGTTTCGCAGCATGAGCTCAATTAATTTCTTTTTACTAGGAGGTTGTGTGAATTTATATCTTCACTAAAAATGTTTTAAGATGTCTAACAACTATGTGATGCTTTTTAACCCTTTGGTACCAGAAATCACCACATGTACAAATAAATTACAAATACAATACTTAGTATCTAGAAGGCACTCAACGGAGTGTTATTTAAATTATAGGATATAATTTAATCATATCAAATTACTATAAAGATCAGCAATAGTTTAGAAAGGGAAAACATATTTAGACAATCCAGTGAATAAACATAAAGCAGTTAGATTAGATGTCAAACCATGCAAAAAATTGTAAATGTGTGAATGATTCAACTTTTGAATAAAAAGGAGCAAAGAGATCATAACTGAAAACTACTGAAACTCCAGATCCCTGCGAAGGCATTTTGTTCCTGCAGTTCTCCCCTTTTGTGTATTTCAACTACAAGTCCCCATCAAAGCAGTCTCTGTGTTCCTCCTGTCAAGATGATACCTTCAAACAGAATCCACAGAGCCAATAGTTCACCCTTCCCTTCAGGTACTTCAGATAATCAAATGGCTAAGTGTAAATTGATTCAAGCCCCATGCAATTATCTAGGTATCACGGGCAAAAGTAGATGATCAAGGAATATACTTAGCAAATCCCAAAACTTGTTTTCATAACTCTGTCAATTTCGTCCTAACTTTCTAAGTTTTGTTTTACAGAAGCAGAATCATCTTGTTGCCACTATGTCTGAAAACATTTCTTGGAATGGGGTAATTGCATATGCAGCCTTAGCTGAAGTTCCTGCCAAATTGAATAGCTTTACATTTTCTTACCCCTTTATCTGGCATTCTTAAAGGAAAAGTACTCAGGAGGAAGGATTTCATGTATAGCAATAAGCATTGTAGAAGAATAGAAAAAAGGGGGCGGTATTTTTCTTATTTATTTGGGGCATTTTATTTATTTTCAATCTGTTTTACCTTAACTATTCACCAGATCCTCTATAGACACTGTGAGATATGTATGTAAAATAAGAAAGCAGAGAAAATTATCAATTTAATAAAGAGCTCCCTTACAAAAATGGCCCAGCATGGTTGTTACACACTCAGTTTCCAATGCTACATACTGGATTCAAATCCCAACTCTCCCAGTTGCAAGCCACACCGTCTGTAAAGCAGCTAGAATAATACGGCATATCTCAGAAGGTTGAGATATGCCATATCTCAAGTAAGATAAGAGATAAGTAGTAATGAGAAGTAAAGATAAAACTCAGAGCATTTACTATTGTTACTCAAAAATTTGGGGTTTTGGAACTTGGTTTACTCTTTGCTTTAGCCAACAAGTTATAAGTGGTGGTTAAAATTCCACGTTAGGATACCCAAGCCTATCTTCCTTGTAATGTTTATAGCTTGGCACGGAGAGTATTATAAAAACGACCTACCATTTCTTGGGATTTCCAGCTGTTACCTCTGAGAGCCAACCTTCATGCCCCATCTGCCAGACCAGACTACCTCCTTCTAGAACCCTTGGATGCTTGGAGATGAGAAGTCCCTACCCACTTGCAGGGCTGCAGCAGGGAGAGGTGACCTTGACTACTAAGCCAGAACTCTGTGCCTTTCCTGCAGGGTATGGCTTGAGAACATGGAATCGAGAAGGCCTCTGGCCTCTTGGGAGACTTCGGAGCTTGCCACCACTCTGCTGAACCAAATACGAGCTCAGAGCCAGACCCAGGAACACCTTGTACCTTGAGCAGTGTGCCACCCCCTTTGTGCTCCATACTCAGAACATTGTAGGAAATCAATAAAAGTTAATTAACTTAAATTTACAAAAGGCCCCTCACACTTGGCCTCCAATCTCCCCAATGTGCCCTATTCTTTCATGTCTCCATGACTTGGCTCGGAGTCTTCCTTTGCCTGAAATGCTCTCTCTCCTGTTCCCTCCATGTGAGCACAGCCGTCCTTGAAGACCCAGGTCAAAGGCCACGGCCTCCCAGCACCGTCTCCTGGCTCCCCAGAAGTCAGTCTCTCTATAGTGGCACCTGCAGCGTCCTCACCCAGCTCGGTCCCGCCACCGTGGTTTCACAAGCACCGTAACTTAGTACCTTCAGGCTTTTGTGCACACGGGAATCATCCAGGCAGCTTGTGAGCAGAGAAGATCCCTGGACTTCAACTTCAGAGACACAGTAATAGGCTGGGTAGGGACCCAAGAGTGTGCTCTGTTAATAAGCTTCCTGCATGCTTCTGATGGAAGGGAAAACATGGTGCGGAAAGCAGAAAGAATCCAGGTAGAGACAGGATTGCACCTGCTGCCCTATCCCCACCACTTAGTACAGTGCCCCAAACATAGTGGCTGTTCAACAAATGTTTGTTGTTAAGAGGTGGGGGTATTAAAAAGTGGGTATTCCTCTATCAACAAGTGTTTACTAAGTAGATCCTAATTATACAAGGTCCTACCAACACTGAAGTGGGTAGCCATCAAAATCCAATATGGAGCACGAAGACAGGTGCATGAAATCAACAAAAACAAAGGTGTCTAAGACTTTAATATTGCCCTGCTGCAGAGTCAGTTAGAATTAGAATGTGTCAGGTCCATGTTTAGGTCAGTATTTCTCAACTAGATCTGCACACTGGAATCACCTGAGGACTTCAAACTACTGATAACTTGACCTCCAACCCTAGAGTTTCTAAATATATCTGGGATTAAGCATGTGGACTGACCAAGCATTTTTTTTAAGATTTTTACTTATTTTTCCAGAGAGGAGGAGAGCAAGGCAGGCAGAGGGAGAAGCAGGCTCCCCACTGGGCAAGGAACCTGATGCGGGGCTTGATCCCAGAATCCTGGGGATCATGACCAGAGCTGAAGGCAGATGCTTAATGGATGGAGCCACCCAGGCGTCCTGGGACTGAGATTTTCAAAAGCCTCCCTTCCCCCAAGTGATTCTTCTGGGTAGCCAGGGTTGAGAGTCACTGATATAGGCTCACACAGCACACCACTTATTTCTCTCCTACAATATTTAGTTTATTTGCCTCACTTTCCTGAATCTGTTTACTAATTCCCACCCCCCACCTCTCTCCAGATTCTAAGCTTCTTGAAGTGAGTTATCAAATCACTTTCACCATTTATTTCCCTATAGTGCCTACAATGGGAGTCTATACTTAAGAGGTATGATATATAAGGAGAAATACATATTTGGTCTTCATCCCCATTCCTGGCACAGAGCCTCCCCAAATCCTTGGAATTTCCTAAGTGGTGACAGTGATTAATGTGTTCTTTGTTAGTTAATGATGTGACTTTTTGAAAGCTGCTAGGTAACCTAAGTATGGTAACTATTTGCCTGGGACCCCACCATGTGATTAGAGGGCTGGAACTTTCAGTCCTACCCCCTGACCTCAGGAAGGGAAGAGGAGTTGCAGGTTGAATCAACTGCCAATGGCCAATGATTTAATCAATTGTGACTTGATGTGAAGAAGCTTCCATAAAAACCCAATAGGACAGGTTAGGAGAGCTTCCAAGTTGGTAAGCACACAGAGAGTTGGTAAGCACTCTCCAAGCATCATGGTGCTGGGAGAGTGATGTACTCAGGGAAGGCATGGAAGTTTCCTGCCCCTTCCCCATACCTTGTCCTATGTATCTCTTCAACTTGGCCTTCCCTGAGTTATATCCTTTTATAACAAACCAATAATCTATACTTTTCCTCCGAGTTCTGTGAACTGCTCTAGCAAATTAATGGAACCCAAGGAGTGGAGTCATTGGAACCTGGGATCTGTAGCCAGTTGGTCAGAAGCACAGGTAACAATCTGGATTTGCTATTGGCAGTTGGCATCTGAAGCACTGTGAGAGTGGCAGTAGTGTGAGAGTAAAAGAGAAACACGGGAGGATGACTGAGATTTTACTAAGTAGGAGGGGATCAGTAAAATTCTGTGGAATTAACGAATGGCTACCACTGTAGGGGACTTGAATTTCAACAACTAGGAGTGAGCTGGGTCAAGAAACATTTCGAAAAACTGAACCATAGCACGAGTCAAGACACTGAATAGGAGGGTTTAAAAAATAGTAACGGGGAACAATTGGGCCCTTTGAACATTTGACATGTCTAAGAAGAGCTTTAAAATGACAACAGACCCAACACAGAACAGCAGCTACAAACCAAAGGGCACTCTTTATGTGCCTACCACCCTGGGCCAGCAAATACTTAAACTGGAGCACAGCCTATCTGGAGGTCAGTACCATGGACAAGGGCATCTCAAAGGAGTCCTAAAGGAGGCACCAAAGGAACCATAAGGAGACTATGACCCTGCTCCCAAATCACCAATGAAAACAATTCTCTTTTATTCCAGAAAACATGTAACATAGATTTGTGCTACTCTTCAGAACAATGAGTAACATTAAGCTCTTCATGGTAAGACCTTTCAATGAGGAGCATTTGCCATTGAAATGACAAATTTAAAGTAAATAATACAATTCTATGGTTTCTGGCCCTGTGAGGAGATTTCCAATTTCTAATCTTTTTAAAATGCACTTTTTTAATTAATTTAGCAAGTGATCATATCAAACACTTAAACTTCTTTTAGTAGACTGTGAAGGTATAACCAAAAAAATTCAAATACAGTAAAACAATATAAAGGTTATTAAATCTAAATAGACCAACTTTTTTATCACAAAATTGGGATTTCAGTTCACATTGGGTGACAAAGATGAAGTTAACATAGTAGCCACCCCAAAGGGCAAGATGGTAACTAATAATATTTGAGTCCTACCTGAGTATCAGCAACAATACTAGTGATTTCTCATTAAGGTCATTTAACCCATATCAACCCCACCTCAGGTTGAGACTGATGTCCTCATTTTCCACATAAAGATACTGAGTATCAAAAAAAAAAAAAAAAAAAAGATACTGAGTATCAGAGAAGATAAGCAATTTGTCTCAGGTCACATAACTGCTAAGGACCCAAGCCAGCATTTGGTCCCTCTGCCTGACTTCCATGTTTGCTTTATTTTACCACCTTGTCATGGTACTAGACCTGGGCAAAGGATGCCATGATAATCTATGGCAAATTGGATATTTCCTTTATCTGCTACTTCCTAAATGCATTACAAATCAGAATAATACATAGATTATTCAGAACTAAACTGCAGTCATGAAAATCAATTTTACTTAAACCAATATTGAAACCGTCTCATAATCAAATAACCGGTCTTGCTGAGTGTAATAACTGTAAAGCAAGAGCTTTATATGTTGTTTAATAACCAAAAGCAACCTGAAAAGCAGCCTCGTTAAAGCCAGAGTTAATTTTTTTGTTGGTCACCTGCTCTTTTATTTATCATCATTATTTATACATGCATTCATCAATACAGATTAATTAGCAGGCAAACATGAATATGGCTTCTAAGAACTTAAATCATTTAAAGTGCATCCGAATGATAACGGAAAGCTGAGATTTTAATGTGGAAAAGCTGAAATACTAGAAAACATATTTTAATATCTAAGAGATAATAAGTTTTCCTTTCTCTCCTTCCAAAAAGCATAAGGTTACATTGTAAATTGTGTGTTACACGATGATATATTGAGAGGAGAGAGGAAATTTGTTTAAAGAAAAAAACAGCCATTTTCTAATACCACTAACAGAGCTTACAGACTTAATGTTAGAGACAAACAATAGATGAATTCAGGAATTAGAAACTTGATTCAGGGAACTCAGTCAATCATTAATGAATGTCATGCATTCTGCAGAATTCTGAGACTAAATGCACATGGAGCAGATGTCCTGATACCATGGGAAAAGCTACAAAAAATGGTAAAAAGCTAACGTACCTTCCAGATGGAACCCTATTAAGGGGGGATTACTATACAATACCTGGTCCAAATCAGGAC
>CM052807.1:13230825-13248161 GCA_028533885.1 Nasua narica
GGAATGTAAAGTGGTAAAGCTACTTTAGAAAACATTCTGGCAATTCTTCAAATGCTTTAACAGTAAGTTACCATCTGGCCCAGCAATTACACTCCTAGGTATCTACCCAAGAGAAATAAAAACATAAGTCCACACAAGAACTTGTACATGAATGTTCATAAGAACATTATTCATAATAGCCCAAAGTGGAAACAACCCATTTATTCATCAACTGATGAATGGGTAAATAAAACGTGAGATAGCCATGCAATGAACTATTACTTTACAGTAAAAAGAAATGAAGTGATCCATACAAAATGGGAAAATCTCAATAACATCATGCTAAGTGAAAGAAGTCAGTCGTAACTACATATTGCAAGAGTCAACCTATACAAAATATCCAGAATAGGCCAATCTAGAGAGATGGGAAATAGGCTGGTGGTTAACTGAGGCTAGGGTGGACGGTGGATGGAGGGAAGCAGTGTTGGGGGAGTGAGAGCAAATGGGTATGGGGTTTTTTTGGGGGGTACTGAAAAAGTTCTAGAGTGACGATGGTGATGGTTGTGCAATTTTGTAAATATATTAAAAACCACTGAGTTGCGCACTCTACTTTTTTGGTTGTTTTTGTTTTTTCTTAATTGCAACTTTTTATTTTTTAGTTGTTTTTAATATTAATTTTAATTAAAGTATAATTAACATACAATGCTGTATTAGTTTCAGGTACAACACAGTACCTCGTACAATATAACGACTCAGCAATTCCTTCTGTATATTTCTCTGAACTTTAAATGCGTGAATCATATGATATGTGAACTATATCTCAATAAAGCTGATTTAAAAAGACCAAGGGAGCAAGAGTAATTATTCTCATCACTTCATCCATCAATCCTACAACAAGCTTTTACTATGGCCTGTGGTAAACGCAATGAAAGATTCACGAATGAAGTCAACGCTTTGTTTCCAAGTTTATGTGAATTATCTCTAATTCATGCTAGAATAGGGCTAGAATATATATGTATATACCTAATTATACAGATTTTACATATGTTCTGTCACAACATTACAAAGAACAAAGAATGGGAATTACCATTTCTCACTCCACTGTCTTTTTCTAAGCGTTCATACATAACTTTGTCACTTGTAGATTTCTACTGAATCAGAACTGTATTTCCAACTGTCTTCTGTAAATATCCACTTGGGTGTCCAGCTAACATCTCAAACAGAAGTTTTAAACAACATTTTAATTCTCCATTCCTGCCCCCTTCTTGCTCTACGTCTCGCACCACCTGGTTCATGCCTTGCCCGTCTTCACCCAGGACAGGACGATTATTTCCTAAATCACGCCTCTCATTCCAGCGGCTTCCTCCAATTATTGTCCCCAGGTTATAGTAACTGTTAATGTCCTTCCCTTTAAGCTTTATTTTTTAAAGTTGAAAACACACTTAAATGCAGAAAATCATATAAGAACCCGAGAACTAACACGTCTCAACACAGTGTAACTTTTGCTGTAAATATACTTTTTTTTCTAATAAGAAATGGAGATTTCCGCCAAAACTGCGTTTACTTTTGTTCCCTTTCCAGTCTCACTCCCTTCCCTCCTGCCCCAAAGACGTTCTTATGATTGCAGGTGCACAATTCCAGCACCTACTTTTAATACACACACATACACGTGTACAATATATATTGCTTTGTATGTTTCAAATTTAACTTTTTCATTGTGCTATAATATAAACACAATAAATGATACATATCTTTAGGGTATGTCTTGATGAATTTACCAAATGAACATGCTTGTATCACCATCTCTCAGATCAAGAACCTTAGAAGCCTCCTTTGAACCTGCCCCTGTCCCTGATCATTACTTTCCATCACCACTATTTTGACGTCTATCACCATAGACTAATTTTGCCTGTTTTTGAATGCTGAGTGGAAATAAATGAATAAAGTGTATTTGTTCTCTTCCGTATTTGACTTCTTTCATTCAACACATCTGTGAGGTTTATCGAGGTTACTAAGTATAGTACATTGTAGCTATTTTTCATCACTGTACAGCGTCCCATTGCATGTATATCCTCCATGGTGGACGTTTGGGTTGTTTCCAGTTTGAACTGAATATTCATGAATATTCTTATACATGTCTTTTGAAACATATATGTAATAATTCTGGTGAGCATACACCTAGAATGGAGCTGGTGTGTCATTAAGTCTTTGCTTGTCCAGTGTTAGCAGATAACCTCCAGTTTCCACCTTTACAATCCCAACAATATTAAACGAAAGTTCTAGTTGCTCTTCATCCTAACCAACATTTGGCATTGCCCTCCCCTTTTAAAAAGCCATTATGGTGGGTCTATATCATAATTTTAATTTTATCTCCCTGATAAATTATACTAAACACGTTTTTATATACTTATTGGCCATGTTGATCTTCTTTGGCAAAGTGCCTGTTCTAGTCTTTCGCTCAGCACTTATTGGGTTGTTTCCCTTTTCATACCGATTTGTCGGTGTTCTTGATACATTTAGATATTAGACATTTTAAGCAATACATGAATTATAAACATTGCACATTTTTCATTCTCTTAATCACAAGAGTAAACAGAAATTCTTAATTTTAATGGTCTAATCCATCTTTCCTTATGCTTTTTTTCTGTATCCTGTTCAAAAACTTTTCATCTACATCGTCAAGCTGTTTTTTTAAGAAATTTTATTGTTGCACTATGTAGATAGATGATTGACTTAAAATTCACTTTGGCATATGGTATGAATAGAGACCAGTGTCTGTTTTTCCATAAAGACAGGTGCATATTTACTGCACTATGCTGAAACAGCACCTTCATTGTAGATCAGGTGACTGATATATGGAATCTGTTTCCGACTCTCTTTTCTGTACATTAGTCTATTTATCTATGTTTGTGCCAACATCAAGCTCTTTCATTTACTATAACTTTATAAAAAGTCTTGATAGCTAGCATTATTAGTTCTCCAAATTTGTTCTTCAAAACTGTCTTATATATCCTTTTCCATTTGTATTTTTATATGACTTTTGAAATCAGTTAATTCCATTTCCATAAAAATACTTTCTAAGATTATTATTTGGTATTTCACTGAATCTGCAAACCAGTTTAGGAACTTCTCACTTTTGTACTATGTTGATTTTTCTTTTCTTTTCTTTTTAAAAGATTTTATTTATTTATTTGACAGAGAGAGAGAGATCAAAATTAGCAGAGAGGCAGGGCAAGGGAGAGGGGGAAGCAGGTTCCCTGCTGAGCAGAGAGCTCGATGCAGGGCTCAATCCCAGGACCCTGAGATCATGATGTGAGCCGAAGGCAGAGGCTTAACCCAGTGAGCCACTAGGAGCCTCCAATGTTGAGTTTTCAAATCCGTGAACTTGAAATAGCTTTTCATTTATCTAGTTTTTCTTTAACTTTTCTAAATAATGTTTAATAGTTTTCTAAGCGAATGGAGAGTATACCCTTATTAGACTTATTCCTTGGTATTTGATTTTTTTTGAGACAATACTATTGTAAATTGGGTTTCTTTTTTTACCTTTTCGTATTTTTTATTGTAATAAAATATACATAATACAAAATTTACCATTTTAAGTGTATGACTCTGTGGTGTTAATTACATTCAAAATGTTGTGCAAATATCTCCACACATAGAGTTATTGGTTCTTTGGATCAGACATGTAAAATATAATAATGATATTATTATGATACAATGGGTCTGCATTTTCCAGCAGAAACTGTGAACTGAAAGGTGAGGGAAGATGAATTTGAAATCAGGATTCATCGTTAGCAACTAAATATGGCTAGAATCACTTTTCTGGGCTTTATGCACAGAAAGAAGAGGAGGCCAGTGTCATTAATAGGAAAAGTTGGGAGAAAGTTATTGATGAAGAGTATAATAGATTATTTCTGAAGAAAGGGTGAAAGTTCAGGACAACTTTGTTCACAAAGAATAAGAATGAGTATTGCCTAGGTGAGAGGGGATGAAAAAGAATAGTACCTGTCAGGAGTGGCTAAGAAGTAGAGTTTTATAATACAGCGAGGCCAGGGGAAGAAACAGGGACATTCCTAAGAGTTGAAGGCAGAGATATGAGTTTGGTGGGGAGTAGAATTCAGCGGAATTCAAGAGCTAAGCAGAAGGAATAAACAGATTCAGAAGAACCTGACAAAGCAGAAATATTTGTGTAATTTGTTAGGTCCCAAAGACAGAAGAAAAGAAAGAAGAAACTGCTTTAGAAACATTTCTTTAAAAAAATGTATTAGTCTCCTAAATCATCTAGAAAATGAAAAGTAAAGTTGCAAACCACTGTTGCAATACTAGCTTTTATAATTGCCCATGTTCACCTTTACGGGATCTTTATTTCTTCATATGGCTTTGAGTTTTTGTCTCGTGTCCTTTCATTCCAACTGGTAATACTTCTTTAGCATTTCTTGCAGGGCAGTCTAATGGTAATGAAATGCTAGTTTTTGCTTATCTGGGAAGGCTTTCATTTTTTCTTCACTTCTGAAGGACAGTTTTGCCAGATAAGGGATTCTGGGTTGATAGTTGTCTCTTTTAGCACTTCAAATATACTGGCCCACTGCCTCTGGCCTCCAGAATGAGTAAGAGCCAGGCATTGGCTGGCTCTTCAGACTTCTGAGCCTCCAGATTTCTGAGGAGAAGAAATCTGTTGATAATTTTATTGAGGATCCCTTGTATGTGATGAGTCACTTCTTTCTTGATGCTGTCAAGATTCTCTCTCTGTCTCTGGCACTTTTTTTAAAAAGATTCCTTCCTTCCTTCCTTCCTTCCTTCCTTCCTTCCTTCCTTCCTTCCTTCTTTCCTTCCTTCCTTCCTTCTTTCCTTCCTTCTTTCCTTCCTTCCTTCCTTCTTTCCTTTCTTCCTTCCTTCCTCCTCTCCCTTCCCTCCCTTCTTCCCTCCCATTTATTTATATATTTATTTAGTTAGTTTTAGAGAGCAAGGAGAAGAGAAAGAGAGAGGGAGGGAGAATGGGGGGATAGGCAGAGGGAGAGAGAGAGAATCCCAAACAGACTCCCTGCTGAGCATGGAGCCCAATGCAGGGCTCAATTTCACGACCCTGAGATCATGACCTGAGCTGAAACCAAGAGTCAGACGCTTAACCAACTAAGTCACCCAGATGCCCCTTTTTGTCTCTGGCTTTTAAGTTTGATTAAAATGTGTCTCAGTGTGAATCTTTTTATAGTCATCTCATTTGGAGTTCATTGAGCTTCTTGGACATTTATATTTATGTATTTCATCAAATTTGGGATGTTTTCAGTCATTATTTTTTCAGATATTCTCTCTGCCCCTTTCCCCTCTCTCTTCTCCTTCCGGGACTCCCACAATGTGTATACTGGCTGGCCCACTTGATGGGTGTTCTAGGGGTTCCTTCAGTTTTGTTCACTTTTCTTTGATCTTTTTTTTCTATTCCTCAGATTTGATGATTTCCATTCTTATTTTCAAGTTGCTGATTCCTTCTTCTGCCTGCTCACATCTGCCTTTCATTCCCGTTAGTGAAATTTTCATTTCAGTCATTATACTTTTCAGCTTCAGAATTCTTTTTGATTTCTTTCTAAGTTTTCTATCTCTTTACTGACATTTCCATTTTGTTCACACATCATTTTTTTGGCTTTCTCCACATCTTCTTTTAGATCTTTGAGCCTCCTTAAGGAGGCTTTAAACTGTTTTAAAGTCTTTCCTTTATCAGGTCTTTTTCAGGGATAGTATCCATTAATCTTTTTGTTTTCCTTTGAATGGGTCATAGGTCATTGTTTCTTTGTATGCCTTGTGATTTTTTTGTTAAAAACTGGACATTTGCACCTAATAATATGGTAAATCTAGATATCATCTTATCAATCGAGGGTAAACTTCTGCAGTGTTTGCTGTTTTTTGGTTATTGTGTGTGTTTGTTTGTTATAGGTTGTCTCTATGCTGAGGATTAGCCAGAGGTGAAATTTAAGGTCTTCTCAGGTCTTTTCTGAGCCTGTGCCTTTCGATGGGCAAGTACAGTGACCTTCTAATTTCCCCCATTATATGCAATTACTTTTGAATATCTTAGTCTTCAATGCCTGGCTCCCAAAAGGGAAGAAAGAGAAAAACAAAGGGAAGGGGGATAAAAGGAATCTGCCCCTTTAAACCCTCTGGAAATCACTTGGGCCAGAGAGAAAGGGCTTGCAACAATGAGAGGAGATACAACAAGGACTGTCTACCTCTTTGTTTATATCTCTGAGATAAGAAGAAACAATTAGCATCATAACACAGATTCCTGATATTCGGAGGAAGGGTCCTTTTCCACCCACACTGGCTGCCATAAGTGGGAAGCAAATTGCTGGAGGAATACATGCACAGCTGCCTGCCATGGGGTAGGGGGTTACTACTGTGCCAAGAGCGGAAACTGGCCAAAATTGACCACAATATACCACTCAAGCCCTCCTCTGGAAGATGCAGGCCTGCCACAGACTCCAGAGTCCCAAAATAGTTCCATTAGACAGATCCTGCCAATGTCCTTTGCTGTCTAGGTGGGAAGACACATTCTCCGTGCTCCCTACTCTGTCCTCTTCCCGGCAATCATTATCTGTATTATTTTGCAAAATGTGTTTCATTGCCATTATATATTATATAGAGTTTTTGTATACTGAACTTCAATTTAGTGACCTTTTAATTCCTAATAATTTGGAATTCTTTGTGAGAGATTTTATCTTTTACAAAGTCTGCTTAAAGTATTTATAGTTACACTGATTGATTACACATTTAGACTTACTGGGCCATTTTATCTTGTGTTTTGAACTTACTTGCTTTTTCTTTCCTTTCTTTTCCCCTCCTTAACCCTATTTTGTTGAATTAATTTTTTTCTTTATTCCTTTTTAGTTTTCTGCTACAATCTTGTTTCCCAAATTTATACATTCCATTTCTTATAATATTTACCTTTAAAGTTTTCACATATAATCTTAATCTTTGTATGTCTATATTTAACCTGTGTCTCTAAAATCTCTTTCTGAGTAACAAAGGACTAGATTCTCTGTCCATCCCCAACATTATATGTTATTATTGTTCCATGTCTATCTTTTTTGTTAAATCACCATAATTAGATGTTTTAAATATTACTTTATTTCCGTGCCTGTTAAAAAAATTCCTCACTCACCATTCCTTTTTGGATTTAATTCCTTCTTTCTTTCTTTTCTTTTCTTTTTTTTTAAAGATTTAATTTATTTATTTATTTGACAGAGAGAGAGATAGATCACAAGTAGGCAGAGGCAGGCAGAGAAAGAGGGGGAAGCAGCCTCCGTGCTGAGCAGAGAGCCCAATGTGGGGCTCGATCCCAGGACTCTGGGATCATGACCTGAGCCGAAGGCAGAAGCTTTAACCCACTGAGCCATCCAGGCACCTCATTAACTTCCTTCTTTCTGAATGATATCTTTCCACTGTGGAGTGAGAGTATTAAATGCTTTTTTCTTTGTAAGTCAGAAATAATCTTTATTTTATCATCATTATTAAATAATTTATCTGGTCATATTACTCTAAGCTGACAATTATTTTTCCTCTGCACTTAGAAGAAATTATTTCATTGTTTTATGACATGTCTTTTTGCAGATGCCAAGTGTCCTGTTATTCTGCCTTCCTTGTTAGATGTTTACTTTTCTCTCTAGAACTTTATAAAATTTTCATTATGCTATTGATGTTCTGTATTTCTGTATTTTCACAGTCATGTGACTTGTGTGGGTTTATATTTTTATTTTATTATCTATTCACCACATTCAGTGCTTCCTCACTTCAAATCTGGAATATTCTTATCACTTCCACTTTGAATAGAATATTGCTTCTTTCTCATTCTTAATTTTCTCTCCTCTGGGTACCTGTATTAAATGTGTGTTGACTTTTCTCAATGTGGCCACCATTTCTCTAAACTTCAATAATATATTCTCCATCTCTCTTTCTGTATTGGATTCTCCATGATTTCCTCCAATTAATATCCCAGTCCACCCTTTTTTGTTATCTTTTTTGATTATGCAACCCACTTTTCTACTGAAATGGTTGCAGTTCTAATTTTAGAAAGTCTATTGGTTATTTTCAAATACACCTACTTGTATATAGTTCTGTACTTGCCCTATGGTGTTTCTGATTTCTTTTATTTCTTTGAACATTCTAAATATATTTATACTGATGTTCCTGGTTATTTTATCATTTCTAGTTTTTAGAGCTTACATTGTCCCATTTGTTGGGTCTTCCAGTTTTCTCTGAAGCACTTTGTTACTTGTATGGTTTGTACTCCTTATGAGCTCATTTCCGGTGGGAGTTGTTTTCCATCAGAGTTCTGTTGGGAAGAATACCAATGTGATGGTTGTCTCTGCCAAAGGTCTACCAATCCCTCCTGCTCCAGAAGTTTTCATGTTACTTTCTTAATATTAGGTTCTCTATGAATACTGTAAGTCTGCAATAACAATAGCCCGAGGTTCTCATTTCTCTTTGGTGATATTTTTCTCTGTGCCCCCAGATGTACAGCAAACTTTGTCACAAATTCTCTAAGCCTGTGCAGTTTTCTTAGTCCTTTTTTAATGGGCTAGGCAGCCCTTTGTGATTTCTGGTTTGGCGCACATAGCACAGATCTAAGGCTGTGGCCTGACCTACCTCCCCATGGGACTTAAAACTTCCGTTGCCGACAGTAAAGGCCTACATCTTTATTGCTTTCTCTCATGGCCCATTTAAGCTTCAGCTCCTGTTCACGGATCTGGCTTTGAGTTCCTCATTTCCAATCGCTCAAGGTTTCCATTTCTTGATTTTGAACCTGGGCTAGGTATGTACATTTTTTTACCTTTTGCTGACATTCCTGTGTGTTGACGTGAAAGGCCAGGAAGCTGTTTCCCACCCACTGCATCACAGTCATCCTAGCTTTCTAAAACAAAAGTGATCACATTGCCTTTAATGGGTACCCATTCGCTAGAAGAATAAAGTCAACCTCTTTTTCTGGCATTTAAAAAACTCCATATCCAGGTGGGATTCTGACTCCCAAACTTCACCTACAATCATATCCCTAACTCCCACACTCCCTACTTCAGCAATAATAACCCAAGACTCTTTCCCCAATATTCCATGTAACATCACATCTGAAAGAAATGCCGTTGAAGGGTGGCTTCTAGGTCCAATTTCTATTTCTAACAATGGTATTTTGTTACCTTCATCGAGACTGTGAACTTACAAACTCTATCAATCTTCCATTCCAGAAAATAGAAATTGGGGTTTAAAAGCACAGCTGGCTCTATCATCGAGGCCACCAATGCATTAAGACTAAACAAAACCCAAACAGGACAGTGAGAGTGTCCATCCAAAAGGCCAGGAACGTGGTGAACTGATAGGAGCAGCTGACCCAGCCAAAGTGAGCTGCTGAATTTCATTCAGATGCAACTGTCCCATGTAGACAGTCCCTTGGAGTTCATTAAGTTTTCAGGGCTGAGCTGCTTGCTCTCTGGGAATATTCGTTCTGCCCTCCTTAGAAAGGGCAGCCTGCTGAGGAGATGGCAGTTATATTTTGTGTGCTTCATTAGAGCAAGGAAATACAGTTCACTGTGCCCAAACAAATCCTAGCCGCCAATGTGCCAAGATGTTGTGAATGTGGAGTTAGAAATGCTGGGACATCAGAGAACCAAAGGGGGGAAAAACACACCTTAGGAACCAAAGAAATTGCATTTGTAAGCTTCATTTATATACCACATAGCAAGTGAATCAATAACTTGAAACTGTACAGTGAAGGCCAAAAAGGAGTTGATTGCAATCTTCAAAGAGTCGGCAAAAAGAAAAAGTAGCAGTGCAAATTAAACTCATTCAAAAGAGTAAAGACAGTTGGTTCAAACCTAAGAAGATTCAACTAGGCCAGCAAAAAATCATTATTCCTAGAAGAGATGACAGAGGAAAGTAATAGAATATGAAATGTGAATACTAAAAAAAAAAAAAAACACCCAGATGTTTGTTTTGAAAATTTTTTTCATAGCATGATTCATAAGAATGAGGAATGGTATTCTTGGGAAGGCTGATGAATGTTAAAATAGAAGGTCATCACCAAGGTAAACAGAGTTTTAGTAATTAGAGCAGAATCTGAAGAAATGAAAAATTACTGAGTCTCCAGCTTTATGCTAGCACCTAAAAGTAGAATAAATTTCATGTTAAAAAAATCATTCCCATTTATCATTTATTTCTTATTTATTTTTCTATTTGGACCTGTTTTTCCATCACTTTTAATTTGCACTTAGATATGCATACTCCTTACCTCGGAGAATATTGTCATACAACTCATCAATGACAAGATTCTTTCCAACACACATTTCCATCCCATTCCTTCTCTCTCTTTGCGCACACACACACACACACACACACACACACACACTTTGATCAACTCTCAGGCATCTCTGGGTTGAATATCTTAGGAATTCCCAAGATGGGGAATTCCATACGATCAGATGATTAGAAATTTATTTTTTTAAAGATTTATTTATTTATTTAAGAGAGAGAGAAAGAGAGCACAAGCAGGAGCAGCCGAGGGAGAGGGAGAGAGAGCATCTCAAGCAGACCCCACGCTGACCATGGAGCTGGATAGGGAGCTCGAACTCACGACCCTGAGATCGCCACTCCAGCCAAAACCAAGAGTCAGATGCTCCACGAACTGGGCCACCCATGCGCACCCAGATGATCAGAGATTTAACTAAAATTAATTTGACTAACAGTGTCTTCTTTCAGGGTCCTGGTCTTGAGTTCAAATGGAGGTTTCATTCAAAACAGCAGGATTGGTTAGTTGGCTAGAGGGCCAATGGGAACGACGTCATCTGGTCCACGGTCTGAGACCACACACTTTCTTCCAGCCAGCTCCCTCCCAACACATACCATCAGTGCAGGGGATGCTGGCGAGGGCAGATACCTCCAGCACTGCCCCAGAAAAGTAATTCAGAGCACAAAGCCGACTGACAGGAGCACCAAGGACGAAACTCATGCTCATGTTACCCACGTGCATGGCCTCTGTTTAAAAAAAAAATTTTTTTTTAAGTTGGCCTAAGTGAAGAGGCCAATGTTTATTCATAGGGGCAAGAAATCTGATTGTGTGTCATGTTAACAAAGGCAAAGCATCTGAGTGACCGGTTCCCCTGGCCTGCACTCACACAAAGAGAAGAAATTCAGAATGTTTATAAAGGCATCACCCTCACCTCTACGCAAAGCAAGCCACTTGACAAGGGGTTCAGGAAGATTTACTCACCGCCCTGCAGGATTCTGCAGCGTATCTGCCGCATATAATTGTACCCTTCCCCGAAGTATCCCCGCAGTTGATTTATGCCATATTTGGACAGTTTCACTTCACTTGTTCTCCTAATAAAGGTGAAGTACCAGCAGTGAGGAGAAAAAGGAGTAAGGGCCAGTGACAAAAAGCCGTATCTATATCCCTGGCTATCCTCTTGTCTGTAAGAGTACATTTTTGTTTCTAGGTACGTGTATATGTCTACAGGACCATGCACAATGATTTTGTGTTTGCGAAACATTTTTATTTTTATGTCTGTATTTTTGTCCATGTTTATATCACTATTTTATGAAGTTATATTTAATAATTTTAATTTTATATACACATATGCGTTCTTATGAATCTGCATCACTGTCTTGGGCCTTGGTGGGGGGTGTGTATGTGTGTGCGTGTGTGTGCGTGTGTGATACAAATCCACCGAGTAAAATCACAGTATTCACATGGTAGTTGTATTAGGCTGCAATTGAAAACATATTTCTTCCACAAAGGGGTGGAATACAAGAAAAATAAATTTATACATAAAAACTGATTTAATAATCCTATGTGAAAACGTCCTATGTGAAATGAGAAAGCACTCTTTCATTGGTTTAAAATTGAAGAAGGGAACATTGTAAACAAAGACAGATGTCTTTAGGTTAGGTTCCCCAAGAAGCAGATTCTGAGATTAAAATGAGTCTGTGATATTTACTGTAGATGCCCTTGGGAGTAGCACCTTTATGGGGAGTGAAGACGGCAGGATAGGGGGAGGCTGGAAGTGAATGGCCATTCAGTTTCAAAGGGGGGATGGGTCCTTGCACCCCTGCCATGGCCAGTCTTAGGATGTTGGCTGTCCCTGGTGATGGGGCACAACCTTGGCAATGCCTGAGGATTGACTCAGCTCTAAGACAATAGCAGTGACACACCAAACAGCTGGGAAAATGCAAGCCTTGGGCCCGAAAGGGGGTGGGGGAGGTGTGGGGGATGTACCACAGCATCACTGTAAGACATCCACAGCCCATCTCATTTTTTATATATGTATATTTTTAATTTATTTATTTGAGAGAGAACATGTGCACATGAGCTGGGGGAGGGATAGATGGATAGGGAGAGGGAGAAGCAGACTTCCCCCAAGTAGGGAGCTCAGCATGGGGCTTACTCCCAGAGGATCACGACCCAAGCAGAAGGCAGATGCTTAACCAACTGAACCACCCAGGTGCCCCATCTCATTTTTTTAATGAGGGCCATTACTTCTTAGCCCAAATTATCAGTCCTTAGTCCAAATTATCAGACTCTTCTATGAAGTAACCCTCCTAAACTTTACAATTTTTCTTCTTGATAATCTTACTTATTAGGTTAGTAAGTCAACTGTAATCCCCATTTTCCACATGGGAAAGTGATCACGATCACCTTGCAGGGAAATCTGACTGACATAAAATGCTCGCCCACTTTGTGGAAGGGGCTTCAGTTCCTTTATCTGCAAAACAGGGATGGTAATAATAGTACTTACTTCATGGGGTGTGCAGAATAAATTAAATTATCCATGCAAAGGTCTTAGAAGAGCACCTGTCACACAGTTAGCTATAACCAGCATTATTATTTCTGGGAAACTCTCTGAGCTCAATATCACTTCATGGTTACCAATGCTTATTCATAATCTGCTTCATAAGCCACTTCAAGGGTCAGAGTCAGAAACCTGCTCCATCTCCTAGCATTTTAGGTTCCTGTGATGTGTTTCCCATCCACCTCTTTTCGGCTGGCAGCCCAGGGATTGCACACTACCTTTGGTTGACTTCCATGGCACTAGTAACAAAAAAGGTAAATTGCTCCTCTGTTCTTAGTTTTATTGTCAGGAAACCCAGCTTCAACAGTCAGGAATAGCAGAAACAACAGTATCAAGTCAACTATTTTAAAGCCAAAACCCATCATCACTGTCAGATGTCCCCCAACCTTTAATGCTCATATGCATTGATTTTATGCAACAGGTCAAGTCAATCAGATACCTGGGGGCCCGTTTTGAGAGAGCCGTCTAGGGAAGCTGTCAGGCAATGGCACCATTTAAAAGGAAGATACACTGTGGCTGCTTTATTGAAATTTTCCTGTGGCCACCTTGTGCTACTGGAGCTGTACTTCCTGGCTAAAATGATTATGTTGCAAAAAAAGGTGCCAGGTGTTAATGACTTATTCATCCATGCATTAAGGAAGACCCCGAGCATGTTTCTGCTGGTCTTTCTGGACCAACTTCTCCGCTTGGGCAGCAAGAGTACCACCCACTCAGCGACCATCATTAACTTCCCTGAGAGCACTCTCGCCTTCCCCACATCATACCGCACTGTGAAAGCTCGTGGACCGGCCCGTCATCTGCAGCCTAGCATGTCTGTTTCCTGAGGCCTGCCACTGACCAGAGCCCTGGGCTCTCTGCTCCCCAGTCACAAAGTCCTAATGAAACAAATATTCTTGAGAATATCTGAATGACAGTCATCATTCAGTCTTTGCAAGTGGGGGGGGGGGTCTCTTAAAATATTTGGGGGAAATTCAAGGAATATGTGAACACCGTATAGATGAGGTGTGCATTTTTGTGTTTATGTCCATGCATGTATTTTTCTAGAGAGACAGCGATTTGATTTTCACCAGGTTATCGAAGGGCTTGTTGTAGGCAGTTCTGAATGGTGGGTCAGGGCAGGTGGAACTCAGACTGCCTGAATCATACCTACTTCCACTGCTGTGTGTCTTTGGACAAGTTACCTATCTTTCAGGGCCTCGAATACCTAATCTGTAATAGGAGGCTAATAACAGTACCCATGCTTGGGGTTGCTGTGCAGAATGAACAAGATAATCTCAGATATCTGGGTGAGCCGCCTCAAACAATGCCGGACTGCAGCACATGCTTGGTTTAGATCTGCCATTATTCCTCTTGTTGAAGGAGTCTGTAACTCCAAGAAGATTCAGAAACACTGCTCTGGATAGTCTCAGTTAAAACTTTGATGGAGTCAGACCATCCAAAAGTTCTGATTTGGACTATATTGTTATAGCTCTTGCTCTTCTTGAATTAGGCCTTAGGAGCAATCATACCATCGGCCAGCCAAATGGCATCCGCTACTTATCTACTGGCTTCACCCATCTTCAAAAGGAATCTCTCTGCAGGTCAGGAACCAGGGGAGCTGATCAGGGGAAGAGCTCATTAGCTTTATTATCTTAGACAGTCCAGCCACCTGGGGGTGAATGCCATGGCCTCTAGAAGTCAGGGACCATAGGAAGTTAGCTCCAACAAGGATACATGACTCTGTGCTATGCATTTCATTCTATTAAACCTACCCCTAGTTTATAATTTCATCCCCCATGTTCCCGCCTTGGCCCTTGTTACCTTGGTTGTTGTTTAATCTTGTTGTAATTTATGTGGTTTTACGAACCACGACAAATCCATTGAGTAATAAAGACATTATGCATCTAAACAGAGCAACAAATCTATACAGAATGGATGAGTGTCTTGTTTCCTATTATGTTATTTGCTCTGTTTTATGGATGTTCTCCATCCTGTTTAATGAATGTGGATCTTCTATTGTGAAAATGTAAGAGGCTAAGGCGGAGGACTGGTGGGCTATAAGCAGATGAAAAAGCAATCGAGAAATTTCTAAGATACCCGGTGGTGATAGTTTATAAAGCAAACAAAATTGCTCCCAGAAAAAATATTATACAGGCAAAGAAAAAGAAATCGCTTTAAAATTAATCTTGTTTATATCTCTGGCACTTCTTGTAGGGCTAATATATTCTTAATTCTTAGTCCACCAGAACACTATCCTCTTTGCTGCTTCTTTTAATATAAGCCCTTTCTTATATTTTCGATCTGACATTACAAAAAAGATGGTCCTCAGGCTTTTTCGTTTAAGCAGAGAATGGAAGCTGCTAGGTTTCCTTTAACAGAACTTTTCAATTTCATATATAAGCCCAGTGGCCTTGAGTACAAGAGTGAGTCTTAATAAGTCCAATAAAAATTCTGGAGGAAGTTTCTTGAATTCCCTCAGAAAATCAGAAATTAATTAGTAGATCCTAATTCTTTAGAAGAATGTGCTAAGGGCAGCTTGCTTCTCTCTCTCTCTCTCTCTCTCTCTCTCTCTCTCAATAATCCTATAGTAGCAGAAGCATTTTGCCTTCTTCACATTTTCTAGAGAGTAACAGCCTGCTCTGCATTGTCCAAAAATCTGAGGAAATTGGAAGAAATAGGCTGAGGAACTTAAATACATAGCAATTACAAGAGCAATAGCTCACATCTGTGTTGTACTTCACAGTTTGTGAAGTGCTTTCATAAACATTATCTTACATAATCTTAATAAAAGCTCTGATGACAAAGTTGAAACTCCCCTGCTGGTTTACAAGACTGCTATGGGTTGAGTTCCTCTCCCCCCATAATCCCTATGTTGAAATCCGAGAACCTCAGAATGTGACCTCATTGGAAGAGGGGTTTAGGGAGGCAATCCAGTTACAATGAGGTCAACAGCGTGAGCTCTAATTCAATATGACTGGTGTCCTTACCAAAAGAAGAAATCTGGGGACAGACGCAAACTCAAGGGGAAATGCCACGTGATGACGAAGGCAGAGATTGGGGTGACACTTCTGCAAGGCAAGGAATGGCAAAGATTGCCAGCACAAGAGCTAGGTGGGGGGCAGTGAACAGATGGTCCCTCACAGCCCTCACAAGGAGCCAGCCTCGATCCTGGCCTTGTAGCATCCAGAACTGTGAGAAAGGAATTTTCTGTTGTGTCATCTGCTGTTTGTGGTACTTGATTACAGCAGCCCTAGCAAACTAATGCAAAGGTTCCCCGTGATCTGTCCCTCTTTCCTCTTGGCATCATCACTCATCCCTCCCACCACTGGACTCTACATTCTATCCAACCTGAACATCCTCGTCAGGACTCTGTCTGCAAAGACTCTGCAACCTGTTACTAGGATGTTAATCCATAGAAGTAGAATGCTTTGCTCAGCAGGGACCCCCACATGTTTCAGAAGGCTTGGGGACACATAACCTATACTTGTTTTTTCCAGTATCCATGAGATAGACCACAACTCAAGGGAGCCTACTTTCACTACACCGTTAAGTTTTCTGTTTGGTTAATAGCTGAAAATTGCTAAACTCAAGGGAGAGCTTACATCTTTAGCTTCAATAACTTAGGATACATCTTTTTAAAACCCCCTGGAGTGGTCGGAGGGTCAGGTGCTCCAGCCCATGCATAGGGGTGGTGGAGAACAGGAGCACAGCACGGAGATCCAACAAATGGTTCTTTGCAACATGTTCTGTGATGCTGCCTCTATCTAGAGGTGGGGCCTCCCTCTTCCACTTGAGTCTGGATGTGTGTGTGCTGTGAACATCTCACCAACAGAATACAGAAATGCTGATTCCCAGGCCAGGCCTTAAGAGCCTGGAAATGTCTTCTTCTGGCCTGGTATTTTCTTCCCATACGCTAATGGCTTGTCTTTACATCACACTTCAGAGAACATTGTTCTAAAGGAAGACACAAAACTAAGGAATAAAGAAATCCCTTTCTTGAGCACCTAGGTTAACTTGTGGCTGAAGAATTGGATTCATAACCCCTCAGCATGCTGTAAGTGGCAGTGACCTGAAAGGTCTTAATATATCACTCCTCTGAGTTTAAATCGCCTTCTATGGTTCGAGAGAACCGATGGCTGTGGGAAGTACAGATCCTATTTGCCTGCTAAGATGAACAACAATCTCCCCTAACTTGGAATAAGATGACCATGAGTCGGAGTCACGCATATGCAAGTTTGGAATCAGACATACTTCTGAATTGTGTGACCTTGAGCAACTTGCTTAATCTCTCAGGAATTCCAGTTTCCTTCTTTCTGAACTAGAGATAAACATATTTTATCTTCAAGGTGGTTGTTGAGTAGTAAACGCAAAATGAATATAAAGTGCCCAGTAACACCAGGCGTGTTCAATAAAGACATCCCCTATCACCATCCAGGGGGACAAAGTTCTTCCCTCTCAATCCATCAAGCCTGATAATACCCTGATGCCTGCCCGGGACCCTCACAGAGAAGGGCGATATGGCTAAAATATTCCAGACATACGTGACAGCACGGCCAG
>CM052807.1:13248261-13290545 GCA_028533885.1 Nasua narica
GGGCGGGAGATACAAACAACAGGCAGAAGCCTGTCATGTTACCTCCATTGGACAAATGGAGAAAGTGAGGTTTGTAGAGATGAAATGCTCTTTCCTAACCCAGCACGGTGCCCCTTGAGAAGCTAAGCCAATATCTTTGTGCAGCATGTATAACAAGATGGAGATCATTTTATGTTCCACGTTTCCTTTGGAAAATATCTAGATAAACGCCAAGAGTAGAGGCTGAGAACCTCAAGGGGACTAGTGAGGCCTGAGGAGAGGAATCCGCTTCTTCAGTAAGTGCAGAGGAAATGGATTGGGGGAGGGGGAGGTGGAACCAGGAAGACACAGAGGGAGGTCTTCTTCAATGATCCCTCCCCACTTCCCCCAATCACCAATAAGGGCTACTCAAATGAGGAAGCGTTATCAACGGGGCTCTTCTCATACAACCTGATTGGGAAAGAGGCTGCACTCTGCGGCCAGGCAGGGCCGGGTGAGGCAGGAACTGCTGCACCAACCTGGGAGCTCCAAGGCTGAGGGTCCCCGGACGAAGAAAGCTCCAGGGCCTCCCAGCTCTCCCATAGACTTTAGGGTGTCACAAACTGGGGAGTGAGTCAGGCCAGCATAAGCAGCTCTTCAGAGAGGCCCCACTGACACGGTGTTGCAAGGGTTGGGGGGTAAAATCAGTGTAGTCAAGTGTCCTCTGACAATCAGATAAAAGAATATGTCTTTATATTCTTATCAGCAAAAGAGACATGCGCATAACCATTAAAACCAGCATATGATTTCCCAGGGCATTTTCAGATCGTCCAGGGATCCCGAGTTCCCAGGTGAAGGTAAGTCATTACGCATTTATTTTACTTCATCACCTTTATATGTCTGGTTTATACTACATTGAATAAATCATGCATTCCATGTTTATTTCAGGAAATCTAAGATTTTTGTTCCAAAATTTGACAGGATGAAAACCAAAGCATGCATTACATATGAAAGGACTCACAGTTGTTAACAAAAATCAAATACTCCCTGAAATAGATAACTGCAATTTTGTCAGCTACATGAAAACATGAACAACAGCTTTTTCTGCTTTTGTAAGCAAAAGCTTGAGGAAAAATGTGTTCCTCTTTAGTGAAAACTTGAGCTTTGCTTGGTCCTTTAGGATCAGAAGGAGGTAGAAAGCAGAACGAGCCAACCCTTACTTGATGCCTTACTACTCAATTTACCCACAAGTCGAGCTATTGTGTAAAAGATTTTTACCTCTGCCCAACATTCATTTCATGTGTTAGGATAGTCCCCCAAATATTTAAGTACTTTCTGATTAGTGATAATGACCACCAACAAGAAGCAGGCGCCTCAGAAGATGGACAAAAGCAACCTCCCAAACAGGTGGGAAGAAAGGATGTATTTCTCTCTGCGCTTTGGTCTATAAGTGAGTGGCTTAGTTGAAGAAACTCTAGAAGTTCTATGTGATTTTATGTTGTTAGGGTGGTGGGGTTTTTTTTTTAAGATTTTATTTATTTATTTGCAAGAGAGTAAGCATGAAAAGGAGAAGGGGCAGAAGGAAAGGGAGAAGCAGGCTCCCCACCGAGCAGGGAGCCCGATGCAGGACTCGATCCCAGGACTCCCGGAATCATGACCTGAGCCGAAGGCAGACGCTCAACCGACTGAGGCACCCAGGTGCCCCTAAAGATGGTTTTTAAACTGAAGACTATTTGAAAGCCCAATAATTTCCTCTTAATAGGCATTTGCTTACTTTTAAAAGCCATGATTTTATTATAATAGCCAAAAATGCCTTTGATGAATGACTATACAGATTCATTTCACCTGATCTGTACCGTGGGGAGAAAAGGTCAAAATGAAATCATCCCCTTTGCTTTTAAGTGCTTTTACTGACAGAAGGCTCAATTACGTTTGCCGGCCCTGAGCCCACAGCTCACACAGGCGTGTGCGTCCTGTTTGCCCACGGCGAGTCTGTGCTGCAGGTCGGAAGGCAGCGGTAGCAGCTCCGGCACCAGAGAGAGCAGAGAATCCAGGCCCAGAAGCAGGTGCTTCCAAACTAGACACTTTATATGCAAAACTGTGCATGGTTAGGAACTATCAGAGTGTTTCAGGCAGTGGGTTGCCGGCCAAGGCGCTGTTTCTCTTGCCAAGAATGTTCTCGGTAGAAGCACATTTAACAGTGCTAACCCTTCACTGAATGACTGAGTTTTCTCCTGGAAGGAGAGCATACCCGCAAGGAAGAAAACGGCAGCTCGACTGGAAGAAAAGAAGGGAAAGAGGGCAGAAGGCGTGAAAGGGAACGTGGCTGCCGGCTCACACAGATATCTAACCCTTAGCGAGGGAGTCGGAAGCTCCGTGGAATAAACAACGAGAAGCATCAAACAGATTTCGGAACACACGCTAATCCGGGGATGGCACAGGAACTCCAGGTGATGCCCATGCCTGCTTAGCACACCCGGTGAGCTGCCTTCTCAGGAGTGCACGTGGGTCCCTGGGGCCGGCCATGCTCACTTCTGGGACCGCGCGGGACAACTGAACAGAGTTACAGGTCTCGCTCTGATGGTAGGATATGTAGAGTGATGGGAAAACAATACACACAGTTATTAATCAGTGGAAGAGAACTGTCCATAAGGCTTCACTCATTTCTTCCATGACTTGGTCTAGAGCCTAAATGACCTTGCGTCCCTCCTGCCATTGCTTCTCCCGCGTGGCAAGTAATGGTTCCCACACAATCACTCAACTCAAGGATCGACCAATCTGTAAGGCATCCAGAAATAAAGACTATGTGCTGGCTTCACTACAGCCTAACACTGGCTCGGGGAAAAGAAAGCAAACTGTTCTCGGCGAAATGCAATTCTGTACAATGGAGCAGTTACAGCACCACGGAAGCTTGGAATTTTTACCCATATCCACTTTCACTTCAGGAGTAGGGGTAGGAATAGGATCATATTTTAATGGTAATGACATTCAAATGAGATCCACTTGGAAAAGGTTAATATATAAAAGCCTACTATAAGAGAATTAAATTAATAATATTTGTTCAAGGTTCAGAACAATGTATTCCTCACTTTGTGAAAGATTTCTCTGTAGTTCTCCATAAAAGCCAGCTTCTGTAGACAGCGAAAGCATGGCTTTGCTCTGAGAGTATGATTTACCTGCAACCATTCTGGAATATCTATGGCAGAACGTGAAGAGGGTGGCCCTTTTCCTAACCCTGCTGGACAGGTTAAATGTTTTGCCCTCTAGTGTCATAGTTTGCAAAGATAAAACATCATAAAATAATCACCCAGAAGATAAGAGCTGGGGTTTAATTCATTCCTAGGATACTCAGCACTTTTAGAAATGAAGGTCACGAAACCTTCCATAGAATTGTAAAATTCATGTACTAAGATATATATTTTCCATACTTTAGGTGATATAATTTTACTCTCTAAGAGGCAATTGCCAGAACTTACTATGGTATATCACATGAAGGTAAATTCACATTAAAATGATTTTTATGTAATATATTTCTAAAATTTTCCTTTATTCATAAGTGGTATTCTCACACTGTACGACAATATGTACAAAATAATTTGGAGAAATTTGAGAACTGACTGGATATTTGGTGATGTTAAGGACTTTAAAACTTAATGGCTTTGGGGGCACCTGGGTGGCTCAGTGGGTTAAAGCCTCTGCCTTCAGATCAGGTCATGATCTCAGGGTCCTGGGATCGAGCCCCACATCGGGCTCTCTGCTCAGCGGGGAGCCTGCTTCCCCCCTCTCTCTCTGCCTGCCTCTCTGCCTACTTGTGATCTCTCTCTCTCTCTGTCAAATAAATAAATAAAATCTTTAAAAAAAAAAAACTTAATGGCTTTAAGGTGTGATAATGGTTTCATAGTTATATTACCATCAAAGGGTTTTTATCCTCTAGTTATAAATTCCTAATTATCTAGGAATGAAATGATATGATATTTGACATTTGTTTCAAAAGAACCCAGTATTATGGACAGGAGGGATTTAGATGAAACAAGACAGCCCCCAATGTAGTAGAGTGATGTCAGCAAAATGGTGGTAGAGAAATTTCTAGCTCGTCTTCGCTTAAAAACAATTTAAACAACTATCCATGCATGAAAATACTTTCACAAGAGCTAAGTATTCCAGGTGACGGATCACAGCACCTGGGTAAAGCACAGCGGTAAGAAAAGCTGCATTGAAGAGGGTAAGAAAGGGTTTACATTTTTCCCATCACATTCCCCAGGACCAAGGAGCCCAGAGTGGAGAGACATCCTGTCCCCAAGGGGAAAGAAGACTGAAGTCTGACGTCACCACAGAACTCAGCACCACACCCACACCAGCTCTGGGCTGGTATCCACAGTCCGAACCTTCAAACCAGCAACTATGAACCCAGGTTCCCAGCCCACTGCAGGTGCAAGCCAGCCCCGGCAGACCGGGCTCCAGGCCGGTTGCCGCAGCCCTAGGCCCCAGGCAGCTCCCATGGACCCAGGCTCCCCGGTCATCCCAGTGCCAGGCCAGCCCCCATAGACCAAGCCTCTAGACTTGCTCCTTGCTCTAGATCTTCTATGTAGAAAATCCTAAAGGCTCCACCAAAAACCTGCTGGACCGAATAAATTCAGTAAAATCGCAGGATACAAAATCAGCATAAAAAGCCAGTTGTGTTTCTATATACTAACAACAAACTATCTGAAAAATAAAGAAAACAATCCTATTTAGAGTACCATCAAAAACACTCATATACTATCTACAAATAATTAATACTGTTAAATAAATAAATTTAACCAAGGAGGTGAAAGATCTGTACACTGAAAATTGTAAGACATTGGTGAAAAAAATTAAGAAGATACAAATTAATGGAAAGATATTCTCTGTTCATGGGTCAGAAAAATTAATATTATTAAAATGTCCATACTGTCCAAAGCTATCTATAGATTCAGAGCAATCTCTATCAAAATTCCCATGACATTTTTTTCCAGAAATAGAGCAAACAATAATAAAATTTGTATGGAATCACAAAATGCCAAAGCACTTCTGAGCAAGAACAAAGCTGGAGGCATCACACTGCCCAATTTCAAATTATATTACAAAGCTATAATAACGAAAACAGAATGATACTGGCCTAAAAACAGACACATAAAACAACAGAACAGAAATAAACCCATGCACATATAATCAACTAATGTTTGACAAGGGAGCCGGGAATATTCAGTGGGGAAAAGAGAGTCCCTTCGATAGATAGTGATGAGAAAATTGGTTTTTTAACATGCAACAGAATGAAATTGGAATCCTATCCTACACCACACACAAGCGCCAACTCAAAATGTCTAAGAAAGACTTAAATGCAGGACCTAAAATCAAAGGAAACAAAAGCACTAACTTGAAAAGCTATATGGAAAGCTATGTTCATTGCAGCGTTATTTATAAAAGCCAAGACATAGAGGCAATCTAGGTGTCCATGGACAGATGAATGGATAAAGAACACACACACACACACACACACACACACACATAATTCCACCCTAAAAAGAAGGAAATTCTACCTTCTGCAACAACATGGATGGAACTAGAGGGGATCATGTTCAGTGAAATAAATCAGATCAAGAAAGAAAAATAATGTGCAACCTCACTTACACATGAAATCTAAAAAAGCCAAACTCATCGCAAGGGAGGCTAGAGAGGTGGTTGCCAGGGCCTGGGAGCTGGGGGCTGGGAAACAGGAAGATGTTCATCAAACTTACACCTATGAGGTGAATAAATTCTGGAGATATAATGCTCAGCATGGTGACTATAGTTAACAATACTGCATTATGTGCTTTTATTTTGTGCATTATGAATTTTATTTTTTTAAAGATTTTATCTATCTATCTATCTATCTATCTATCTATCTATCTATTTATTTGACAGAGAGAGACAGTAAGAAGAGAAGGAACACAAGCAGGGGGATTTGGGAGAGGGAGAAGCAGGCTTCCCGCTGAACAGGGAGCCCAATGCAGGGCTCTATCCCAGGACCCTGGGATCATGACCTGAGCCGAAGGCAGACGCTTAACTGACTGAGCCACCCAGGCGCCCCTGTGCTTGAATTTTAAATCTTAACTGTTCTTACCCCTCCTCAACACACACAAAATAATAAGTATGTGGCATGACGGAGGTGTTAAGTAACCTTATTATTAGGGTAGTTATTTCACAATATAGGCATGTATCAAATCACTACATTGCACATCTTAAACCAACACAATATTACATGTCGATTATATCTCAATAAAGCTAGAAAAAAAAAGCTAGAAAAAACGGAATAAAACATTTTTTTAAAAAGTCCATATATTAATTATAGAGGCTGGATGATACATACATAGAGGTTTATTATACTGTCTATCCATTTCTGTATATGTTTGAACTTTTCAAGCAGCATTCAAAGATTTGTTTACTGCCCCATGACGGGCTCCCTGCTCAGAGGGGAATCTGCTTCTCCCTTTCCCTCTGCCTGTGCTCTCTCTCTCTCTCTCAAATAAATAAAATGTTTTTTAAAAAGATTTGATTATTATTATGAGAAGTCATAATATTATTAGCTGAAGGATGTCTACATCAATAAAACAAATTAACAGGACCCTTGGAAGAAAGCTATGCCTCAAGAGATTTACAGATCCTGCAGTCCTTTCCCCCTCATTTTATTTAGTAGTACAATGAGAAAAAAAAAATCACTTATTCTTTAAAAATGAGCTATTTTCTCCCTGGGACAACTGGGTAGTTCAGTCGGTTAAGCATCTGACTCTTGATCTCAGGTCAGGTCTTGATCTCAGAGTCATGAGTTCAAGCCCTGCGTGGGGCTCCATGCTGGGCCTGCAGACTACTTCAAAAATAAATAAACAAAAATAAAAATGAGCTATTTTCACCCCTCAAATTTCTGCACAGCATTTACTACAAATATCACCAAAATGATCACTTACTGACGACTTAGTAAATGTTAGAGAAATAGATGCTTCAGCATTTATAACTGAAGCTGGCCATTTCTCAGTAACGGAATTGAGGGTTACTGCAGTTATGAAAGCTTAAAATATCAAATGCAATCTAGAAAGTTTAAAAAACTCTACCTTGTCAGTCACTTTATATTTTGATAGCATTTACTAAGTTCTTATGATGGTCTGCCTAGGTACCTTGCCGAGGGCCTTTATCCACTTTATCTCACTGAATCCTCGGAGCCTGTGATATGGACACAATTTTTTTTTAACCAAAGAGGAAAATAAAGTTCATTTTATTTCAATGATAGTTAGTTGCAAAGCAAATTCAAATTTTGTCTTCAATATTGTGCGACAGTGATTTAAATAATATGCACAATGTAGTTCTTTCCAACTAACCCCTACCCATCGGGGCACCCAGGTGACTCAGTCAGTTAAGCATCTGCCTTCGGCTCAGGTCATGATCTCAGGGTCCTGGGATCGAGCCCCACATTGGGCTTCCTGCTTAGTGGAGAGCCTGCTTCTCCCTCTCCCTCTGCCTGCCACTCTGCCTACCTGTGTTCGCTCTCTCCCTCCCTCTCTCTCTGTGTCAAGTAAATTTAAAAAAAGTAAATCTTAAAAAAAAATAAATTTAAAAAAACCCAGATTTTTAAAAATATGCACTCTACCTAGAAAGGTACTAATATTCTTTTAAAATATGTATTTAGGGGCACCTGGGTGGCTCAGTCGGCTAAGCCTCTGCCTTCAGCTCAGGTCATGATCCCAGGTTCCTGGGATTGAGCCCCGCATCAGGTTCCCTGCTTTATGGGGAGCTGGCATCTCCCTCCCCACTGCTTGTGCTTGGCTCTCTTTCTGTCAAATAAATAAATAAATAAATAAATAATAAATAAAATCTTTAAAATAAAGTAAAATAAAATAAGTGTTTATATACAACAACATGCAAGTGTTCATATGACACCTTAGCAAAGATGCTAGGGAATCTTTTTTTTTTTTTTAATATAGACACTATTGTCAGTTGTACAGGTTGGAAAACTGAGCCTTAGAAAGTTTAGGTATGGGCGCCTGGGTGGCTCAGTTGGTTGAACAACTGCCTTCGGCTCAGGTCATGATCCTTGAGTTCCGGGATCGAGTCCCACATCGGGCTCCCAGCTCCACAGGGAGTCTGCTTCTTCCTCTGACCTCCTCTCCTCTCATGCTCTCTCTCACTGTCTCTATCTCAAATAAATAAATGAAATCTTAAAAAAAAAAAAAAAAGAAAGTAAGTTTAGGTAAACTTACTTAATGTCTTTCAGAGGTTGAGAAGCTCAGCTCAGAGAGGAATGAAAAAATGTCAGATTTTAGAGCCTGCATCCAAAGGAGGTTCTGAACCATATGTCTACAGAAAAAGGAGAAGCCACGAAATGGCAGTTTTCCGTTGCAGGTGATCTGTGTACTGTGTGGTCCCAGGTGACTTACGCAGTGGTCTGTTTTAGAAATCGAGATACAAAAGCTTAATCACCAAAGATTAAAAACGAAGGTCACCAACACTGGTAAGGATCGAAAGGGTCTAATTTTGATGACTTAACTAGGTCCAATGTAATAAAAATACCAAAAAAAAAAAAAAAAAGAATAAAATTTAAGTCATTCCCCTTTTCTCTCCTAAATTTATTTGGCAATCACTGGGAGGGAAATAGAAAAAAACAAGGCTTTTCTCATCTGGTCTCTGTAAGAGTTTTATTAAGAATCAGAGAGATGTAAAAAGAACTTTGCATTTTATTGGCAATTCAGAGCTCACTTAGCCCCTCGCACTGTAAAGAAATTTATCAAAAGTAGCCCCTTGTGACCTACAGCTCATCTCTTTCGTGTCATTGCGTTCTATGGTCATCTGCAGCCTCAAGTAAAAGGACCTTGAGAATTGTAATAACGATTCACTCAGCTTTATCTAAAATGTGCCTGTGATTGTTCAGTTATAAAACAGCAATAATTTGGGTGTTTTGTGTTACGTCCTTGGTGGTTTCTCCCTGTCCCCGTCCTGCTCTACCCGACAGAGTTGGCCAGCAAGTGCTGCACGCGGTTAATTGGCCATGCAAATGAGGGCTGTAAGGAAGACACTGTCCCCAAAACATGCACATATAATCAAGCTCAACAATTCCTATGAAAATCCCATCAGAAAGCAAATCGTTTGTCACCAGACCTTTCATTAATTAATTGAAAGCTCCACATGGGGGAGGAGGGAAGTTGGGAGAAAAGGATAACGTCATGATAAACACCTAACAAAAGAATAAGCAGATCCGTGCAATGGAAACTGAGGAAAATTGAGGACTAAACTTCAGGTGTTAGGGAAACAGCACTAGATGGAGATTTAAAAACCTGAGATGGACCTCACTCTAGCTGCAGAACACTGAGTGACCTTGGACAAGGTGTTTCCTCCATCTGGAACCCGGTGGCTTTCTCAGTGAGCCGAGGCCTGTGAATTCCATGAGGAATTCCGGCACAGATATCGCACGTTTCTCCCATCAGGCTATCTACAAGTGGTGAGGAAAGGGATCTCACTTTTTCTCAAATAGCCAAGTATGTTCAAAAGAGGATTTACCAGTGACAAAATCCTAAACACAAGGTAACTGACTTTTCACAAATCTCTGTCCTAAAGAATATAAAGGAATAAATTACAGTAGATTAACATTTTAAAAGTCATTGCTTCTCCAATCAGTTTAGATCAAAGTATCAGTCAAGGGAGGCTATTTCCGTTTCAGAAAATACAATATGTATATGGCACACAGAACACGGGGCATGGGAAACGCGATGGATTCTGGTTTGGTTTTCGCAAAACTCCTTACAATATTGCTTTTTACCACCTCTGAGCCTCTGAATGTGCTGTTCCTTCTGTCCCAGAACATTCCCTCTCAATGGGATGTCTTCTAGGATCCTTCCTTGACCCCCAAGAATGGGTTACATGCCCCTGTGAGAGCAAACACTTGTGTTTACCACTCTTTCTTACCTCCATGGCCCTGCTTGCTTCTCTTGTCCCTCCCATGACACTGAGGGAAGGTTCTCTATTATTATCTCCCCAACACCCAGCCCTAGTAGCAGACATGACAGCAGGTAACTAGTAGTTATCGAAAGCCGAATAACATAAATCTCTTAGAATCTCATATACTCTCATTCTATTGTCAAGCAAGGGGATTTTCCATCTATCAAGTCCTCTATTTAAATTGCCCCAGAGAATCAATGTGATTGGTGAACATTTAGAGATATGAGATCATCCATGATAATCAGGAAATTGGGGTTTTTTTCCTAACAGTTAAAAAATATATTGAACTTCCCCTTTTACTGTCGCTTATGCAAATTGCTTATAATACAAAATGATTCAGGAACCTACTTCCAATTTTCAAAATGTTACTAGAAAGGAAAAAGATCATGCTATTAAATGTTAACACTCTTTAAATGTCTGTAAAACAAAACATTTTTTTTTTCCTTTCGCCTTGTCATCCTCAACCTCCTCTACCTAGGATCTGTGAGCGGCACACAAACATAGCTGTCGTGACCATTAAAGGTTAAAAGGATTCATCCTTTTTTTTAGGCACTCAAGCTTCTGACCATGAGGAAGTACAGCGCCGTGTGATCAGGTGTGGTCCCATTTCACTCTCTACCTGCTGATCTCAGCACTCCAGTTAGCCCTTGGTTTACTCTGGCTAAAGAACTTCCAATCATCCATTAGGCAAGAGGACTATGAAAACTCTGCCACCTCCAACACTTGGGGGCTCGCCTCCTAGTCCCCACGTTCAGTGCAAGTAACAAGGCAGGAATTATAATAGGCACCTATCACATTTTGACTACTATTCTATTGGTTACTTCTGACTATGTGTTTAAGACTTTGGAGGAGGTGGAAATGGTGCCTGATGGTCACTATAGCAGTCAAAAAGCCAAGACGAGAGAATACGGCATGTTTAATTTGTAGGGTTTGTTACGATAGTGGCATGCCCATCCTCACTGTAAGCCATCAAAATTGAGTTGTTCGGCCAAACAGAATCCATCCCAGTCCCCATGCACTCCTCTCCGCTCTTCACTTTACCTGGAATGTTCCCCTCCCCATCCTCGCTCACCCCAAAACCTTGCCCCTTACCCACCTTCTCTGAATCCTCCCCGTCCTCAAGGCCCAAGTAAGTTTGATTCTCCCTTCCCAGAGCCTTTCAGCTAGGTGGACCTTATTCCCCTCTAAAGTCCCAGAAGAACTCTATCTGTTCTTCTGTTTGCTCGCTTATTTATTCATTGAACAGACTTTTACAGAAGCCAATTGCCCCAGACAATTCTCACCACTTGCTTTGCAGTTCTATGGAGACGCGTGTTTTCATCTCCCTCACTAGAGAGAAAGTTCCTCAGGGGCAAGTTTCATGTCTGATTTAGTTTATTATCCCAGAAACATTTTTGGTGTAGGCACTGTTAGCTGCCCACCCAGCACCAGTTTCCTCATTCCAACAGAATTCCAGTGTTGGTTACATGTCCCCCTCACCCCTATGGATCTCAAGAAGTGCTTCACACTGTTACATGTTCCTTTCCTACCCTGTCACACCTTCTGCCCCCTTCCCCGGCGTCCTTTCTCCATCCTCCTTCCCTCCCCACTCTTCTTCCTCATTCATTCCTTTCTTCCTTCAGGCTGGTCAATAAGCACTGAGCTAGCTATTCCCTGGGTGCTATGGATAAAAAAAAGGCATCCAGAGAAATGGCCTCATTCTTGGTAGATCTTTGGTTCAGATTTTCAGTGACTTTTCCAAAGTCCCCATATCGAACCAGGCTCAACTTCCTCATAAGAAAACTGAAGCCTTGAGGTTAAATAGCATGTCCAAGCACAGAAACAAGTGGCAGAGAGGAGCTAAAGTCAGGTACGTGTGTGTGTGTGTGTGTGTGTGTGTGTGTGCGCGCACATATATGTGTATATGCACATAATATATGTGTATATATTTTTAAATTTAAATTCCAAACTATGAAAAACAAACATAGGTTAACATTTCAAGACAGTTTCTGCCCTCAAAGAGCCCACAGTCTCGTTGAGGGAGGCAGACGCGCTCTCAATTGAAAAACTCTTTGGCACATGTAGTCCTGGGACACCGAGGGGGACGGGAATCCAGATTTGGTGGGCAGGGAGCAGGCTCTGGAACAGCTTCACAGAAGTCACTCCAGAAGGGAGACCTGAAGCGTGAGTTAGATGACTAGGGGAAAGAGGAATATTCTGGGCAAGGAGTCTAGAGCCCCAGGGCATCTCCGGGAACTCGTGGGTACAGCCGGGGAGTAGGGCTGCCTGGTAGGCGGCTCTGCTGGAGAGTGCCTGAAGGGGAGTTTCCAGAAAAAGCATTCTGGTTGCAAAGAGCCTTTCATACCAGACTGGGTAGTTGTTAATTTATCCTACAGGTGATAAAGGGCCTTAATTGATTTTAAGTAGAGGAATAATTACATTTTCATTTTAGAAAGATCACTCTGATAGCAGTTGGAAGAACAGACTGAAGGGCACAAGCCCAGAGACAGCGAGATTCCTTATAAAGTGCCTTTTTGCTTTGAAAGTTCGGGCCAGAAAGAATGGACGCAATGGAATATACAAAATAGAACAGGTTTGTGAGTTAAGAGATTGGATTTTGGAAACTTGGTCACAGAAATAAGGATCGTTAAGTTCCTATTTTTCCTATCAGGTATGTTTTTATTTTTTTACTATTTCTTTGAAATAAATATTTACTGTTTACATGAGTGTGCATTAAGCAATTATCTGATTATCTGGAGTGAAGAGAAAAACTATGAAAATCCCAGAAAGTTGGGGTGCTTGGGTGGCTCAGTGGGTTAAAGCCTCTGCCTTCAGCTCAGGTCATGATCTCAGGGTCCTGGGATCGAGCCTCAAGTCCGGCTCTCTGCTCAGCAGGGAGCCTGCTTCCCCCTCTCTCTCTGCCTGCCTCTCTGCCTACTTGTGATCTCCTCTGTCAAATAAATCAATAAAATCTTTAAAAAAAAAAAGCATATACATGTAAAAGGTTGCATTATAATATTAATATTCAATACACAGTAGAGCTTTTCAAGGAGAGGGTAAACATAAAATAAGTATGTTGACAATTATTCAATACCAAAGGTTCATCTTAGAACTTGCAGCCAATTTAACTTCTAGTTAAGTATCTATTAGTCACATGGCCTTGACCAAAAACATTCACACTCAGTAAGCTTTATGTGATAATGTCCTGTATATGCAATACTGCAGGCTATTTATAACGGCGAGCTTAAAGAGACACCTACGCTGGTGAAGTGGGGGAGGTGCCATCCTGCTTAATCTCAGATGAAGAGAAGAGAAGGAGGAAGAGAAGGTGGGATTCGTATTTTTGCAGGAGAAGAAATAGTGATTTTTTTTTTTTAACCAGAAGAAGGTCAACACCAGGGAAATGTGATTTGCTGGCCTACGTCTGTAGGCTCTAGAAGTCCCAGATGGTGTTTGGTAATTCTAGTGATCTTGGACAGGAGATGTGATCAAAGGGAAAGACAAGAAGTCATCATGTCTTTCATGGGCAAAAACAAAAAGGAAGCCTGTAGCAGGAAAGTCATGGTATGAAACATTCTTTCTACAAACAGACACAAATGGTAATTGTAGCGGTGTTCACAGTGGTAAAAAGCTGGGGTCCAAATCTATCAACTCCAAGATGGATAAACACTGTCGTACACTCAGACACGCAAATACCCTGCAACAGGCACACAGAAATGAATGTGAGGCTTGTGTGTCATGAGGGACACTACACAGCAACAATGGCCAAACCACATATAAAAATAGAACGCTGGAGGAGCGCCGGGGTGGCTCAGTGGGTTAAGCCTCTGCCTTCGGCTCAGGTCCTGATCTCAGGGTCCTGGGATCGAGCCCCGCATCGGGCTCTCTGCTCAGCCTGCTTCCCCCCTCTCTCTGACTGCCTCTCTGCCTACTTGTCATCTCTCTCTGTCAAATAAATAAAATCTTTAAATAAATAGATAGATAGATAAAATAAAATAAAAATAGAATGCTGACCAACAACCCAGGAAAACAACCCCTTATCTCCAACAAACAGCCCAGGAAAGCCAGTCTGTTTTAAGTCAGACTTTCAGGAAGTCAGACAGCTAGCAATAGGGACCATCCGGAAGGCTGCACAATAATTTCTGTAACAATCAGCCTATGATGGCCAGGATGTGATTAATAACTTCCCCGATTTTTGTCTTGCTTCCAACTGAGGACTGACCAGAGAAAGCCAAATATTCACCTCTAAGCAATCACGGAGAGTGCCCTACCTCTACTCAACCCAACTACAGTTTCCCCTGCCAAGAGCCTCTAATCAGGACATCCCTGAACTCTTTTCCCACGATAAAGATGTAATATTCTATTTACCACAAATTCAGTATTGGAAGCAAATCGAGCAAAATGCCACGTTTTGACAAAGCTGAACTGTGAGCTGGTGGTTGTTACATTTTTCTCTATCCTTTTCCATGTGCTTAAATCTTTAATGAAACTGAAAAGCAACTGTAATGGTAACTCTTCCAATCACGACGTGAAAATATTTCTTGTGCAGGAATTGATGCTTCTACCTGCCACAAATACATCTTTAGTTAATTTTGGTAGTTGGGGACTTTTTAAATGCAGTTTTTCCCATAATTCAATTTCTTTTGCATCCTACAAGGATGGTGAGATATTTACAGTTGTTCTCTCCTTTTTTTTTTCCTTTTTCTTGCCTTTATTTCCTTTTGGTTAATGCGTGAGAGTACATGCACATGAGCCTTCGACTCCTCGAGATACAACTTCTCGTGACCTCATCACTCTGTTCCTCAGCCAAAAATGTGTTGTGTCTCTTATGTACCTTACTTCTTTCTTTTTAAATGACAGATTTCCTTTTCCCACATTGAAGAATAGTATGTTCATCGGAGAAATTACAAGATATTGTATAAAGGGGGAAAAAAAGTACCACTGTCATTCCATTCAGTGGTCATACTGGTAATTCCAAAGTATTTTTTGTAGTAATTTTACTTACACACCTTAAAATACTAGTAGGTATTTAGAGTTTATTGATACTAATATTTTATTAAATTACTAGTCCCAGGTAATATCTATAACGAAATATGCCCCTTACTGTGTACATAATTGTCTCCTGGAAGAAGAGTCTGACATAAGAGAATATTACGAATAAATGTATCAAATAAATGCATGAATAAAGCAGTAAGGAGCTAAGCAGGAATATCATCATCTACATTTTCCTAGGTGAAAAGTTTTAAATGCATAAACATTTATTTATGTATATTTATATATACTGGGGGAATCCAATAGTTCCCCAAAGTTCATGTTTTTTAGCATTGACTAAATTCCTTAAAGAATGAAGCTATAAACCACACTATTACCAGGACCCTTTAGAAAAGAATCTGAAGAATCAGGCTCATCCTCAAGTTTGCTGTCAGGGACTTCTCTTCTCTATCAAGGAAACACGGTTTGGAAAAAAAAAAGGAAACATGGTTTGGGTTCAGGCTCCGAAGGAAACCAGATTATCATTTTCAGGGGTCTCTCTCAAGAATCTGGGCACTGATCCAATGTAATTCCTCTACTTAATATTTGATTCTTTTCTGAACATGTCCTGCCCTATAATTTTAAAAGAAATTGTAAGAGATCTTTACCTGACTCAGTGAAAGTCATTTTGATTTGATGTTACTTTCATAACATTATCTGATATGTCTGAGGGATAACTATGTTTTATGGTTATAGAAGCTAACAGGGTTACAACATAAAATGGTTTAAATTAAGACTATATAAAATACAGGGAGAAGCCTCTGATCAGTGGGGAAATGTGTGTGGTGGAAATGCCTTGCATCAATTACATCGGTTACATCAAAGGAAGAAAATGCAGATTTATCCCATTTTCATGCAATACTTATAGACAGTTAATTTAATCACACGGAAGCTCCGTATAATATGAAATACTACATCACCTAAAATGTTAAGTCCATCAAAAAGTAAGCTGAAAATCTTGAATTAACTCTGGCATTTAGTCTGTATAGTCAAAGTCAACATTAACGCTGGCCATTCGTTTTATATGAAATGTTGATCAACCCTCAGGCACGACAATGTAGGTGTGGTCTAAGGGATGAGGACCTTAGTGCATGCTCCATATTGCTCACTGCCCCACGCCTGCCCCTGCCCGTCTTAGCGGCACCTCCAACTCGGGGTTCCTGAAACTGATCTCATATGTCTTCCCCCAAACTCCCTCTGCTTTCCAATCTCCACCAATGGCACCGCCATCCTTACAGTTTCCCAGACAACAACAAAAATAGGCCCTCTCCATCCCCGAGTGCTGTCTTTCTAACGGTCCACCTCCCATTTGGTCGCTCCACCCGTAAACCTAGGAACCCATCAGCAAAGCTCACTGATTCCACCTGGTAAATGTCCCCCAAACCCAGAATCTCCGCATCATCCTGCCTTCACATTCCCTGCCTCTCCCACAGCCTTCCCTCAGTCCCTCCTCATCTGTGAGCTAATTAACTGAAACAGCTTCTCACTGGCTCATGGCCGGAGGTCCTCCCCGTCCACACCTCACCCTGTCCCCAGGGCTGTCTTTGGCAAAATTTCATCTTCTTAAGAACATCTGTCGACTCCCTGTTGCTACTTGGCACAATATAGAAGATCTTCATCATTTTACAGCAATGTATCTTGTCAGCTTCGTGCTCTGCGAGAAGCCCACCCAAGAGCAGAAAAATAGGGGCCCATATACCATATATATGAAGATAAAAACTTATAAATCAAGTTTTAACTGTTAAATATGCTCCAGGTTGCTATCTTAACAAACATAACTGCTTAAAGGACTTGAAGACCTGGGGGGGGGGGGGGGGGGGACTTAGAATGCTTGAACTCCTTGCATGAAAAAGAGTCTCACATGGAAAAGAGTAGCATAGGAATACTCTGGGCCCCCAGCCTGCACCCCGCCACCTCATCCCCCTTTGCTTCCACTCTTGGATTTCCTCCACGAACAATCTTGTGGGCAGGCTGTGGACATCCCTGGCTGACGTCAGAGCTCAACCACACACCCCTGAAAATAGCCACCTAGGCCTAGAGACGCTTACATCCACTGTTCATTCCCAACCCCGGGAGGACTGCCAGTGGAGGTCTACGTAGACCTTGGAAGTGAGCATGGGGGCTGTCTGAGCAGGGCATCCTGGGGTACCCGGTACCTGGAGCATAGGGAGCTTGAGTTCCAGGTTGGCAGTTACCCCAAGCCCCATGAACCTCCTGCCAGAGTGACACCCTCTAAAGTGCAAGACCTAAATCAAAGAAGGGTGCATGTCACCTAATTATAAGGGCAATGCCGTTCTCCAGCCCACCCCACACACCAGCAACATGGAATGCCTCGTGGTTCCCGGAATGTGGCAAGTCTTTTCACTTCGTCCTGTCTGGATAAGCTGTATGTGAAGGCTTTTCCCAAGGAAGTTAGAAATATTTTGTAGTCCTCTTTTTATATATTCTAACATTCCTCTTCCCTAGTAGACTCTGAGGCCTTGTTTGTTCCCTCCACTTTGAATCTCCCAAGTCTAACAAAATGCCTGGTACATAGCACCCTTGGTAATAGTTTAATGAATGAATGAGGAGATTAATGAATGAATGGATCAACTATGTCCCTATCTCGACCCGTCTCTGTTGTTTGCCTCCTTAACTTCCATTCTCATATTTGGATTTCTAAATCTGTCTGGGAGTCCAGGAGGGAAAAATAAAACTGCACTCCCCTGATGGGAGTGAAACAGGCTCTTCCTCATGGAGGAAAGAGAAACGAGAAAGTAAATTAGGGCTCTAGTACCAAAAGTATGAAGAACTCACAAGGGTGCGTCTTCTTGGTTGTATATAAAGAAAGTTAGAAGGCAGCTGCTTATATACCAGAGACGAATTTCTGAAGAATTATATCGTCACAACAGATAATTGCTAATTATCCTAAAGGATTAATTCTAGAATGGAGCAGGGTGAAAAGATTGCTTTCATTCTTTGATGAATTCTTGCAGAATTCTCCTCTGCAGTATCCCTAATAGTCTATAGAATGTTCATTCTAAATTAAAACTGTGGCATGGCATAAGATGGTGGCCCAGAGGATTATAGCTGCTGCACTTAGAAAGAGTGATCATAGTACCTTCCTACCTACCTCAGAGGGTTAGTGGGAGGATTAAAACAATCAATACAATGCAAGGGCTTAGAACAATGCCCAGTGCTCACAAATGTTAGCTAATCTTTTCCTTCTGTTCTTCCTTTGTTTCTTCTTATCCCCTTCCACCTCCTGATTACTATTATTCACTTTCCATTTCAATGGTATTGACTTCTAAGTACATTTCCAACACGGTCCCTAATACCACCACTTGACAAGTGTTTAACGTTGTTTTAGAATATAAAAAAGATTTTGAAACTAGAAACAACCATGGACATTAGGATGAAAGCATGTCAGTCATTAAAATCATCATCAGAGAGTCTAATGCACGTAAAGAAATTTATGATTGAGGTTACGCCCACAGAAGAGGGTGGGTATTTCTGTTATCACATAAGGTAGACAGCATCCACTGTGTCAATGGCAGAAATACTTTGCGATTCGCTTTGCCAGCCAACTTTGAAATTATACAATTTAGATTATTTTTAAATTTGGTATATTTTGGTTTTTTCACATTTTACACATAAAATGAGATTCTGCTAATATTTACTAACATTTAGATCACACTTTTTAAATTCGCCTAGTTTAAAATTCATAAAATTTGACAGATTGCATATTTCTGAAAGCTTTCTTAAATTTTCAACACTTGGGCTACTCTGCCAAGTTTTACACTGTAGAAGTAAAAAAGACAAATTGCAAAGGAGTGGAGAGGATGTAAAGGAAAAGAGGAAACAATTGTGACAGGGACAGGCTGGCCATGGACTGCGGCTATGTCTTCTACAGTTGGACTCCAGTGTCAGTTTCCCTTGCGCGTGACTGAATTCTGGCCAAGGAAATGTGACTCAGAAGTTATGCATGTCTCTTGCAAGCCTGGTCCTTGAACACATGCAATCCGTTCAGTCCTTTCCTTTTTCATGGCAACATAGCCACACAAGAAGAAAAAAAGCCGAGTCTCCAATCACTACTTTGAAGGGTACTATCCACCAATCATGAACACACACTATGTGACTGAGAAATAAACGTTATTTTGTTCTGCCCTTAAGATTTTCAATTTTATCTTTCGTCCAGTGGCCAGAGTTGTCATATATAAAACAAACATTACAAAGTATCATCAAGAAGCACCTTGAGTCTGGATGCACAAATTAATGGCCTGAATTAGAGTAATATGATTTGGAGGATTTGGTGGTAAAACATTTATTTTTCCAACTCTATCTCACTCATGCTAATATTAAAAGTCTGCTTGCATTTCCTAAATCAAAACCTCCAGCACAATGTAGTGGTTCAAAAACACAGGATATGAAGAGGAAGAACAACCAAGTTCTACAATTCACTGCAGAAACTCTACAAATTGGATAATTTGAAAGAGACGAGAGCTTTATTCAACCTGCACTACACCGGAGGCAAAGCTTTGTCTTTGGAAACCATCTCTGGAGTAGATCTAATAGTGGCATAATAAAGACCATTATCATATGAGGGTGGTATCCTTATAATAATACTTAAGCTCTTACAGAGTGCAGTTCCTTAGAACTTTGAAAAACTCAAGGACTTCTAGCAAGGCGATGAACGGAGAGAAAGACTGATCACCAAAAGAATGCTAGGTTGATAATATGCTAATGTATGTTGTCATACTAAGGAAGTGCCTCTAACTTGACCAGAAGTACCTTGAATGTGCAGCATTAATATTGCCAGTCATAAAAAAGGTGACTTGTGTTCTACAACCAGTATATTCCTTAATGCTATCAGGCTTCCCACTCCATTGAGTTCCATGACATTGGAAAAACAGATAGCTCTTGGGAGACTCGAGAGACACACTATTGGCAATCTGTGCACAGAAGCTAGTCCTGTCTTCCCATTTGTTTGGGGAAATTGGGAGGAGCCAAGCATCATGGAGATTCTAGAGGATCTAGAATCTAGAATCTAGATCTAGAATTGACGCAGTGATGAATCAGAGGAAAACTACTATCACTTTCTCAAAAAGATCACTGGAAACTGACTTTTTTTAAACATAGTTAAAATTTTTTTTCTTGAAATAACTTTTTAGATCTCTTCTCTTAGAAACTTTTTAGATTGGTGCTTCAATACAATAACTTTCTTTTAGAAAATAACATTTTAGATTGCTGCTAAAATTTAGTAACTTTCTTCAAAGGGTCTTTTCCATCCTTAGAGGCTAAGGTAACAAAATTTTGCTCCTGTTCTTAAAGTGATATGTCACCCACTCCTGTCTTTCCCTTTTCCATCATCACGTTTGAACTCACTGAATTTTACCTACTAGTGAGTAGTTGGTGAAAATTAAGCTTAGAAGGGAAGGATCTTTGAAACTGAAACAATCATAAGGAATGTGAAACTTACCTCAATTTAACTCAACTGCAACCTGAATGAGGAAGACAGCAATTATCAAGACTCTTCCAGCATGTAACTACTTGAGAAACGGAATGTGCAAAACTTAGTACAGCCCCTGGCACAGAAGACATGAAAACCACCAAGCAGGGAGCACAACAAGAAAGATGGTGGTGTACCTACCATACGTCATTAACAATAGTGGAAACCACACAGCAGGTTGCATGATGTTAGAAGGGTTCTCCCCAGTCTCCATGGGTTTTTAATCTCAGAATCAAAATTAGCTTCACTTACTTGCCATTGTACATGGGGAGGAAGAGAAGCATTGATTGATTACCAGTTAATTAAGTCTGATTACCCATTTTGGTTTCTGAAAATATAAATGCCTATAATTAATTCTGAGTTTAAAGGGAGCTGAGCTCCCATGGCATGCACTGATTGCATATGTCAGAGTCAAATGTGCTCTGGTGTTCTGAATAGAGCTTCTTAGACTCCAAAGTCATTAAAGCAAAACCTGGGAGAGAGCTGGGATGAAAGAATGATGTAGGAGCGATCAATCCCACTCCTTTGATAAAACACCCTTTCTGGTTCACCTCCTTCTCGATTACTCTCAGTCCCGACCAGACTTGAAATTCTGTGGGAATGGGGGGTTATGCACTATTCAGCTGAGGACACCCAGCCCCTAGCAGTGGGAACTGCGCAGTGCAGGGATCAATGCTCACTGACCTCTCTGGGCTGGTTCTGGAAGATGGCTGTAGTTCTGTGTGACTCCAGAAATTTCAGGCAAACCTGCATCACCTACAGCTCCAGGCAAGTTCAGCCCAAGACTGCCCATGGGCAAGTCAATGATCCTTGAATTACCCCATTTCTGGGCTGCAGTAAATAGTAAAGAGACATGTTCAGGTATTTTTTCAACCCTTCATCTCTTGTGATACTGAGCAAAGTGAAGGTCAACTGCTCTGTTAAAAAATCAGGATGAATTTTCCCAATATTCTTAAAATGGCAGCCTATACCTTGCTTATAGAGAGTTGGAAATATGCCTTTGTTCCCGTGCAATTAAAAATCAAAATATCTTTCAGTAGACACGAATAGTCCAAGAAACTTTACTGATGGAATCAACAAATATTTATGGAGCATTAAATATGTGCCTGAGACCATCCTAAGAGCCAAAAACACAACCATGTGCAACACTGGGTCTGATCCTTGGCCTCATGTGGCTTTTGGTCTAATAAGAGAGGCAAGCATTAAACAAATAAGCATGGAGAAAACTCTGTGATTGCCAATTGTGGCAAGTGCTCTGAAATTCAGGAACAGATGTAAGGTGTTGAAGAAAGAATAAAATAGAGGTACTTAATTTAGATTGAGGTTTCTGGGGAATGTTCTTTGAGGAAGTGACATGTAAGATGAGCAGGACTTGGCAGCTAAAGAATCAGAAGTATGAGGGGAGAAAAACCATGAGAGACCCTTACCTACAGGAAACAAACTGAGGGTTGCTGGAGGGGAGATGGTCTGGGGGATGGGGTAACTGCATGATGGGCTTAGTTAAGGAGCGCATGTGATGTGATGAGCACTGGGTGTTATACGCAACTGATAAATTATCGAACCCTACATCTGAAACTAATGATATACTAAATGGTGGCTAAATGAATTTAAATTTGAAGGAGGAGGAGGAGGAGGAGGAGGAGGAGGAGAAGAAGAAGAAGAAGAAGAAGAAGAAGAAGAAGTAGTAGTAGTAGTAGTAGTAGTAGTAGTAGTCATCATCTGAGCACAGAGGTCAAGTCCTTGAGGCAGGAAGGAGGCTGGTGGAAGGAGGCTCCGGCTCCCATCCACCTTTCCCAGCAATGAGGAACTTGGCTCCTTCTTTTATCCCCACGGCCCTGCATTTCCAGCCTCTCCCTCTCTTCTCTCCTTCGTTGTGCACAGAATCTGTCTTCTCCTTCTAACTATCCACCCATGCTCTACCAGTTACCTGTGGCCCCTACTTGAGAACTTCAGTGGGCACTTTTGATCCATCGATAGTCCTTTGCCCTATTGATTGCCCCCTTCTTCTTGACACTTTTTGACAGTTTCTCATCTCTTAGATTCAGTGATGATGTCTCTTCCTGCTTTTAATTACCTATTGAGACACCATTTCTTTTGTCTGTCCCTTAAATACTGGTGCTCCCATGTTCCATACTCAACACACTTCCCTTCTCGTTCATGGAACATTCTTCTCCGGTGACCTCCCCCATTCCCACACTTCACTACAACCAACATTCGGATGACTTCCTAAGCAGCTCTCCAGGGCAAAAATCCCTGCCGTGTGTCCTCTTGGCTGTGTCAGAGCCTCCGGAGCCACTGTGTCCAGTGCTGGGGGTAGCTGGGTGAGAAGGAACATGCTTCTGTCACCGTCCTTATGCTTGTAGTTCTGACCATAGAAGACATAATGTTCCCGCGGCACTCTTCCACCCCCTGACTACTTCTTCTCTGACGGAAGACTTACAAATCTTATTGGTCAGCTCTTGAAATACTAATTGAGACTCATTTTCAGAAAGGGTGGGGTTTCTGTTCTTTGGAGACAGAATGAGCCTTCGCTCACATTATTATCACTTTCCACTTCAGAGGTAACTTTTCTCCGAAATCTTGGTCTCCCAAACTTAGTACTCCCTGGGGACAACCAGCCAGCCCACTTCTTCTGGTCTCCTGAAATAGAAGACCCAGCATTTGCTTCCCAGATCCAGCCATCCCTGTTCGAGGAGGAAGGAGAAAGCTCTTCCACAAGTCCCAGACTTGGGGCCTCATGTCTGGGCTTACTTTGGGGTGTAAGTTGCTTACCTGATTATTACTAAAGCAGTGCTTTATGTCTCGTTCGCATTTTTTCCTTATGTATACACTTCTATGTTAGGGAACTACAGAAGGGAGAAGGGCATTAAGATGCCATTCCCATCCCAATTTATCGCCAGCCCTTTCTTTTCTCAGTAAACCGCGCCTCCCCAGTGCCCAAACCAAGTGGTCCTTGTGTCCTTCTCCTCCCTTACTCAGAGTTGGTTACCTTGCCCTTCGAATTCCTTCCTGGTAGAATGTAAGTATGTACTTCTCATTTCTGTTTCCTTAGTTGGTAACATGCAAACACGATCACATTGCTCTCTTGCTTGGAACCCTTCTGTCTCCCTTTCAGAGCAAAGCCCAGCATCTTCATGTGACATGCCCATCTTGTCCCATCTTCTCTCACCCTCAACTGTTAGTTTCAGGGGGTTATTATACCCATGTTCAGCCTCTTCCCTCCCACTCACTCACACCCTCTTAATCCATCTCTTTTCATTTTTTTTTCGTCTCTTTTTAGAAACCACTTCTTACCATCCTTGCTCACCAATATCCTAACTATTGACTGCTTTTCTGTGTTCCCACAGCACCCCAAATATTCCTTTGTCTCCCGGCTAGTCCATAAGGTGCTAAGGAGGTAGGATTCCATATGCCTACCTCTGTATCTCTTCTGCTTAGCACAGGACTGGCTGTGGATGAATGTTTGCTAAAAGAAGGACTAACAGAAATGAGACTAAGAATGGCATGTTTCTGGAGAGGACACATGAGCACAGAGCAATGACCATGCCTCTGCCGTCCATGGCTTCTGTGAACCTAAATATTTGCTGAATCAACTTCCAGTTAACATTGGGGTTGAAAAATAAATTGCTGTTCTTTGCCGTTAAGCAGTGCCCAGAGGAAATCACACCATGATAAACTTGATTGAACTATGGTAATTGTTTTAATGTCAAGATCACTGCCATAAATAAAAACTGTTCTTTAAATATTATAAAACCAAAACCAGTATTTGCCATATTCACCCTACCACACCACTAGTGACAATTACAGGGCATGAAGAAACCACCCTTGATTTAGAAGTTGTAAATGTCTCTCGGAGAAGGACCCAGTTTTCTTTTACAATACATGATTTTCCACTTGTCATCTGACTCAATTCTCCTACAGAGTAGAATAATACTGAAATCATTGCTAATTAAAGAAATTTAACTGCTGTCTACTTCTTATTAGCCACATTTTCTTCTGCAAGTCACCTTCAACTTCCCCCTCACTGTAAATATTCAAAAAAATTAAATTACTGAGTAACCCTGATAAGACATGGAAATCTGAAAGTAGCAAATGTTAGGTAGGATAGCAAGCGAATGCTTTTTATTCCAATGTTTAGTGCATATTTCTGGGGTTGGAAAAAAGTGATAAAGAGAAGGAAAAGAGAAAAGAAGGAAAAGAGTTTTCTACCCAGCTGTCCTACAGTATTTATCATAACTAATACTGCAACATATTAATAAGGAAGTTCAAAGTACATGGCTTGCCCAGTTAAATTTTTAAAAATCACATTAAAGTTTTAGTGACTGAATTTGGGACTAGATCAGCTTTGAACGTGAATGAGCTTTTCTTTCTTTACCAACTGGTAAACTGCCTCAACATAAACGTAAGTAGAGCCTTGGTCTATTAACCTTTGACTCATTTTTTCATCCTTCCATGTTGTTACATTTTTTCGTTGCTATTCCTCTCCTTATTGTTGGCAAAAAAAAGGGTGTTTAAAAAAATCTTTGGACAACAGTGTAGACCTTCAACGGTGGGTGCTAGAATTCAACTTCCATACCACTGTCCATTCCTATCTCCTTCTGATCATTCCCGAATGTTTCAACCTCAGTGTATGCTGAGGCAACCTTAGGATGTCACAAATTCTTTATTAACTTCACTTGCACTACTCAGATGGTATGGGAACATTGAAGATGCATTTAAATCAACGAGCACTAAGGTGAAAAGAACTAATTCAATCTGCCCCAAGCATGATTGGTGCTATCATTACGGCCAGTGCCTCTTTTCCTCATACCCTCCGTGCCTCAAATGAAAGGAAGCCCCACCCATGGAAGAGCAAAAATATGGTGGACTTCACCTTCAGCTTCTCACCCTCTTGTCTGGACTCATCTATGTCTATTAACCTGTGTGTGACATCTCCTGAAAACGTATGTGATGGCCTAGACGGGGAGTTAAAACTTCCCTAAATCAGAGAAGAGAGAAAAAAGCCCAGAATAAAAGAAAATTGGCTAGTTCCCTAATAAGGTGTTCATGAGTCAATGGGAGAAGGGAGCTAAATGGGAACATGGTTTCGAATCGGAGGAAAGAATTTCCTCCTCCTTCTACTCAAGAAGCACCAGAAAGTAAAGCACACTTCATACATGCATTGCAGGTACGGACGGAGATTTTTGAGGCACACATACAACTTCCTGAGGGAAACTCCACAGACAGAAAACTGGTAGCTCATGGAAATTGAGCTCCTTGCTCCAATTTGATACCCAGAAAACAGAAGAGTTGTGCATCAGCCCACGGTCTGTCAGACATAATTATCTTCTCTCTACACCATTATCAAATCATTGTTAGTATTACTTCTGTTTCTGTTGTTTCCTTCTACTCAATTAAGCTGCCTACTCTGAAATCAGGCCTTCAGAGACATTGTAACATTCAATATTAAGCTTTAATATACCTCAACATAATAAAAGCCATACATGAAAAACCTACAGCAAACACCATACTAATGGTGAAAGTCATGATCTCAGGGTCCTGGGTTCAAGCCCCGCATCGGGCTCTCTGCTCAGCACGGAGCCTGCTTCCCCCTGTCTCTCTGCCTGCCTCTGTGCCTACTTGTGATCTTTCTCTCTGTCAAATAAATGAATGGAATCTTTAAAAAAACAAAATGAGGAAATCCTACCACCGGTGACAACAGAGATGGATTTTGAAGGCATTATGCTAAATGAAGTAAGTCAGACAGAGAAAGACTAATACTACGTTATCTCACTTATATGTGGAATCTTAAAAAAAAACAAAAAAGATACCAAACTCATAGAAAAAGAGATCAGATTTGCATATTTGTGGTTACCAGAGGTGGGATGTGGGAGGAGAGAGAATTGGAGGAAAGTGGTCAAAAGGTACAAACTTCCGGTTGTAAGGTAAATAAATATTAGGGATATAATGGTGTCTATAGCCAACACGGCTCTAAGGTATATGGGGAAGTTATTACGAGAATAGATTCTTAGAGTTCTCAACACAAGAAGTTTTTTTTCTTTTCTTTTCACTGTATCTATATGAGATGATGGATGTTAACTAAACCTATTAGGGTAATCATTCCACAATATTTGTGAAACAAACCATCATGCTCTATACCTTAAACTTTGCAGTGATGTAGGTCAATTATTTCTCAATAAAATGGAGGGAGGGATTTAAATAAACAATACTGGAACTCCTAGGCAGAGAAATTGGGCAAGAAAAGGAAATAAAAGGCATCCAAATTAGAAAGGAAGCAGTAAAAACATCTGTGTTCACATGTTAATATCTTATACACAGAAAACTCTAAGGATTCCATGCAAAAAAGTTAAAATTAATTAAAAAAAATTCAGCAAAGTAGCAGGATAAAAAGTCAACATACAAAAATCAATTGCATTTCAAAACACTAACAATGAACAATCTAAAAGGAAGATTAAAAATTATTTCCATCTATAGTGGCATCAAAAAGAATTTCCCTTCTAATAACTGAACAAAAGAGCTGAAAGACTTGTTCATTGAAAGCTATAAAAAATTTTTGAAAGAAATGAAACAAGACATAAACAAATGAAAAGATATTCCATTTATTTATGGGTTGCAAGACTTAACAGTATTGTTAATACTAGTCAAAGCAATCTGCAGATTCAGTGCAATCCGTATCAAAATCCTGGAAACAGGGGCGCCTGGGTGGCTCAGTGGGTTAAGCCTCTGCCTTTGGCTTAGCTCATGATCTCAGGGTCCTGGGATGGAGCCCTAAATTGGGCTCTCTGCTCAAAAGGGAGCCTGCTTCCACCTCTCTCCGCCTGCCTCTCTGCCTACTTGTTAGCTCTCTCTCTCTCTGTCAAATAAATAAAATCTTTAAAAAAAATCCTGAAGACATTTCTTACATTAGAAAAATGCATCGTAAGCTTCTCATGGAATGAATAGCCAAAACAATCCTGAAAGAACAAAATTGGAGTTCTCACATTCCCTGATTACAACTTACTACAAAACTACAGTAATCCAAACAGAATGGTACTGACATAAAGAGAGACATATATACCAAGGATATAGAAGAGAGTCCAAAAATAAACCCACATATATGTATGGTCCATTGATTTTTGACAAAGAATGTCAAGACCATAAGAAATCTTTTCAACAAATGGTGCTCGGAAAACTGGGTTTCCATATGCAAACAAATAAGGTTGGACCTTTACCTAACACTGAATACAAAATTCAACCTAAAATGGATCCATGACCCAAATGTGAGACCCCAAAATAGAAAAATAAAAAAACAAAACTGTTAGAAGACAATAGAGAACAAAAGGTTCACGATATTATATTTCTTGGATATGATACCAAAGGCACAGACAACAAAAGAAAAAGTAAACAAATCCGACTTCGTGAAAATTTTTAAATGTGCACCAGAAGACACTATCGACAGAATAAAAAGGCAACACACTGAATGGGAGAAAGTATTTTCAAACCATATATATAAGAGAGAACTACTAAACTCAATGACAAAAAAGTAAACAGCCTGATTCAAAAATGGCCAAAGAATTTGAATAGACATTTCTCTAAAGAAGATAAACAAGTGGACAATAAGCATATGGAAAGATGCTCAACATCATTAATCACTAGGGAAATGCAAATCAAAACTATAATGAGACACCACCTCAGACCCAGTAGAATGACTAGTACATTTAGGAAAAAAAAAACAAACAGAAAACAAACAAGGAATCCTTATGCATTGTTAATAAGAATGTAAAGTGGTACAACCATTATGGAAAACAGTATGGTGGCTCTTCAAAAAATTTAAAATAGAATGACCATATGATTTAGTAATTACTATTCCAGATACATAACCAAAAGAATTGAAAGCAGAGTCTGGAAGAGATATCTATATGTCTGTATGTTCAAGCTGCATTATTCGCAATAGCTAAAATGTGGAGGTAAGTGTCCAATGAGCAGATAAACAAAATGTGGTATATAAGTACAATGGCATACTATTCAACCTTAATAAAAGAGGGAAATCCTGCTGTGTACCACAACATGGATGAAACTTAAGGACATTATGCTAAGTGAACTAGGCCAGTCAAGAAGAGACAAATATCATATGATTTCACTGATAAGAGAGACTAGGAGCAGTCACAATCACAGAGACAGAAAGTAGAATGGTGGTTGCCAGGGACTAGGGAAAGGAGGAAATGGGGAGTTATTGTTTAGTAAGTACAGAGTTTCAGTTTTGCAAGACAAAACACGTTCTGGAGATGGATAGGGGAGATGGTTGGACAACAATATGAGCGTATTAATGCCACCGAACTATACACTTAAAAATGGTTAAGATAAATTCCACACTATGTGTATTTTCCAATAAAAACTGGAAAATGTAAAAAAATTTCAACATTCATAATCTGAAAATTGATAGCAATCTTTTAAAAAACAAACACTACAAACACCATATATTTGACCATCAAACTTATCTTTAGCATTCCCAATATTATTTTTCAAACTATTAACCCACATCAATTCCTATTTATTTATCAATAGATTTCTACTTTTTTGTTCTTTTCTAAAATTTTTAATCAAAGCATACATAGTTGGCACACAATATTATATTAGTTTCAGGTGTACAATGTAGTGATTCAACAATTATATACATTACAAAATGCTCACCATGGCAAGTGTAGTTATGATCTGTGTTACCATACAAAGTTATTACAGTATTATTGACTATATTCCCGATGCTGTACTTTTCATCCCCAAGACTTATTTATAACTGAAAGTTTGTACTTCTTCATGCCCATCACCTGTTTCATCTGCTTCCCAGCCCCTCCCCGCTCTGGAAACCACCAGTTTGTTCTCTACAGTTATGAGTTGATATCTTTGTTTCTTCACTCATTTGTTTGTTGTTTTGATTTTACATACAAGCGAAACCTCTAGTATTGTCTTTCTGTCTAAACTTATTTCATCTAGCATGATACACTCCAGTTCCATTCATGTCGTTGTGAATGGAATGATCTCATTCTTTTTTGCGGCTGAGTAATATTCCACTAATATTCCCTTGTGTATGTATGTCACATCTTGTTTGACCCTTCATCATTTCATTGTAAATAATGCTGCAATGAAACTAAAATAGAAGTACCATACAATCTAGTAATTTCACGTCTGGGTATTTAGCCAAAGAAAGTGAAAACACTAATTCAAAAGGTTTCCTTTTTTTTTTTACCCTTATACTTCTTTAAAGCAGGCCTCAAAATCACATTATAACAACAGATAATACAAATCCACATGAACCAATAGAAAGTAAAGGGAAATATCAATATGATTGTGCACTGCTTCATAATTGTAAACGACAGGAGGTGTAGATGGTTACTTGAGGTCACTTGAGGCAAACCGAAATCCTTCCTGTAATCGTCAGCTCCCAATCGGTCCATCAGGCTCTCAGTGACACACGGCACAGCCAAACTTCTTGTGTTGACTATTGACTTTTGTATTTTTTCCCTGCTGGTATGGGTACTTTCTACAAAACATTAAATCTTTCCCCTCTAGGCTCATTATTTTGTTCCTCCTCTCTCTTCATTCCTCATTTGTTGTTGCTTTGCATTCATGTAGTTGTAAGTATTTCACTCCTCACTCGAGGCCACTGGGGAGAAAAGAAAATCTCCATTCATCTCTACGTTGCGCGTTCTGAATGCTCTCGCCAATAGGATCACAGAGGTATTGAACTTCAGTGCTATTTGGGACTATTATGATCACTGAAGATGACAGAGATTGAGAGACTCTGATAAAATTATATGGCCGGTCAGATAATAAAACTGAATTACTCGACTCTATCGGGACTACACCAGGAGTCTTCATCCACTGGATCATGGCAAAAGATCCATGGTTAGGAACTGCATATATACTCTTAAAAATTTCTCTCTCTATCCATAGATTTGGGTTCGGAAGATTTCTTCAGGATTTTAATTTCTCTTAGCCAATTCCAAGGACCCAGGCTACTTTCTTTTCCCAACTTTTTTGTTCCATTTGCTCTGCAGCTCGGGAAAGAATGTGGGCCACAGCCCGAGGCAGCTGGGCCTCGAAAAGTCTGCGTGGGGGATGGTACAGCTGCAGACCTCTGGATCGGAAGCGTCACCTCTGGCGGCTACACAGCCTGTGATTTGCCTGAGTATTTGTATAATGAGGATGAAACTCAGTTTGTATTTAATTATTGTTTTGATAATTTCGTGGTTCTAAATCATTTGCCAATGGTATTTTAAAATTCCTTTTCCTTTGATTCTACCCCTCTTAATGCAGCAATTAAATACCACCTATTATGGCTCACAAATGGAAAGAATCAACAATCTTCATAAAAGAAAAAAAATTGTGGGCAATGGTACAACGGACCCAACAACTCCTTCCCTCAGAGGATGCCCAGAAATTAAGGAAACATGAGAAAGCAACAGAAAAGGAGCATTCGGAAGCCCAGTGTCAGAATTCAAGGGCCACAAAGAGAAGATAGAGAGCAGAATCACAAGGGGAGGGATATTATATCCTTGGGACATGGGGATATTAGGATGAAAGGGATAGAGAGGGGAGGGAGATGATATGGAGGTGGTAGCCTTGACATCTACCACCCTGCCCCTCAGGCTTCAACTGTGCCCCATTAAAGGATTGGAATGCCCAACAAGAATCATCAAAGATCGTAACAGGAAAGGAGGGGGAATCTCTGTTAGGCTATCTGGGGAAAATACTGGGAAGGTCCCTGGGCAGAACATAGAAACTGCATTTTAGAGAAGCTTCAATCTGAAGAAACTCCTTCCATGGGTCACATGGTGCCAGGAGCACTCTGCCGTAAGCAATCACTATGTTTCCTTTACAACAGAGATTAATCAGTAATAGAATTCTTCTGTCTTTGTAGTTCTTCTGGGAAACTAACTTCCCCTTCCTCTTCTTTCTCTCCTTTGATATAACTGTCTCCAGTATACACACACACACACATACACACACACAATTTTGGCTACCTTGTGTCACCGATTCATTTGTTCAACAAACATCGAGTGCCTCTTATGTTCCAGGCACTGTACCATACCCTGAAGTTTCTGAAATGAATCCCACTCCTCCCCAGGCACTCCCAGCTCAGCAAAGGAGACACCCAGGAAGACTGGTCATTAAATAGTATAGGGGGCATCTGGGAGGCATTAACTCTGATGGGTCGGGAAGGAGGGAGCAGTGAAGAAATAGCTGGGGGGAGCATTCACCCTAATAAGCACTCACCTTAATTAGATGAGGACACTTAATTAAGCTGGGTCTTGCAAATTGAATAGCAGTTTGCCAGGAAAACAAGGAGGGAATAGAATAATTAAGCTGCAAAGTAGAGTTGAAAGTCTGAAAGTTTATGATCTATAATTTCCTTTATGTTCTGAAACATAGATGTCTTAAAACTCAGGTTGGTATATCAGAAGATTTTTATTATTTTTCATTGATCAACTGTTGAGATTAGTTTAGAGTTTGGACGCATGGCGCCTTCAGTCATTAAAAAAGATTAATTTACTTACTATGGATTAGACCACCATTCTATTCGCCAACATTCTTCTAGAACCTGGAAATTTGGATAATTCTTGCTTCGATAATGAGATTCCCGTTCTCAAATGTTTTGAGAGTATATTATAGAGAGTTGGGTCAACTCAGTCACATGCAAACTGCAAAGCTCCAAATTTAATTCCCAGTTTGCATCCTAAATTTTCTAAAACTATGATGTTACTTCAACCAAGAAACAGATGGATAGCTATTTGGCTTTGGGTTATGTTCACAAGCAAATATACAGATGAAGTAAGCATAATAGATAGAACATGTTGCAATCCACAGCTCTCAAATTATTTCTCTTAATTGTGAGTTTAATGGTCATACTTTTTTGGGTACAATGATCTCCTATTCCTTGTATTGAGGATTTTATCTTTTCCTTCGATAAGCCTTTTAAATGATGAACATGGGCACTCTGATTATAACCACTGACATTGGTCTTAGCCAGTTTTTCCTTTCTTACTGTTCCTCTATTATCTGCTTCATTGGCACCACTGTTTATCAAATCTGTAATCTTTTTCAAAGAGGCAAAAATACTTTCTATATTAAGATTTGAGCTCCCTTAAAAAATAAGAAGCATTAAACTGGTGAAGAGGTTTACGGAGCATTTATCACTAATGTCAAAGGTCTATGATCCCAAAACCATCAATATGCAAACCTGGGTTAGGTACTCAACCTCTTTGTGACTTATGTCCTCCTATGGAAAGTGGAGATGATAGTACTTTATAGGACTCTTATACGGTTTAATGCAGTAATATATGTAGCATACATAGGTTAGCACAGGGCTGACCCACTGAAGGCACTCAGCCAAATAACCTATTTACTTTGACTCATGATGAGTTTTTTTAATAGCCAACAACCTAAAGGCACTGAGTAAAATCTAATGCTTAGGATTTAATAAAAATGTCTCTCCTTTATGCTTACATTCATTAGTAACATGTCATAACTAATGCTTTTGATATAAGAGGAAGAAAAATCATTTCAAAATACACGTAATCAAACATAAAATACCTCAGGGAATACCGAGAAAGCGCAATATTGCATGAATAGTGGAAAATTATATCTATAACATGCTTCTTAATTCTGAGTTAATGAAAATAAAGGTGAATGTCATATGTGGTTATTTTAATTAGGGCTTATATCAAGGTGGTTAAAAATAGTCAAATTTTGACAAACAATTCTTCAGCATTCCATTAACATTTGGATCAAAGTATAATTTCCCCCCCTGCAATTCAAAGAGATAAAATAAACCCACCTTTGAAGCAAACAAATATTGTGTTCGATGATTTCCACTCTTAATAAAAAAAAAAAAAAAGGCTTGCTTAAGCCCACAGCTAAAGAGTAAATAAAATGTAAATGTCTTAGGAACCAAAACAAAAAACAAAAAGTCAAAGTTAATACTATTTCCATTCATTAAATCACTCCTGACATGACACGACACTTCTAACCGCTAATTAATGACATTCTGAGATTTCAGGAATTGATGAGAATGTTCACAGTGAAGTTCAATCCGTTTCTTTATGAAAACTATCTTGTGCTGAACGCACACCACAGGAGAATTGAACACGCAGAGCTGGCATCCAGCTGGCTCTAGCAAGGGCTCACAAATACCCACAAACGGCCTCTGACTTCCCTCTAACCCGCAGGATGTGAACACAGCATCCGCTGTCAAAACCAAAACAAGTAATAACACAGCAGACCCACTTTTTGCCTATAAAGACAATTTTCCAGAAAATGTATTTAAAAAGGAGACACAATAAAATAGGTCTGGTGATGTTCCCTCCTCTCAATATTTTTCAAAACCTGTAACCTGAGCTTCCATTGCCCATAATTAGTCACAAATACTTTCAAGACACGTAATCTGACAGGAAGCCCCTGGAGACGTCTCTGAATATAGGAAAGGAAGCCAGAAGGTTAAAACTCCTTCTTCACATTTTTCTTCAACCAGATTTGCTAAACCAAGGAAATTATTTGATTTGCAAGACCATTAGCCACACTGACAAATTAATTTCATCAATCACGGTAAAATGGGATGAAATTGAGTATTTTTTTTTCATACTGAAAGTAAATTCAAGGGCACTAGGGAAGAGATATAGAAATGGTATCCTATTATCCAAAAGACATTTTAGCTCCTGTAAGGACCTCATGACTCATAATATGGGGAAGTGGAAACTAGAAGACACGGTTTCCGCTTACATTTCAAAATGCTTCAGCACACAGAACTCTCATTGGTTTAAATTATTAAAATCTGTGAATGAATCAACCTCATCAACAATCTATCCATTCCTGGGAATGGGACGCCGCACACAGCATTGCAGGAAGCACTCTAATGGCCAGCTCGTTATGGGTAAGAAAGACAAGGTGCATGCTTGCTGATGAAGCACTAAACCTCAAGTATTTCCCAGCTCAGAAAGTACTTGAACGTATTAATGCTAATACCAAACTAGACCAAGTTCATTCTGCCAGGATGTTGCTACTGGAACCCTCCTGCATTTATGCCACCATTAGTCCGTCATAGCTTCTCATTCGTGCTCTTAAATTAGTCACTCATTTATTCAACAAGTATACTCTGGGTTAGATTTTGAAGGACTGTTGCAAGTCATGCCCAAAAGTTTAGACTTTTACTAAAGGTAATGCAGAGGAACATTTTCGTGAACTGTGAATGTCCACTTCTAGAAATTTCCACCCACGAGAACAAAAATGTCAGTTGTGGCATAATTCCAGGTGATGGTGGAGCACTGAAATTCCTCCAGACTTGGTGCAGCAGCGAGGCAGGAGCCAGAGAGCAAAAACTTGGTGATATGGGGGACAGAAGTGAAGCCAGCTGTTGACAGTGACGGGGAAACAGAGGGGTCTCAGCCCCTACTCCTGGCTCTCAAAACATACACTGTGAGCAAATGAGCAAATTCTGTATTCATTCTTTCATTCATTCATTCAAGAAGTATTTCTTGAGTAGCTGCTACTTTGGGGGCTGTGCTAGGAAGATTCTTGATAAACAAGTCACCTGCGCTTCCTGCTCTCCCAGAACCTACAGTAGAGAGGCTGCTGGAAATGTGGAAGCCTTGAGATGGAGGAAAATGTCCATTGAGATGCAAAAGTAAGGGTGCCTGGGTGGCTCAGTCAGTTGAGTGGCTGCCTTTGGCTCAGGTCATGATTTTCAGAGGAGCCCTGCATAGGCTCCCTGCTTGGCGGGGAGTTAGCTTCTCCCTCCGCCTGCCGCTTCTCCTACTTGTGCTCTCGCTCTCTCTCTCTCATTCAAATAAAATAAATCTTAAAAAAAAAAAACAAAAAACACAGAAAAGATCCAAAGGTAATTACTTCCATTGAAGAGGAGGGCAAAAGAAGGGACTTTTGTTCACTAGGAGACCGGTTCTCCATAAGGCTTGGTACACAGGTTTTGGAGGAAGGCAGGGCTGGAGGCTGGGTCAGGAGGAGCAAGTACAGAGCGGGCCGGACGGCACAGAAGAGGCGACGTACCTTGTAGGGACTTCCATTTTGTGGAGCAACTAAGAACATCAGGGGCGTGCAGCCTGGAGGAACTGGCTAATAGGCCGTGGGGTTTCCAGTAGAATTTATCCCAAACGGGCAGGTCCTGAATGATAGGGCTTCTTGGGGAATTAAAACGTGCAACATGACGGTAGCTTCCGCCACTTGGTTCTCATAACAAAACCAGCCTAGACTTGGTTAGACTGGGGGCCCTGGGAATCTGAGCACAGCACAGCAGGAGGCATGAGGATTTTTTTTCCCCAGTGTCCATTACAGAAACAGGCCTGGTGCTCAGGAGGAAGCTGGACCTTTTGCAGAGGAGCCAGACGGTTCTCCATCGTGGTTCTGAAGGAACCAACTTCTGGGCTTGGTATCTTTCGAAACTTTGTATCTCCTTGATGCTCATCTTCATCATTTTCCTCACGATACATGACTCTCCCCTTGGGGTCCAGTCTCGGTTCTTTCTTAACGAGGAATGTGTGCCCATCATTATCTCCACTACCATGCTCTCGATAGTCACCCCCCATCCTGACGTGTTTTGGCCTCACCCAAGACGCTCATCTGCAGTTGCGTGGCTTGTATGTTTTCTTGAACCCTTCTTCATCTCCTGAACACCGCAGTCTTTAGCCCACCACACTGCTCACCTCCTAAAACCCTGAGGCCCACCCCAGTCGCCCAGGGTCAGAAGACCAGAAAACAAAAGATGCATCACTATCCTCATCGAAATCCTAGAAGAATTAAGATCCCAATGCTTCCTGCAACACCTTTATTACCTTCTTTTCTCTTCTATTCCTCAAGACAAAACTCTAGCTACTGCCGTCTCCTCAGCCACCCCCTCGTTTCTTGCTAGTTTTGTCTGCAGAGACATAAGAGGTCTTTTGGCTTGCCAAATATTTGGAGCATATCACATCCCCATGAGCTGAGTGCTACACACTATCAAGTGCTCTTCAAAAGGATATTCTTATGAGTCAGGATGGTCCTCTGGGCCCTGGAATCTTAGCTTCTTCCTAAGCGGCTTCCTCTAGTGGCTCTGAGGCCTTCGGCCAGCTTTCCCGCCGTACTTATTGTCTCTCGCTTTCCTTCACTCCAACCGAGCAAATATTCTTGGGCACTTTGTTTCATCCTTCCAAAGCCCACCTTCAGACTCCGTTGCCACTGCAGCTGGCAGAAAACGATCCCCTGGTCCATCCCCCGGCTCCTCTGTTTTCCCACAGAAGCTCTCACTCAAATTCTGACCCATACAAATAACGTTGCCACATCAGGTAGAAAAGGATGTTTCCTTTTCCTCTGCTCCAAACACCCATCTGGGATGTAGGCACATGGAGGGCAGGGAACAGGGTGTGTGACTTCAGTGCCGTCCTTGGAAAAATGTCAGTGTTGGCAAAGGGTGCAAAACAATGGGAAAATTGGAACCACAAGAAAAATATAAGCATGCGTCAGTCTTCTCTTCATTCACCTGTAGACAAAATCAGAAGCAGATGTTTTTATTCACTGCCCTTTGCATTGGCACCGACTGCCTGATGTACTTCTTCCGGCCAGCACGCTCTCCCCGTGCTTAACCATCCACACACTGGCTGCAACGTACCGCTTATTTCACCGTGGGCTCTATGAGAGCTTCCCCATTTTTCCGTCTTGTGTTCCAAGGCTTCCCATGATCTGTGGGCCAGGTACAGTTACAAGTAGCCTTCAGCTACTTGTTACCAGCTTGGCTGGCGAGGAAAGGAGATCATCCCTCTTTGTGTTTCCAAGTGCTAGAATACGCACACAGCTGAAATCACTGCAATTCCTTAGACTGTTCAGTGGGGTTTCTCCATGAGGGGAGAGCAGCTCAATACGACCCGCCAAACCATGATGCAAGACGTCTAGTCCCAGTGTCCCCACGGTAATCAGCGACATGAAAAAGTTACAATCAATTTCCATAGGTGCCTAACTTCCTAACTTAGGAAGATGCAGAGGCTCAAGCCCAACATACAGAGTAGCTCCGTGCGATCATATTATGTTAGCGCAAACATTCTGGCCAGGATGGAAAGAACCATCAGCTTCTATGTTTCCAAATAACTGAAATCAAAGGTTGATTCTATTATTCATTCATTTACATAACACGTCTTAAGCATTTACTATGTGCCCGCGAATACTATTAGTACTGGGGATACAGCAACTTGGAAAAAATAATAAAGAATTCCTGCTGTTGGCAAAGAGATGATCGTCAGATACTAAGTTCTAATAGAGAATCTTCATTCTATGTCAGTTGTTAGAGGTTGTGATGGTTAATGGTGCCCAGATATTTTGTCAAATGTTATTCTGAATGTTCCTGTGAGGGTGTTTTTTGGATAATTATTCATATTTTTTAAATTTTATTTTTAAACATTTTATTTATTTATTTGAGAGAGAGCAGGGAAGAAGGCCAGCATGGGTAGAGGGACAAGCAGATTCCTCGCTAAGCACAGAGCCCAACTCAGGGCTCGATCCCACAACCCTGAGATCATGACCTGAGCCAAAATCAAGAGTTGGATGCTCAACCAAATGCACCATCCAAGGACCCAAATATTAACACTGAAAAGAGTAAACATTGAGTAAAGCAGATTACTCTCCATAATGTAGGTGGGCCTCATCCAATCAGTTGAAGGCCTCACAGAAACAAAGACTGATCTCCCCCAAAAAAAGATGGAACTTCAACAGGTGAGAGCTTTCAAACGTGAACAGCAATATGAGCTCTGTCCTGAGTTTTCTGTCTGACCTGCAGGTTTTGAATTTGCCAGTCTCGGTAAGCACATAAGCCAATTCCTTAAAATCACCCTCTCTCTCTCCCTTTCTCTACACACACACACACACACACACACACACACACACACACACCTACACACTATTGATTCTCTCTCTCTGAGAACCCTGACTAATACAGGGGTATCCTGAGCTCAATGGGAAAGTCTCCAGTCCTAGCATACCCACACTCATATTCATTTCCATGATGGCGTCCCTCACATACTTCCTAGCACGGATGCTGGAGGAACTGGTTATCCCGCTCTTCCCCTTACAGCCTTCATGATACTCCCACTTGGGTTAACAGTTATCAAGGAAGGCCTGGTCTTTGGAAGTTGGACCTTGGGCACCTACCCCTGGTACCTCCTTAACCTCACTCATTCCAGTGTGTTCTCGGAGAAATCACCCAGTTCAGCTGGCTCTAAAGGTCACCTACGAACCTTCCTGGGACTGAAAAATCAATCCCTAGTTCTGAGCCACACCAGTTAGCATCCTCTGCTGGGTTCATGCAAATGTCAAAGCAGCAGGAGAGTGCCGCAGTAGGAACCGGCAATCAATCCTGCCCCAGAGACAGCAGGCCACCCAGCAGCTCCTGTGCTTGCTAACCAGAAACCGTGGACACCACAAAGGTCTGCTCCTGTCTTTAAAGTCCATCATTCCAAAGTAGTCATTCTCTCATCGGGATTGGGCTGGATCCAAGTGCCTTGGGCACTTCCACACAGCCTCGCCTTTGGTCATGCTTCCCCTCTGCGTGCGGTGCTTTCTTCCATTTTTCTACCAGAAAACTATCTATTCTTCCAGACTTGCCTCAAATGTTACATGTTTTCTGAAGTCTTTCCTGACCCCTGCCAGCAAAAGTTAATTACTCCCTTAACTGTGTTCCCAGAGACATTTAAAGTTCTTCTGAAGATTAGAAAGGACACATCAAAAACGGGGTCACATTAACCAAATATTCAGACATCAGCCCAATGAAAGCTGTTCAAGAAAACTGGTGTAAATACGAGAAGGTGCAGGTTTTACTGGCTCTATTCTCTTGGTACCAGTCTTTAAAAATGCAATTTGTAGGGATGCCTGGTGGCTCAGTCGTTAAGCATCTGCTCGTGGCTCAGATCATGATCCCGGGGTCCTGGGATCGAGCCCCACAACGGGCTCCCTGCTCAGCGGAAAGCCTGCTTCTCCCTCTCTCACTCCCCCAGCTTGTGTTCCCTCCCTCACTGTGTCTCTCTCTGTCAAATAAATAAATAAAATCTTTAAAAAAATAAAATAAAAATGCAATTTGTAAGCAGAGGCTCACAGCGCTGGATAGCTCAGTAGTGGCTACTTTCCAGAGAATAGTTAGCTCATAAACCAGACAAAAACCTCAACTATTAGAATTCCAAAATATGAAAACTAATTGTGCAGTGTTCATGAGGTAAGTCCTGGTCATTTCTCTCCACTTAGCTGGGTGTAAGCTCCACAGTTATAACTGTTTATATTATAATCATCCTCGTTACCTCCATTCCTTAGATCCTTCCTCCCTACGAGTGAATGGAATTTACTGTCTTCCAAATAATTCAAGTGGCTATTAATTTATTCCACTGGAATGTCCTAATAAAATGCCCCCCAAACTTTCCAAACTAACACATGTCAAATCCATTTAAATGCCCTGGGCTGACTTTAGCACATATCATGTGATGATTTGCAAAAGAAACAATAAATCTGAGCTAATCGTGAACATCGATGTTGGAGGGGGGTTGCCAACAGACTGTGCTAAGAACTACCATAAACACGCCCTGACTTTTGCAAAGTTCATCCGTCGCCTGGAGCCCCTGGGGGGGCAGCCTCAGTTTGGTACCGAGCTTAACATTCAGGTTTCCTGGGCAGATCACATTCAAACATTAACAGAGTTTCTTACTAAAACTCCCAGCAATCTGTGTTTTTCCCACCACAGCATGAGGGGTGCCATTTTGGCTTTTAAACCAGATAAGCCAAACTCATCACCTATAATACTTCTCCAAAGGCGGGACTGCATTTGGGCAGCTTCTGTACGTCCTGTTAGTGGTGGGTGGCACAGAAGAGGGGCTGCCCCTTCTATGCTTGGTCAAGAATCCGTCCCTGACCGGAGTGTCGCCAACGTCTCTCAAACCTTGGCCTTGATGTTGTATGATGATAAAGGCAAATCCAATGACTCCTTTCCCACTGATTATACCTGGGCACTCAGCAGTATTTTATACAAATCTCCCTTCTTCTGAAAACACTCGTGCACCTGGTCCCCAGGGTGTCACACAGCCCTAGGGTCCAGCTTTGTGGCAGCCCTTCTCAAGTCTAGAAGCCTCTTCCTTCGGGAGCTCAGGCTTCCAACTTCCCCCCGCTCACACGCCAGGACTTCGCGAGCACGAACAGCACTCAAAGAGAACTCTTGTAGAGCCTCTCTCAAAATGTGCCCCTTTGACGTCCACATATCAGCAAGGGGCACAATGACTTACTCACGCAGGCAATACGAGACTGCATCCTGTGCTCAAACCCCATGACCACTCCATCAGCAAACCCCACAGCTTTATCTCCCACTTCCTGATGAGTCTCTGTCACCACTGCCTCTCCCCTGGACCATGGCATCAGCCCCTAGCGTTAGTGATGGCTTTAAAGCATAAATCGAATCCTGTCACTTCCCTGTTCCAAGCCAGTCCAGGGGTGCTCAGGGGGTGCGGTGGGTTGAGTGCCCGGACTTGGGTTCTGCTCAGGGTTGGAAGATCGAGCCCCACTGCAGGGCTCTATGCTCAGTGCGGAGTCTGCTTGGACTCTCTCTCCCTCTCGCTTTGCCCCTCCCCCTTCAAATAAATAAATAAATCTAAAAAAAAAAAAAAAAGGCGCCAACCTGAAGCTCCTCATTACACTCAGAAATGCTTTGGTTTCTTTTTTTGAGGATGTGGGGGAAGGTGTGGATTAGAGTGAATTTTATTTTTTTTTATTTTTTTTTTAGATTTTTTATTTATTTATTTGACACAGAGAGAGAGATCACAGGTAGGCAGAGAGGCAGGCAGAGGGAGAGGGGGAAGCAGGCTCCCTGCTGAGCAGAGAACCCCAATGTGGGGCTCGATCCCAGGACCCTGAGATCGTGACCTGAGCAGAAGGCAGAGGCTTTAACCCACTGAGCCACCCAGGCGCCCCGAGGGAATTTTATTTTTGTTGTTGGCGATCCTAAACATATTTTCAGGGTGAGGGGGAATAACAATGATTTCTACCATGTAGTGCTTCCTTCCTCTGGTTCCAAGTACTATCTTGAGATGAAGATCCAACCACATCCTGTTGCAGCTTAAAACCCCCCCGAGGCTCCTCATTGCTCTTGGACAAATACCAAAATCCAGCCATGGGCTGCAGGCCCTGCTCCACTCCCCTCCTCCCCTCAACCCCTCCCCCCCCCCAAGGCTGCTGTGAAGCAGAAAGAGGCCTGGGTGGGAATAGCTCAGGCCAGCATTCCTGGCCCTGCCACCTCCTCCTAGCAGCCCTCCTTGATTTTACCCACATGGAGTTCATTTCTTCAGAACATCCCAAATCCTTACCTTCACACCCCAAGGCTGGACAGGACCAGGTCCCTTTACCACCCTGACTACCATTCTTCTCATCCTTCACCCTATTCTCCCCCCCCCATACCAAGTTTCTGGCAGTTGCTTATACAAGCTCATTCCCTCTCGGAGCCTTATTTCCTCTGCCTGGAACGCATCCCCCCAGGATACCACATGTTCACATACTTTGCTCTCATGATCTTTAAAGACCTCTCCCCAGAGTGGCCCATCCTATCCATAATTGGGCCTGAGCACCCTGTCCCCTTTTCTGCTTTCTTATTTAAATTACATTGATTTGTTTTGATATCTGTCTAAAGTAAAAACAGGGAGGAAAGGAATTCTATGAACTCATTTGTCACCGGCCCCCATTCCAGCCTTGGCAGCCCAAGCTGACGGAGCCGGCTCTGCGCGCCCAGCCTATGTGCCTACAGAAAAACACACCCTGACGCTACCTAGTGATGGCTTCTCTGAGATACAGAAAAAAGAGTTTACTTTCTTGT
>CM052807.1:13290645-13316057 GCA_028533885.1 Nasua narica
GGGGAGGGGAGGGAAGGTAGAAGAAGGAAGGAAGCAAGCAAGCAGCCATCCAACGGCTCAGAACAGGATCTTTGAACAATTAGAGAGGGAACATTTGTTAGGGCAAATTTCATTAGGGCACATTTTCTCTCCCATGTCTCGCCTCACCTTTCCTCTTTATGAAAGCTATATTCTCTCCTGCTATAAATATGCTCCCTCTACGCAGCAAGGGAGCAACAACTGTCAATTTCAGGACCATGATCATTAAGTAATTCCAGTGGAAAGGGGATTTCTTTCTTCCAACAGCCTTTTATCAATGCCAGGAATGACTCGAGGGGCCTGGATGTCCACCGCCGGACAAGCTCCTTGTCCAGGGTACAAGCCCGAGGGCGGTGCTCACCCCCGTGGTCTAGCTGATGACCAACAGAGCTAGGGCTGGACAATGTGCTAGGCAACCAAACGGAAGGAGTGGGAAATCCCCAGCTAGTAGAACAAACCAGGATTTGGGAATGTCTCTTTTATCCCAGGTACGGTAGATGTTTTTCATATCAACCTGCACACAGTCTTTAGGTCTAGAAGAAAATCTTTGCTTTCAGCAGCGAGGAGGTGAGGGCAAACCCTCCACTCTCTCTGTTCCCACACAGACTCAGATGGACCTTCTACGTTCACCGAAGCAAAGAGCACAGGACAATCCGACACACTCACAGATGCCGGAGAAGCCCTAAAGCCAACCTCCCAGGACAACTGCAGAAATCAGCAAAGATCAACAATCAAACCCAAAAGTGGATCAAATGGGTGAAAATGTCAGCGCACTTATTTATCTACAGTTTCCCCTTTGGTGTCATCCAGAATTACGGTTTTAAAGACCATTCATCCACGGATAACTCTCAAGTCATTTTTCTCCGGACTGACCTCTCCCTTCGACCTTCACACGGGTGAGTCCAATGGTCTACATGTCAATATCCAAGAGGGAACTCAAACCTGCGACATGTAAAACAGAAGCCCTCCTCTTCCCAAATCTGATCCTCTCTCTGTCTTCTGCTCAGAGGTGGCAACTCCTCTGGCAATTTCACTTCTCAGGCAAATAAATACCCTTGACCTTGAACTCACCCTGAATTCTCTCTCTTCCACCTGACATTCGAAGCTTCCGCCAATCATGTTAGCTCTGCTTCGAACTATGTAAAAAAAATCAACCTAGAGCTGGCCCTTCTCCACCGCTACCCCCGGGCCCGAGTCACCAGCATCCCTTACCTGGGCCACGGCAGCAGCCTCCCAGCTGGTCTTCTGGCCTCTGCACTCAGTGTCCAACCGAGAAGCCAGAGTGATCCTGTTAAAAAAAAAAAAAAGTAAGAGCAGGTCACGCCTCTGTTCTCAAATCCTCCGCTGTGTGCCCATCTCATGAGGACAAAAGTCAAAGCCTAGGAACCCCGCGCGATCTGGTCCCTGGTGCCTTCCTGACATCACTTGCTGCTACTGGGCCCCTCCCTGGTTCAACTCAAGTCACCTGGGCATTCTTGTCCGTTCTCGCCCAGGCATGCTCCTGCTGCAGGCTTGGACTCCTCTTCCCCCCAAATCTTCACCTTTTTAATTTGAAAGCAGCCCACACACACCCCCATGCAACACTTCCTCCCTCATTTCTTCACTTTATTTTTCTCTAGGTCACCTCTCTCCACGGATGTACAAACATTTTATTTGTTGGCTGATTGCCTGTGTCTCCCCGATAGACTATAACCTCCACGTGAGTGGGGATGTGTGTGTGGCTGTGTGTCTGCGTGTGTACCCATTTTGCTCACCGCTCTATCCCCAGGGCCTGGAACTGTGCCTGGGATGTAGTAGGTGCTCAGTAAATATGTGTTAATTTAATCAATTATGTATCCATAAATTTCTCTTGCCCAAAAAAAGTAAAAGCAAAATACGTGGCTTAAAGAAAAATCCTCTATTGCCTCCTCCTCGTCCTCTCTCTCACACAGACTTTAAGAAACGGAAAGACATTTTTTTTTAAGATTTTATTTATTTATTTGACAGAGAGAGAGATCACAAGTGGGCAGAGAGGCAGAGAGAGAGAGGGAAGCAGGCTCCCCGCTGAGCAGAGAGCCCCATGCGGGGCTTGATCCCAGGATCCTGAGATCACGACCTGAGCTGAAGGCAGAGACTTTAACCCACTGAGCCACCCAGGCGCCCCATGGAAAAACATTTTTAAGAGTATCTGCTTTTTGACCCAATAGGATAAAAGAATGTATTAAATAAGAACTGTCTGAAATAAGATACAAGCGTAACAAAATAAAATATGCAATAACTGAAATAAAATCAGTAAGTATACATAAAATCAATTCATATCATAGAGAAGAAACTTGAGAAGCATTTCCAGAATAAAGGCCAAATGAATAAAGTTGAAAAAATAAAATATGCACAAAGGGAATGGCATGCTTGAAGGGCAAATCTTAGAGCGAAAACCCACCAGTAAAAGAATAAATGTATGAAAAAAAAAAAGAATAAATGTATGGATAGGAAGCAATAATAGGAGGTAGGAGACGATAAAAAATTCCAGACCTAAAAAAGCAAACTTAACATCAGAAATTGATAGTGTAACATCTTCCAGAGAAACTTAATGAGCAGAAATAAATATTATGACATCACCTCATAAAAATTTAAAACTTAAGGTATATTTTTAAGGTGTCCTAAAATCAACCAAACTGGGGGAAAAAATCGACTACAGTTTCTTTTCCATTATCTTCTCTATAATAATAAATGCCAGAAAACAAGGCTGTTTATAGCACATGGAGGAAAAAAGTTTATGATTTAGGAATTTTATAAATATCTATGTGCTATCCATATGTTAGGACAACATCTGTTAAATAACTACAGCCGCAAATGAGGAATGTTATAAAAAAAAATCAGCTAGCAGATGAAAAAAGCTGATAAATCTACCTCCCAATAAGTTTTTTACAAAAATTGACTGACGATACATTCTAGCCCACCAAGAGGTTAATAAAACTTTAAGTTCAAAAAATGAAGCATTTAATAGAAAATGATTGCCAGTAGACATCGAAACTGGTTAACTGCCAAGAAATAATTAAATAAATATATTAATAGTTATAAGAAAAATATAGTCTAACAAATATAATTTTAATTAATATAATCGTAGTACCTGAAACAGAATGCAAAACATACATTTATTGAAAAAAAGGACATGTTATTCCAAAAGATTTGTGTGTGTGTGTGTGTGTGTGTTAACTTCCAGATTAATTTCATGGAAGTGTAAATCCGTGTGTGCACTGAGGGAGTGGATAATGGTAGGAAAATTGGAAAATTAAGAGACTAAATTCTTATTAAAATGTGAAGTACTCATAGAATTTAAGAGATTATCTTCCTTCAATATACCAAATTTTGGAATAAACCTAACAAATGTGCGCAAAACATGCATGGAAATACAACTCTTTCGAAAGACGCTAAAGACTCAGAAAGAAAGAAATGTCATGTCTATGGGTCAGAATACTCAATTTTTAGACATTTTGTTTCTTCTCAAATTGAACTTTGAATTAAATGCAATTCAATCAAAATCCCAGACAGGGTTTGTTTTTTTTAATAGAACTTGGAAAGTCAATTCCAGACTGTATGCGGAAGAGCAAAAAGCAAGCACAGCACTTGAAGACAAAAAAGGTAAAAGGATTTGCACTATCAGATCTTAGGACTTACAATAATAAAACTGATCACCATAGTGTGGCACTAACTTAGGGACAGACAAATGACATAGGACACAGATGACACTCTGAGCCTCTTACACATGAAAATGTGTTATATGGCAGAGGTGGCATTAAAGCTCACAAGAGAAAGGATACATGTGTAATGTATGGTGCCAGGACAACTCGTTATCCACATGGGAAAAGTAAAATTGGATTCCACATCACAGCACACTCACCACACCAAAGAATTAAAGACTTGAATTCAAAAGCAAAAACCTAAAAAAACTTAAACATATAGGAGAATGTCATTATGGTCTCAGGTAGGGAGGAGCTTCTTAAGTAACGTGAAAAAGAGGTACTGAAAGAAATTATCAATACATTAAACTATCCTAAAATTAAGAACTTCTGTTCATAGAAAGATAACCTGAAGAAACCCTCATACACTGCTAGTCGGAGTGTAAAATGGTACAACTACTTTGTTTTTTATTTATTTATTTGTTTGTTTGTTTGTTTGTTTATTTATTTATTTATCTATCTATCTATCTATCTATCTATTTTTCTTTTGGTACAACTACTTTGGAAAACAGCCGGCCACTCTCTTAAAATTTAAATGTACACCGATCATATACCCAGCCATTCTACTGCTCAGTATGCTAAAAGATAAAAGAAATACATGTTCATCCGAAGGCTTCTATGAACAGCTTCGTTTTTAATAGCCTAAAAATGGAAACAATGCAAATATACAACAAAAAGGGCCCCCCCCCCAAAAAAACAAAAAACAAAAACGGAATGCATAAGAGCACCTGGGTGGCTCAGTTTGTTAAGCATTTACCTTCAGCTCAGGGTCCTGGGGATTGTGCCCCACATGGGGCTCCCTGCTCAGTGGGGAGTCTGCTTCTCTCTCTCCCTTTGCCCTTCTCCCTGCTCCCGCCCATGCACGCATGCACATGCACACACACACACACACACACACACTCTCTCTCTCTCTCTCTCTCTCTCTCTCTCTCTCAAATAAATAAAATCTTACAAAGAAGGGGGGGGAATAGATAAATTGTAGCCTACCCATATAATTGAATATTACTAAGTAATAAAAATGAATTAACTATATATGCAACAACATGGATGAATCCAAAATAATTGCACTAAGTGAATGGAGCCACCAAACTGAATGCATACCATATGATTCCATTTGTATAAAACTCTAAAAAATGTAAATTTATCTAAGTGACAGAAAACAGATCAGTGGATACCTGGAGATGGGGAGTGTAGGGAACAAGAGGAAAGGATTACTAAGAGGAACAAGGAAACTTTTGGGAGTGCTGAGTTCATTATCTTGATTGTATTGATGGCTTCGTATGTAAGCAGATGTCAAATTTTATTTAGATGCACATTTAAAATATGTGCAGTTTATTGAGTTAACCAAAACTCAATTAAGCTGTTTTTTTTAAAAGATATCATAAAGAAAGTAAAAAAGACAAGCCAAATACTGGAAGAAGACTGTATGCAACACATATAACCATCAAAGGAATAGTATTCAAAATATATATTTTTAAACTCCTTGAACCCAATGAGAATAAAGCAAGTAGTACAGTAGAAAAACAGGCAAAAGACACAATAGGCATTTCACAGAAGAGGGACCACAAATGGTAAATAAACTAATAAGAGGATGCTCAATCTGATTAGTAACGAGGAAAATGTAATTTTAAAATCATAATAATGTACCATGTTACTTCCATATATTTACAAAAACTTAAGTCTAACAACACAAAGCATAGGCAAGGATGCAGATCAATAAGAACTCTTACACATCACTGGAAAAGTTAAAATGGTATGCCACTTCAAAACCCAATGCAGCCTTCACATTAAAACTGAAGCTCTTCATACCCATAACCCACTAATTCTGTTCTCAGGAACACACTTTAGAGAATTCTTGCACGTGCACATTAGTCGATGCCTACAGCAGCATTCAAAGCAGCATTATTTATAATAGTAACAAACTGGAAAAAAAATGCAAATGCTCATCAACCAGAGACCAGATGAATAAATTGTAGTACATTCTCTCAACCAAAAACTTATCAGGATAAATATGGATATACTAAGTCTAAATGCAACAACACAGATAATTCATAGAAGTATCATGTTGCAGATGAAGTACCAAGTTACATAGAGTGGGATACAATTTTTAAAAATCAATAAAAGCAACAGCAAACAAAGCATTGCTTTAAAAATGCAAACATATGTGACAAAACTTTAAAAATAACCTCAATGTGCAAGTCTTTCACCTCCTTGGTTAAATTTACTCTTAGGTATTTTATTCTTTTTGATGCTATTATAAATGGAACTTTTCTAAATTTCTCTTTCTGTTGGTTCACTGGTGTATAGGAATGATATAGGAATGATACAGATCTCTGTATATTAATTTTGTATCCTGTGACTTCACTGAACTCATTTATTAATTCTAATCGTTTTTTGGTGGAGTCTTTAGGGTTTTCTATACATAGTATCATGTCATTTGCAAATACTGATGGTTTTACTCCTTCCTCACTGATTTGGATGCCATTTATTTCTTTTTCTTATCTCATTGCTCTGATTGGGGTAAGACTTCATTAAGTTGATTAAGTTAAATGCTAATGTTCTGGTTAAGCTGAGTTCCAGTTAAGTTGCATGGTTCCAGTTACCTTGGCAATATAGATTTATTTTTATAACTTACACATGTGCTTCAATATTTTGTATGTATCAAATACTACATGATAAAAATATTTGAAAGAAGAATTTTACAGGGGCGCCTGGGTGGCTCAGTTGGTTAAGCAACGGCCTTCAGCTCAGGCATGATCCCGGAGTCCCGAGATCAAGTCCCACATCGGGCTCCCAGCTCCATGGGGAGTCTGCTTCTCACTCTGACCTTTTCCCTTCTCATGCTCTCTCTCACTCTCTCTCTTTCCTAATAAATAAATAAATAAGTCTTTAAAAAAAAGAAGAATTTTACACTTCTTAGCAAGATAAGAAGAAGTTAATATACAGATTTATAAGAAAAATATTAGAAATAGTAGATAAATTGTCAGGAAACAAAGAACAATTTACAAAAGACCAAATACATCCAGCAAGCAAACTTGGAAAAAGATTCAATCTCACCTAAAATCCAGAAAATTGCCTCTTAAAGCCACATATTACTACCAAGTAAATTATCAGCTATTATACAGTTATAATTCTATTGTACACTTAAAATCCTGGAAGTTTTTTATACTAAGATACTACTGAAAAGTCAATTATCAAAACATGTTAGCATCTGAAAATATTCTTACACGTTAAGCCAAATATCTTACTTTTGGTAATCTTTATTTTTAGAGTTTATTCATCATACTGAAAAGTAAATATTCAACGACATGAAAACTATTAAGAAAATCACCATATATCTTCTCAAAGGCATAAAAGTTGATAGTTTTGAACATTATATAACAAAAAAGCAATGTTAATAAATATTAGATGAAAAATATAAGGATATATATACACATAACTATGACAACTATACTTTTAAAATGAAACAAGCCTACAAAAAGTCATGGAATTAAATACTCCAGAATTATAATACTAGTTTTGTTGGGTTCATAACACTACAAATGATTCTTTACTTTTCTCTATATTCTAAGATTTTCATATGTGAATTATATTTTTTAATCATTTAAGAGAGTTAATAAGAAAATGAAAATCTAATGCTTAAATATTAGGCTTACCATTTACAAACAAATTAGTTTTACCTTCCCCAGAGTCATAGGAATGTTATCCAAGTTGGTACTAAAAAAAAGCAAACACCAAAAAAATAAGAAAAAAAGAAAATCTAACAAAGTGAATTTAAAACCCCATAAGGGTTAAAAAAAAGAAAGCTAAATTTAGTTGGAATGGTAGGTAAAATTAATAGAGAAATATTTCCTTGAATTCACATAAAAGGACAACACAAAGAAAAAAGTTGCAACAGCCTTTTTCTCTCCACACAGTGATTCATAGAAAAAAACAAAGAAAAGAACACGAACACCTAAAACATATTTTTCAAATGAGAAAGTATATCAATTTGAACTTGACTTTTAAGATACACACATTTGTACACAACAGGACACAAAGGTGGGGAGTTGGTGTGCATATCTATTAGCACACAGCTGCTTATAATTTTGGTTTAGAGTTGGAACACTATTCTTGGAATAACCAATTGTGTTCAATTTATAACAGATGTAACCAAGTGTTTATTACAGGAAAATGCTAGTTTCCGTAAGTCAAAAGTTCAATGAATAAACAAGCTCTGTATGTAAGCAGAATGACATTTATTGTTCCAAACCAAAGAATTCATTCTAATCAGTGATGGACATTAATTATTCCATTAACTACAGTGTTCTTAATTTTATTCTACTTGGAAGAAAAGGGGAAACTAGCTCATTTGTCGTGTTATATTTAATTATGTCTTATTCTCATAGATCCCAAACATGATTGCACTCATAAAGTTAAACACAGGGAAATACCTAAACATTTTGCATGAATCAACATTTCGCCCACACAACCATCTTTAATCTAAAGAGGGAAAAAGTCTGATTCAAGACCTAGTTCACAGTCTCTCTGTAGTCCTTACAGAGGAACATCAAATCACACCAGCCTTCCTGCCAAAGAGGCTTTCAATGTGCCTTCTAATGGGTGTCCCTAACTTTGCTGTTGCCCACTGAAGCCCTTCTCACAGACCTTTCTTGGGACAAGTTTCCAGAAAGACTCCGACTCAGTCACACTATTTTATGAAATTTTCAGGTCTGCTCTACGGAATGGGCTGAGCTAGGGTGCAGGCAGCAGGATAGCTAGCGTCCAAATCCAGGGTTTAGAAGGGTAGAAAAATGCCAGAAGCACAGAAGCAGTTATAGTTGAAGACGGAAGACGGAAGGAAGATTGGTGAGGTCAGCAGGCTAGAGGCAAGCACTTTGCTAGAAAGGCTGGTGTAAAATATTGGGTATTGGAGGGATCCCAATATTGGAGGATTAAACTGAGGCAGACACCACGGCTTCAAGTAGCTGGAAGAATGGACTTGAAGGGTTCAACTTCCACCCAGGACCAAGGTCATAGCCAGATGGGCAAGTTCTCCTGGGTGTGGGACAATCTGAAGGCAAAGTTACCAGATAAACTTGGCATGTCTTTCTGGTGCATCAATTAACTCAATGACAAGTAATCAAAGCATAACTCATATTAAAATAATTACACACATATTATGGAGGGAATACAAAATCACATGAAATTTTAAGTTGCAACACAAGGGCTTAAATAAATTTTGATTTTTTTTTTTTTTTTGGACCATTTAGGGCTAACTACCCAACTTTGGGATTATGCCTTCATTTCTCTTCTTCCTCCTCTAGGGACAATTACTTAGGGGTAAAATTTGAGAGAATCTACTAAGTTACCCAACATGGCAATAAAAATCTTCCACAATAAGATTCTTGTCCACTTTTCAACCTTATCTTCCCTGATAATAAATAAATCTTCCCCTGTGATAGACAGACAGATAGATAGATAGATCTAATAACACTGTGAAAAAAAAAAAAAAACTTGGACAACATCTTAAGAATGCTAAAAATTCTAATTCTGTGTAAAAGATGTACAAGTATTGGGGTCCCTGGGTGGCTTAGCTGGTTAAGCATCTGTCTTTGGTCAAGTTATGCATGATCTCAGAGTCCTGGGATTGAACCCCGCATCGGGCTTCCTGCTCAGTGGGGAGTCTGCTTCTCCCTCTCTCTCTGCCCCTCCATCCCACTTGTGCTCTGCCCCTCTCTCTCTCTCAAATAAATAGATAAAATATTTTTAAATTTTTTTTAAATGTGTATTATGTTCTTCTTTGTATAACTTCAAGTATTCACAATTAGGAGTTACTCGTGAGCCAATCTCAACTATTGAGAAACTTACGAAGCAGGAATAAATGTGCAAAAATGAATGTGCACAGTAAAAAGTGATGATGCAAATTAAAGCTCACACATTTTTGTTTTAGGAGAGACCAACGTGCCATTACTATTTGTCTATTTTTAAATTTGCAGATAAGGTGACATTTTGTTCATTTTCCCAGGACACGGCAGTTAAGAAGCAGATAATTACATAATCAGAGAGGGAATGGGACTAGTGCTGGGGACAGGTGTACTGACAGGAAGTGGAAGCAAGACTTAGAGACACCAAGAGTTAGAAACTAACTAACCAGATACAATCATCAAAAAGCAAAAAAATGTAGGGCCATTCAGTACAGAAAGAAATCAAAGACATCAATAGCCCTAAGAAAGTGGTATGGTCCATGAAAATCTGACAGGCTAATAATGGTCATGATGCTGGATTCCCCCATATCCACTTGACCCCAAGTTATAACAAGTTCATCACTCTCTGCTGACCAGTGACTGGTCTAAAAATGGGCATGTGAACCAATCCTGGCCAATGAGTTCTATGATGAGGTCTGTGCAATGACCCCCAAGAATTCACTGGCCGTTTGCCACAGAGAGAGAATGGTGCCAAACACAATGGGTAGGGCAGAATTAAACAAGGAACAGAAGAACGGCTAGACCCAAGATACAAGACCCGAAACCTGCCCTTCAGGAGCTATATGAACTATAGTGTGTACTTGTTGAAGCCTTTTTCCATTGGGATTTCCATTCCAAGCAGTTCAGAGCTTCTCATTATTACACAAACTAAGCTGAAGGCCTGGCTGCACCCTTGGGTGACTTGGAGTAAGGTATTTACTTTCTCTGAACCTCAGCTTCTTCACTGATAAAAGTTTCCTCATTGAAAATTGTGAAAATTTAAGGCAAAAACATATTGCATCATACGGCAGTCTGTTCCTCCAAAGGCTGGCACATCCCAAAAATCAAGACTATAAATAGACTATATTTAAGAAGCTAGATCAATTGGAAAATAATTTTGTCCAGATTTATTTTAATTTTAAGGTAATTAATAACAAATTCTAGGAAGTTTTTTCTTTAACATGACAATGGGTATCCTAATCCTAAAGCTAGTAATAGATTTATTGGAAAGTGCTAAATCTATTTATGGATATATGTGTAAAATATTTTAATTTATATATGTGTGATTTTAATTGTGGTAAAATACACGACAGAATTTACCATCTAAACCATTTTTTAAAAGATGATCTGATTTTACGGAGAGAGAAAGAGTGAGAGAGCACACGAGTAGGAGGGGCAGAGGGAGAGGAGGAGAAAGTCTCGAGCAGACTCCAAGCTGAGCCTGGAGCCCAATGTGGGGCTTGCCTTCAGGACCCTGAGATCGTGACCTGAGTTGAAACCAAGAGTGGGACGCTTAATTACCTGCACCACCCAGGTACTCCAACCATCTTAACCATATTAAGTGTACTATTCAGTAGCATTAAATACCTTCACATTGTTGGGTTTTCATCACCACCGTTAATCCCCAGAACTCTTTTCATCTTGCACAGTTGACACTCTGTACCCATTAAACACTAACTCCCTCCCTACTCCCCTTCCCCCTCAGCCCTTGGCAACCACCATCCTACTTCCGTCTCTATGAATCTGACCGCTCTGGGTGCCTTATAATTGACTTTTTTTGTAACTGGGATCTTTCATTCAGCATAATGTCCTCAAGGTTCATGCCTGTTGTAACGTGTCAAAAATTCTCTTCCTTTTTAGGACTGAATGATATTTGTGTGTGTGTGTGTGTGTGTCTGTGTGTGTGTGTCTGTGTGTCTGTGTGTGTTTACCACATTTTATTTACCTATTCATCTGTCAGTGGACACTTGGGTTGCAATGGCAAAATATTTTTAAAGCAAAAATGACAGGAAATCTGAGTAGAAACAGGAATAATAAAAGAAAATACAGGAAACCTTGTGTACCTGATTTAATGCAAAGGGAAAATTCCAAAATTTTTATTAGAAGCACCCACTGTGTGTGTTTAAGCATTAGGATTGATTTCTTTTCAACTCCGAACAGGTGGGTTTATACTAATTTCGTCCATTGTCCCAGAAGGCAAATACTCTGATTCCTAAATGAGGGAAATTTTACAGGAAAATTTTAACACCTTATTTATACTAAAGGGAACATACTCAGAGAACATTCTTAATTACCTTCGTTGGTTTGGATCGGTTTAGGTAACCAAGAACAGGGATTATTGATTTATTTATACTTTTATAAGCACTGAAAAGGAATAGCATAACCCAGCAGTGAAAGCAATAGCAGGATTTCATCATTTTTTTAAAAGAAGAGTAAAAGATATTATTTATAATAGTGACCCTGACTCCAACAGATGATAATGCTTTACCCATTATTTTACCCACATGCTGTGCAGTGCATGGGGTCTGTCAGAGCCAGGCAGGTGAAAGGTGACAACTCTAAGACATTAAATTAAAATAACACTAGGAACACGAAGTCCTAACCCACTTTCCAATTTGCCTAGGGGTTGCACTTTTGGGGAAGAAGTGGCCAGGATGGGATGAAGGAGTGGGTTCTGATGGCAGTCTGGAAGTTCTTTCTGACTTTTCAAGGGCACTCCCTCAGGGAAACTGGCTAATTTCCCAGATGTTTTATGAAATTCTCACATTTTCATTCTAAAAATGATTTTTTAATGGGCCTTAAAAACTAGGACTTAAAGACAACAAAAGCCCATACAAAATTGGGTGCGTAGAAGCTATTATTAATGCCCTGAATCCAAAAATATTCCTAGGGTCTTTGATAAGTTAAAAAGGTGTCAGTGGAATTCATACCTTTTCATTTTAATTTTCTAAGCAAAACCCAGACTCACAGGTTTTTCATCCCTTAGAGAACATGAGCCATTTCTGTATGGGTGACCTGTGAATGTTAGCATAATAATAATTCTCGGCTTAAAGTGGTTAATATACTCACATTGAATTTTTAATCCCTGAAATTTTGGATGGCTTTTCCGGTCCCAGAACAGAGTATTCTTTTTTTTTTTTTTTTAATTTTTAAAGATTTTATTTATTCAACAGAGAAAGACACAGCGAGAGAGGGAACACAAGCAGGGGGAGTGGGAGAGGGAGAAGCAGGCTTCCCACTGAGCAGGAAGCCCAATGTGGGGCTCGATCCCAGGACCCTGGGATCATGATCTTGAGCCAAAGGCAGATGCTTAACAACTGAGCCACCCAGGCGCCCCTAAAACAGAGTATTCTTACAATACATCCAAGAGGTACCTTTGAGATTCCAACATCCTTTTTTGTTTAACCAAATGGAAAATTGAAGGCAAAGAGAGGTGTTTAGGGGAGGTAAAAAACAAAAATGGAAAGGGGCCAATGGGTTTTTGGGTTCCTATTACCCCTCCTTTCATCTTTGGGGAAGTCCTTTGGGATGCTAGACTACTTCAGCCCAGTCCCCCTGCCTGTCCCACCTCCTTCTGTTGCCCCCAACAATTCTTTTCATCCCTCCATTCAGCTCAACCTCAAAATCCAGCTCAAAGGTCATTTCCAGAAAAAGATCTTTAAAAAAAATAACCCTCTGTATTCTAATTGGTTTCTTTACTCAACACTTCTCCAGGATCTCGTTTTTTCATTATTGTTTACTGTATATTATTATAAAATGTTGGTAAGCAACACTTTAAAATTTGAATTTTATTTTATGAAGGCACACACACAGGTTAAATAGGTTAAATGCTATCGCAAGTTTTAAAAACAGAAGTACTCTGACACTATCCCACCCCCTCTCCAAACCACCCCTCTTCTGCCCTGGAGGCCAATACTTTCGAATTTCTCAGCTGTTTCATCTGGCATTTACCTATCTCCCCATTTCCATTTAATATGTAATATGCGGCTATTTCTTGATTTAATGAGGTGAATGTCACATAACATAAAATTAACCATTTTAACGTAACTGAGTGAAATTTAGTACATTCCCAAAGTTGTACAGCCACTGCCTCTATCTGCTTGCAAAGTATTTCCATCATCCCAAAGTAAAACCTCTTACCCATTAAGCAATTTCTCCCCATTCTTTTTTCCCCCCCAGTCCATGTCAACCACCAATCTGTGTTTGGTTTCTATAGATTTATCTGAATATTTCCTTTAATAAAGTCATTTAATATATAACCTTTTCTGTCTGGCTTCTTACCATAACGTCCTGAAGTCCAACCATGCAGTAGCATGTACCATGACCTTGCTCCTTATCAAGGCTGAATACTATTCCACGGCTTGTCGACACCTGTACAAATACATGTACTTGTTCGAATACCTGTTTTCAATTCTTTGGGGTATGTACTTAGGAGTAGAATTGCAAGACTGTCTGGTAATTCTACATTTAGCTTTGGGAGGACTCATGAAGCGCACGCACTTACCTTGTGTGCACATTCTAATTAAATAAATTGAAAGGAAAGCTTTATTTTTAATTAAGTTTCTATTTTGCTTGTTTGTTTTCCTTCCTTCCTTCTCTTTCTTTCTCCCCAAGTTATACGGCTCCTGATATACCTTCCTAGAGGCTCCAAAACTACTTATTCAACAATTACTTCATCTACATAAACCTGAAGATCACTCTAAGAAGATATTGCAAACAATATGATCGTTTTTAACAAGGAGAAATCCTATCATTTATCTTCTTTCGCCAAACAGATTTCAGGTTTTAAAAAAGTATAGATTTTCCTTGCTTTCCATCTCTGTACATTTATTCCATATCAGACTAGTCTCGATGCTTCTCCACCCACATCCTCTTCTCCCCAGATAAAGGATTTTATCAGTAACTAAAAAATAATGCAATTTTAAGACTGCTTTAAGCTTGTGATAAATAACAAAGCAAGCAGACAAGAATTATTTAAACGTGGAAAAAACAAACTTGAGACAAATCCTGATACATAAAACATTTCCCGGTGACAACAAAACTTGCTTATAAACAAATGGCTCTTTAGAATATTGTCTGCCATCCTATATACCGCGTTGAAATATTTTGAACGAGAAAAACTGTTCTCCTAGGGATGAACGTATTTACAGATGAAGGGCCATTTCAGAGGCAGTTCCTTATGTTAACTCCTGGCACCACACTATTGAGGATACAGGGTGAGGAGGGACAGAACATTGGCCTTTATTCTGCACCTACTGAATCATACCCTGATGAGGCTAAAATGGAAACAAAGAGGATTTATGCTAACCAGCAGGAAAGCCTGATCATAATAAGGGCACTGACACTAAAACACAGCTCCAGAAAGTTAAGAAACCCACATGAAAAATGTTTTAAGACACACATATTTTAATGGGATTTATATGTAATCCACTATGATCATTGCTATAGGCGTCTGGGTCTCATTATCAGGATTAGCTGCACTTTTCCTGAACAACTGGTTTGTTTTCAGACTGTAGACACAACGAATCATGTCGCTGATGACGTTTTTACCTTGGCATTGGCTGCTAATGAGCTCAGAGCCCAATTTTCTGACCCACATCTCCAAGGAGGAGAATTTCATCGCATACATTTTGTATACTAATCTCATCCTTGGGTCATTTTCTTCCTATTCCTGTTTCCACTCTCACTGTATGTATCTTTACTGCTCTGATTTAAAACTCAATAGGAAAAACGTAAGAATATAAAGAAATCAGCATCTCTAGCCATCCCACTCCAAACCGGACTTGTGATTTTAGGATGCTAACCTTATATGGTATCTTTCCAGCAATCTATAATTATTTAAGGTTGGGGCAATCCTAGGGCAACCTTTACCATTGAGCTTGAGAACATAGGCACAACTTACTAGGCTTCATTTTCCCGCAGTAATCAGTGGGCAAGATTCTTACCTCATTGTGTGGTTGTGATGTAGGACTCACACAATCCATGCAAGGAGTTTAGCACTCTGCCTGGACCATACTAAGTTCTCAATAAAAATCAGCTCTTGTTAGCTACCAAATATTAACAAGTCCTCCTGTGAGCTTTATTTAGAGCAAATTTTTAAAAATCTGAAAGTAGAATCCAATTTACTTCATTTACAAATGCACTGGCATGAGGGAAACCAAGTATTTCTTAATACCAAGAAGAATTTTGACTTCAGAGAAACCTGGATGTGAAGATAAGGTGAAGAGGTAAAGTTAAGTTGTAAAAAGAAGGGCAAAGTAGACAAAGTGTTTAGTATTGAAGAAAAATGCTATTTTTGTGCATGGTTTTTGTTTATTTGTTTAAGATGTGTTTCGCCTGTGTGCATGTTTCAGATGGGTGAAACGTGGGTGCTTGGATGGCTCCGGTCGTGATCTCAGGGTCCTGCCTCAGGCTCTGCCCTTAGCCTGCTTGAGAACCTCTCCTTCCTTCCCTCTCCTTCAGCCCCTCCCCCACCATGCTCCTGCTCGCTTTACTCTCTCTGACCTCACGGGGAAAAAAAAAGGGTGAAACATGAATATACACCACGATAGGTGCAGGGACAATGACAACGAGTATAAACAAACCTTACATATGAGAAGTTGAAAACGTGAAAAAGTGAAAAACAAGGACCTAAAAGAACTACGGATGATGTCAAAGATTTAAGAAAAAAAAAAGGTCACATCCATTTGTTGTTATGGACATGTGAATACCTTTTAATTTACACAGTAGTTGCAGATATGAAAAGCTGCTCCTAGTGAACTAGATCAGCTTTCCCCATTGACTTACAACTTCAAATTTTGCCCTGTGTGTCCAATGCTGGGCCAGACTGGAGGTGGGGAGGGGAGAGAGTCTCCAGAGGGAGATGTCGGTTGTAAATGTAATACTTGGGAAGGTCCAGCAACTTTCATTTTATTCGGGAAAAGACAAAGCAGGTTCACCCTGTAAGTGCAAGAAATCCTAACTGTGTATATTGAATTTGTTTTAATTTGTATTTATAATCCAAAATTTTTATATGTTGAGTTGATTTAAAGCAAGAGATGCCTAGCACAAAAGGATGATGAGTTTACCTATTCAGAACAACAAAATGTATGCACAAGGACCCAATACAAAGGGAATTTGATGATCAAACTAAGCCCTACATCGTATATCAGAGCTTTGTTTTAGATGGATTTACATAAAGGTATTGTTCATTTATTTCATAAGGAGAAACTTTCCAAATGCCCTGAGCATACTTCTGCTTCATTTTGGTGCACAGTTCATATATTTTAATGATACATTCTCATCTAATGTGGAAGTATAAGCCATAAATTTCTTATATATGGTGGTAGTCAGAATGCCCCCACAAAAGGAATGAAAATAACGATAATGCCTTTCAAAATAGAAACACACCACTTGTATCATTGGTGCCACAATTTCTGCTTTCTGATCACTGTTAAAGCAAAAATACAACCACTATCTTGCAAATTAGGGGAAAGTGTTTCCCTTTGAAACAAAACTTTTTTTAAAGATCATGTCCTTCAAAGGTCATTTTGGTGAACTTAGTAATGCCATTTATCCTTTAAATAAAATGCTATAAAAGTTAAAGTGTCATGTCAGCTTTGCTTTTCTCTCATGGGAAAGTTTAACTGTTAAAATTTAGGTAATGTGATTATTTCCTTTAGAATCAGTTCTACCTTATTTTTTTTTGTAAAGATAATGTCTACAGATGAGAGAAAACGAATTTATATATTTTGACACTGAAATTCCCCAAGTTACATGATAATCATCGGCTTCATGCTCATTTTAAATCTCCCTGGTATATATTTGAAGCTTCACATTGTGAAGCATAAAATAAACATAAAATCTGATAGCTACATCGAAGAGACTCCAAAATTAATCAATTTTTACCATTAGGTCACATAATATTCAATAGGAATATTGAGGAAGTAAGGTAAAAGAAGGAATCACAGGCTCATCATAAATAAATTATTTAGGACATTCTATGTACAAACTCTGGTCATAGTACTTTCATCAAATTTATTTACTTCTTTACTCACTTCATTGACTAAACAAATATTGAGCTAACCACCAAAGGGATAAAAATGAACAGACCTCGTCTCTCTCCTCTACCATCAAAAGGGAGAGACAGACATGCAAATAACAGTTACAATATAATCAAATAACTGCTATACTACAAGTGCTTACTTATGCTGGGAGGCCACAGGAGAAGAAACTACCCTGGGGATAGAAAAACCACCCCACACCTTAACTGACAGGTCTCAGCTACTGGTTGTACACGGACAAGGTCAAAGAAGAAAGCTAGGAGAAATGCAGGTATCAGACTTGGACAACTTGCTGGCATCTATCTCTGAGAAAGGAAATACAGAATGGGGAGTAGATCTGGAGGAAGGGAAGAAAGGGTGATTTTTCTGATTTGTACCTATTATGTCAGTGTATATGCAGGTCTGGCTTCAGAAGAGAACTCCGAGCCGAACAGATTTGAGAGTAAGCATGCAGCCAAAGATAGCAAGGAAATTGCCTAGAAGTACCAGGCATAGGAGATCACGAAGTGTTAATTTTGTGGAGGACTGGAATAATCTAAATTGACTATTCTTTTAGAATAGTTTCAACCCCAGAATCACATCACATATTCACCTGGGAATTAAAGCCAAACTTTATTAGAGATACTGAGAAGTTTTAATAGGTGGCTTGTATAAGAGTAACTCCGACTGCTAATGATGATAATGACAAAAATATCACCATGCAAATCAACAGGCTCCTAGACAGAGAAAAATTTGGCAAAACCTTAATAATTAGACCACAGAAGAGCAGAACTTCCATATTAACTGAAAACATGATCTGCAGAGTGGTCATGATTGCTGAAATGATCATTCCTATGATGCTGGAAAACAGGCAAAGGGCTTTTAAAATGTTCGCTGATGGGTGCATTTTTAGAGAAGAATGGTATCTGGATCTTCCTTCTGGTCCACAATAGTCCGCTTGAGGAGGAATCAAACAAATCTGTTGGAAGGACAAAACCAAAATTTCTGCTGATAAAATAAAACTGAAATGATTAGCGACTGTGAATGGAAACCAACAGCTCTTGATATTGGCCTTACGGTCTCAGAAATGGAGAAATGTCTCAGTACGAGAGCCGGGGGAAACAGCCAAATGAACCCAAGTTTTACAGACCAGAACCCGTGCCTGATGGGCTTGCAAGAGCCACCCCCCGGGTACCTGAGCGGGTAAATGCAGTCCAAAGTATGACAGTTTCAAAGAGTACTTATTCAGCGATGCCCTAGCAACTCGCTCTCTGAACTCTTGTCGTCTGCTATGTCAATTGATCCATGACATAGCCCTCCCTCGCTCTTTTCCAGACCCTTAGATCACGGTTGGAAACCTTGGCTTGACTTGGCTTCCCTCCCTGCCCAATTTATAGAGATTCCTGCTGACCTCCTGTTGTTCACTTTGGCTGTTCCCCACCTTCATCCTCTGAGATTATAAACAGAACCAAATGCCTGCTGCCTGCTGCACTCCAACCACGCCTCTCCTTGCTGCTTTTGGCATACCAGGAGCAATTCTACACTCTTAAGAGGCAATTAACGATTGAATAGGTGATATTCAAATCATCTGAAAATACTCGATTGAGAGCACTAAGAAATAAGGCATGCATTATTTAATTAAACGGTATTTATAACTATTAATAATTAGATTACAGTTACATGTGCAACTTCATCAAATTTTAAAAGTAGGAATAATGGCATAACATTTGATCTTTCACAGTAAACACAGAAGTTCAAAGGCCCTATGAAAATAAAATTCAACTGCTTCTGACATTTGCAATGAATATTAATTTGGCTTAAGTTATTGGTTAAAAGCTTCAAAGAAAAATGCCCTTGAAATAATGTGGGTTCAAAATAGATACCCGCTAAGTCACGGTTACATTACAACACAATCATTTTCAATTTCCCCACTAGCATTCAATTTTCACATCCACCTCCTCTCTCTTCAGGTTGGGGTTTACTGCACAGCTCCACAGTAATGAAGACTCTGGCAGCCGGTTCATTTGCTGGGCCCATAATGGCGGCTATGGCCCCACCCCAACAAGAGAACATAGGAACTGGGGGTTGGAGGGAGGGATGTTTATGCACCTTTTTGCACATTCCTCCCTTCAACTAAACAGAAGCAAGCAAACTTCTGCCACCATTTTGCCTTCACCCTCTGGGCCAGAGAGTGTTGATAACCTTGTACTCTTCAGCCCTTGGGCTTCAAGAGAGGTAAAAGTCTAGAAGCTACACTGGTCCTTTACCTGCAGAGTCCTTATGAAGAGCTCCCCACTGAGAGGACGTCATGTGAAATTCGGAAGGTGCAAGGTATTGCTTTTGGATGGCAGTCACGGGCCGGCTCACAGGTGTCAACAAACAGAAGTGACATTTGACCCAGAGATCTGCCATTTTCAGATTTCCTAAAAATGATCATCTTGGGCTTGGCTCTCTCATCTTCTAATGGCCCTGTATGTCTCTAAGTCCCGGACTGCAACTTGTCCCCACTAAGGTGTCTTAACCAGCTTCCGTTTTCTCACTCACTCTTTCCCAGGAGGGAAGAATGGTTGGTTTGATCTGTTGAAGCTTGCTATTCATTGGACAGAGTTTCACTAGTGGTAGGGGTACTTCTTCTTGCACATGGACCCAGAGGACCCTTCCATATTCCTTCTTCCATGCAATAGGCACATTTGGACAGGCCCCTCCCAAACCTTCTCTGTTCATTTTTGTATTGCTGCCATAAAATATGACCACAAAGTGAGTGGCTTAACACAACAGAACTTCATTATCTCAGAGTTCTATAGGTCAGAAGTCTCACGGTGCTAAATCGGGGTGTTGGCTGGGCTGTGTTTCTTCTGAAAGAATCTGCCTCCTTCCCTTTCCATCCCTGTCAGCGGTCCACATCCCCCAACTTGTGCCCCCCCATCACTTCAGTGTCTGCTTCTGTCATCACCTCTTTCTCTGCGACCCTCTTGCTCCCTCTTTAAAAGACCATTGTAATTATAAATGGAGCGACCTGGGTATTCCAGGATAATATCCCCCTTTCAAGATCTTTAACATAATCATATCCACACAGTCGCTTTTGCCATGTCAGGTAAAATATTCACAGCTTCCGGGAAGTCAGATGTGGATACTGGGTTATGGACACTGGGCGGGCAGAGGAAGGGCACTATTCTGCCACGTCGTCCTCTGGAAGCAGACCGTTGGCCTCTTCCACATCCAAGAAGGTGGTATTAGGGTCTGCTCTGAATATCTCGTCCCTCCATCCCTCTGCAAGCACCCTTGAGCTTGTGGGACCCAATTCTTAATAAAGAGTCGAAGTAAAAAGTCCCACTTTGAATGAAGCCCAAAGCACATACTCTAATACAGATTGCACAGAACTCTGCATCGAAGATGATAGACAAAAGTCCCTACTTATATTTTCCATCTGGCTAGCAATCTTGCCTGGTTGGTTGGCAGTATTGATCAGAATCCTGGAGAATGAGAAGAGGAAATGGTGACCGAGTCCCCGAAACTCATTATACCCACTCCACAGATATCTGATGAGCTTCCCAACTATTCTTTTGTAAGGGACTCTGTTTCAAATGTATCTCTTCTGCAATGCAGTTTTCGTAAAACAGACTCTTCAAAATCAAGGCACACCTGTATAAATCTGAACTTGAGTGGAAGTTCAACACAACATGAACCCTCTGCAAAATACAATGAATTTTCCAAAAATGCTCTATTTGACACTAAAATACAGTAAAATCATAACACCCCGTATTTTTCTATTTCATATCGGTACAGAGCAAAAAGCCTTGTGAATGCTGATCAACGAGGCTATTCTATTCATTCCCACTGAATTAACAAGCACACACTACGCTGTTCACATTGCCAGTTTCTTCAGCCAATACAATCCTCATTAGCTATAAATAAAGTTGTCTTCACGACATTCATAACTGAATATTTAAATCAATATCAGATGCAGAAATGTCCTTGGTGACAACAGAGCAATTGTGTTTAAAGAGCATAATACCTGCCAGGCGCCTCATCATCTGTTTAACCGAGAATAGCATTATTTGATTAGAACACAACAAAGCATTAATGGAAATTCTAAAACAATATGATGGCAAAGCCAGAAATTACGCTGGCCTGAATTGTAATGCAGCTCAGGGATTCTCTGGCCTAGAAAAATGCAGGCTGCAGAAGGTTACGGAAAGGCCCTATTGCACTCCCGCTACTTGCTTATTCCCTCAGACATCATTCATTCATTCATGTTCGTTCATTCATTCGTTCCCTCATTCTACGTCTATTATATGCCCAACCCTGAAGACATGAAAGTAAACAGCATAGTCCCTGCCTTTGATCTGTTCACAGAAAAACATTCAAAAAATGAGCTCTTCACACGATATGCCAAGGGCTATGACAGAGGTCACTGGGAGCCAGAGGACAAGTCAGTAATTCTACACAGAGAGCGCCCAGCAAGAAGCAACATAGCCAGATGGCAATGCATGGGTCTCTGGGCCCAGGCCACCTCTCGGTGACTAGTCTCTCTGTGCTTCATAGTGCTGTGTATTTTTTTTTAAAAAAGATTTTATTTATTTATTTGAGATAGAAAGCATGAGTGTGGGGAGGGGCAGAAGGAGAGGGACAAGCCGGCTCTGCGCGGAGCAGGGAGCCCAATGTGGGGCTCAATCCCACGACCCCGAGATCACGACCTGAGCCGAAGTCAGAAGCTCAACCGACTGAGCCACCCAGGTGCCCCCATATTGCTGTGTATTAATCAGAAATTATGATAGCACTTCAGTCACAGTAGGAGCTATACAGACAGAGTAATAAGGGCTAGATAGGCATAATAAGTGCTATGGAAGTCTAATGTGACTAACTTGAAGTTTTAAAGAGAGGTAATATTTGAGACAGGCTTTGAAGAACAAGTAAACATTTGTCCAACACAAAAGAAAGAAGGGCATTTCAGGTGGACCAAAGTTTCTTTTTCTCTCCGAATCTTCCCCCACTGCTGCTGGGGCAGCTTCAGGGAGAGCCCATACATCTACTTCCAGAAAAACCCAGCTCCCTCGGGAGGACCCGCACTGCCCCTTTCTCTGCTCTAAGCACATCCAAAAGGCACATATTGCCTTAAAGGTAACATCTGCAAGTCCTATCAATTCTAACTCCGAACCAAATCTCCAGTCTGTCCATGTCTCGGCCACGTCACCTTCCACAGAGTCATACCTGGACGGGTCACCTCTGCTCTGGCCCCATTTAACTTCTTCTCCACAAAGTAGCACGTCATCTTCCTAATATGCCAATCTTTTCATGTTACTCCCCTCCTTAAAACTGTTCACACTGCCTACCCAGCAATCGCACTACTGGGTATTTACCCCAAAGATACAAATGGAGTGATCCGAAGGGGCATGTGCACCCCAATGTTTATAGCAGCGATATCTACAATAGACAAGCTATGGAAAGAGCCTAGATGTCCATCATCCAAATGAATGGATAAAGATGTGAGATGTATTATACACACACACACACACTACTATGCAGCCATCAAAAAATGAAATCTTACCATCTGCAACAACATGGATGGAACTAGAGGATATTATGCTAAGCAAAATAAGTCAATCAGAGAAAGACAATTATCGTATGATCTCTCTGATATGTGGAATTTGAGAAACAAGGCAGAGGATCATAGAGGAAGAGAGGAAGAAATGAAATAAGATGAAACCAGAGAGGGAGACAAACTGAGGGTTGCTGGAGGGGCAGGGGTGGGGGAATGGGGGCTGGGTGATGGACACTGGGGAGAGGATGTGCTGTGGTGAGCGCTGTGAATTGCGTAAGCCTGATGCATCACAGAATGCACCTCTGAAACAAAAAATACGTTATATGTTGATTAAAAAAATAAATAAATGGAGGAAAAAAAAAACTGTTCTTGCTGAGCTCAAACTAGGTCCACACTCCTCACCAGCCTCCAAGACACTTTGTGAGGAGGCCCCTCCCTCATTTTTCCCCTCATGCCTCCTCGCCTGTGCTCCAAACACAGCGGCCATCTTTGAGGTCTGCATTCAAGCTTTCTCCTGCCCAAGGACTTTGCCTGTCAGCCCCTCTCCCTGAAGCCTCCCCCCTGCATTCTGCCTGACCAACGGCTTCTTTTCCTTTAGAGCTCAGCTTGAGAAACGGCCCGCCAGTGGCAAGAGCACTGAGAAGGGAGGCGGGCAGGTGGGGCGGGTGTCCCAGCTCTGCGGCCGCAGGCCAGTCACCCGGTGTTTCTGGGCCTATGTGTCCACCCGTGCGATCAGGGGAGGGGGCCAGACGCACGCTCTCTCTTCCTTCCAGCTCCCCTCCTTTTGCTTCTGCCCTTAAACGAACATAACCTTGCCATCGTCCCTTTCTCCCTTCCTTCTCTCTAGGACCAGCCTGAAAGCATCTTTCCATCCCTCACTCTGTTCCATGTCCCCCTGGTCTCCACTCTGAGCCTTGTAAAAGAAACAACCTAAAATAAATGGAAAGAGCAGAAATAACGAGTGATACTTCCTTCTCTCAGGAAAACGTGAAACGAAAATATGATTGGTGGATCCGGACAAGGAAATTTAAAACGTGAAAACATACCGCTTGCTCTGCGGCTAATGATGCAGGCCTGTAGCCTGGACTTGCAGGCCGTGGCGGTCTGGCTCTTTCTACCGGCCTCCTGCCATCCTCCCTCCTACTCTGTGCACTCCACCCACACTGGCCTCCATCACTCACTCCCCAAGCGGAGCCTTCAGGGACATTGTTCCCACCACCAGAATGCTCAACGAAACTCCTGATGACCCATTTTTGGGGCACCAGAACCCTCCCCTTCGTCGTCTTGAAGACAGCTGTACTGTTATATTTAATTTGTGATTGTTTTATTGTATCTGCCTACTCCCTTAACCTCCATGTTCTCCTAGGATAGGAACCACATCTACTTAAACTTATAATAAATGTACTTCCATCACACCTATTAACAGAATATATGCATAAAAAGAACAGAAGAGAACACATCCTATACATAAGATATTCTCCATAGTAAGTCCCTAGCTTGGTGTCCACGTGGCAACCAAGAATCCTGTGGATGCGTAAAAAGAACAGAAGAGAACACATCCTATACATAAGATATTATAGTAAGTCCCTAGATTGGTATCCATGTGGCAACCAAGAATCCTGTGGTCTCGGTAGGCCCTGTAGGGGTTTTCTTCCCCATATCCATGCCGCTGCCTGGGGTCCACGACACTGCTGACTCCCTCCTCTTCTTCTCATCTTGCATTTGTACTGTCCCTGAAAGGCTAGAATAGCAGTATTGAGAATGAAGGACAGGAGAAGAGAGGCCACAATTACACTGATATCCAAAGAGATGAAGTTATCACTAGGAAAGAGAATTACACACCAATATCCCTTATGAATATAGACACAAAAATCCTTAACAAATACCAGCAAAGTAAATGTAGCCACATATAAGAAGGACTGTATAACACAACTGTATAACACGACCTGGCATTTATCCCAGGAATGCAATGTTGGCTTACCATCTGACTAATGTAACATATCACTTTAATAGAATAAAAAACAAAAATCAAATGATCAACTCAATAAACACAGAAAAAGCATTTCCCAAAATCCAATACCATTTTATAACGTAAACACTCAACAAACCAGGAAGGGAAAAGGAACTTCTTCAACCCAATAAAAGGCATCTTGCAAAAACCACAGGCATCATTATACTTAACAGCAAAAGACTGAATGCTTTCCCACTAAGACAAAAAACGAGACAAGGATATCCATGTCACCCCTCTATTTAACATTGTTCTTCCGTTTCTAGCCAGGTCAAAAGAAAAGGAGGAAAGGAGGAAAGAACAGAAGGGAAGGGAAAGGAAGGGAAGGGAAGGGGAGGGGAGGGGAGGGAAGGGAAAGGAAGGGAAGGGAAGGGAAGG
>CM052807.1:13316157-13337330 GCA_028533885.1 Nasua narica
ATCATGTGTTCATGTGTCAGAGGAATTGACATTGTTAAGACAGCACTGCTCCCCAGATCGATCTACAGATTTCACACAATTCCTACCAAAATTCCCACTGGCTATTTTAGCAAAATTTGACAAAAAGATCCCAAAATTTAAATGGAAATTTGAGGGACTCAGATAGCCAAAACAATCTTGAGAAATAAGAAGCAAGCCGGAGAACTCACATTTTCCAATTTGAATTTACTACAAACTCATAGTATTCAAGACAATGTGGCACTGACATAAAAATAGACATATAGATAGATAAATGGAATAAAATTGGGAGTCCAGAAATAAACCGTCCCATTTATGCTCAATTGATTTCAGCAAGGATCCCAAGACAACTCTTCAACAAATGATGCCGAGACGACTGGATATCCACATGCGAAAGAATAATGTTGGATGTCTTCCTCAAACCATACACAAAAATTAACTCAAAATGTATTAGAACTAAAATAAGCAAGAATTAGAATTATAAAAGACTTAGAAGAAAACATCAGAATAAATGTTATTGAATTTGGATTTGTTGCACAGGTGACCAAAGAAAAAACAGATAGGGCGCCTGGGTGGCTCAGTTGGTTGGGCGACTGCCTTCGGCTCAGGTCATGATCCCGGAGTCCCGGGATCGAGTCCCGCATCGGACTCCCGGCTCTGCGGGAAGTCTGCTTCTCCCTCTGACCTTCTCCCCTCTCATTCTCAGTCTCTCTCTCTCTAGTGAATAAATAAAAAATCTTTAAAAAAAAAGAAAAAACAGATAAATTGTACTTAAAGTATCAAAACTTCTGTGCTATAAACTAAACCATCATTAAAGTGAAAAGACACCCACTTATAAGGAGGAAATACTGCAAATCATGTATCTGACAAGGAACTTATATCTAGACAACTTAGAAACCAAGAGAAAAGGACAACTCTATTTCAAAGTGGACCATGTGGGGCACCTGGATGGCGCAGTCAGTTGAGCATCAGACTCTTCATTTCAGCTCAGGTCTGGGTCTCGGGTCAGTTGTGGGATCAAGCCTGGATTGGGCTCCATGCTCAGCAGGGAGTCTGTTTCCTTCTTCTCCCTCTCCCTCTCACCCCCACCTACTCTCTCTCTCTCTCTCTCTCAAATGCATAAATAAATAAATCATTAAAAATGGACAATGTCTTTGAATAGTCATTCATCTATTACCCATAGCCATTATGGAAATGCAAATCAAAGCCACAATGAGATACACTTCACACCCATTGGGATGGCCAAGTATTGGCAAGAACACGGAGAAAATAGAAGCCTCCTATACTGCTGGTGAGGATGTAAAATGATACAGCCTTTTTGGAAACCAGTTTGGCAGTTCCTCAAAATGCTAAACCTAAGTTATCATATCACCCAAGAGCCCCACTCCTAGATATCCATCCAAGAGAATTGAAAATGTATATCTATACAAAGACTTGCATACAACTCTTCCTAAGGGCATAATTTGTAATAGCCAAAAATTGGAAACAACCATGATATCCATTAACTGATGAATGGCTAAATAAAATGTAGTCTATCCATGTGATGGACTATTATTTGGCAATAAAAAGACATGAAGCACCAATACGACACGGATGGACCTTGAAAACATTACAATAAGTAAAAGATGCCAGTCACAAAAGGACACATATTTATGATTCCATTTATATTAAGTGTCCGGAAAAGGCAAATCCAGAGACAGAAAGAGGTAAGTGGTTTCCAGGGCCTGGCAGAGCAGGCCTGTAGGAAGGGAATGGTGAAACAGTATGAGTTTCTTTTAGGGCAGATGGAAATGTTCTAAAATGAGATGGTGATGATCACTGCATTAATACTATGAATCCACTAGAAAAAAACCTGAACTGTATACTTTAAATGGATGAATTTTATAATATACGAATTATATCTCAATAAAACGGTTTTTTTAAGAGGGAAGAAAAAAAACATACCTACCCAGATGCCATATTTTTCCTTATTTACCACTGAGCTCACTATCTTCAGTGTCCTCCTCTCTTCGCACCCCCGATTCCCAGACACCTCATTCTTCCAACAGGGACCTGAGCTTCGCTCCTATGGTGAAATGCTCAGGGTAACTCCCAGTCTGGACTTTTTCTCTGAACTATATATGTAATATAATTCTTATGACATGTTATATAATTTATATTACATTATATATATTTTAAATTATACATTTATACATTCTAAATTTCAAATTTCTGAAATTAAAATTTTCAAAGGTCTACCCTCATCATCTACTCCAGGGGTCAGCCAACTAAGACCCACAGACCAATCTAACCTTTGGCCCATTTTGTTTTCATTTTTGCCTTTGTACTGCCCTGTAGTTTAGAATAGTTTTTACGTTTTCAAAGGGCTGTGTGTATGTATGTGTGTGTGTGTGTGTGTGTGTGTGTGTGTGTGTGTGTGTATATGACAAAAACCAAATGTGGACTGCAATGTCTAAAATATTTATTTACTATCTAGACCTTTATGGAACAAATGTGATGACTCTTGGATCTATATAATTTTTTTCTATGATTCACTGAGTGAAAAAAGGCAAGGGTGCAGGGTGGAGAGTGGTTAGGAGAGGGAGAAAACAAGAGGAAAACATATCTTTTCTTAACATGACTGTTCACAATAAAAAGAGTGGACTGTGGAAGCCAGGTTGTACAGATTCATGAGAGCTAATTATTAAATTTTCAAGAATTTTGTGAGCCAGTTGATCGCATGGTGAAGTCGACTATCATAAAAATGGTCACAATTTTCTCTCTTCCAGAGACCCAGCACACCTCTAAACGAAAAACTTCCTGAAAATCTCGTCCCTTCTCTCCTTTTCAGAAAAGAGAAGGTAAGGAAGAAGCTTGGAACCTGCTTTCTGATCCACTGGGAATGTGTAGGTAGCACACCACGGTACAAAGCTAGAAATGGAATAGACAGGAAGTACATAGGGCAATATTTGAGGTCCTCTAAAGAAACCTTAGAGTTTCACAGTGACTGTCTCCATTCCCCCTGCCCCCTGCCCCTACTCTGCTGGACACCCATTCTATGCACGATTATCTGCCAGGAGGATTTCCAGGCACAGGTCCCCCAAGGCAGCTGTGAGTTGAAGGACCCGGCCACAGCCAAGATTGCAGTAGGTAAAAAAACAAGCTCCTGGCGTTGACCCAGGTAATGGATTGCTAAGAAAGTCCATTTTAAAATGTTCTCACCACAAGAAAAGAAATGGTAATTATGTGACCTGATGAAGATGTTATACTTTGTATACCTGAAACTTACACAATGTTATTCCAATTACATCTCAATAAAGCTGGGGGGCAGAAGGGGCCACAATGGGAAGGGAAGATCTCCCCATCACCACTAGAGGGAGGGCAGATCCCACTTTGCACAAAGGTACTCGAAAGACCAGAACACTGGTCAAAATGAAGCCAAAAGGGAGAGGAAGACTGCAGAACAGAGGCAAGGAGGACGAGGTAGAGAGAAAAGGGTAATTGCTTTGTGTCTTCTACAAAGGGCCCCTAGATGCCAGCATCCAATCTGGATCTGGTGAGCAAAGGATAGCAGTGTGACCGAGAAAACGGGCATCAAAACCCTCAGCAAGTTTTCAACAAAGTACCCTTATCCTGTGCAGAATGGTGTCACAGCAGAGGCCTCCGGGTGGGAGGCTGGGAGAACATCCCCATTCCCCCCATCAACACTGATGATTGCCCTGCACGAAATCTTAATTCTCAACGATGTCTCATACTTCACGTTCATAGACAGTTTTTACATTTATTTACACTTTGTTAATTTAACACGATTTTATAAACTTGTTTTTAAAAGCTCATAAATAAATAAGACACACAGTTGACCCTTGGACAATGGATGCTTGAACTATGTGGGTCCCCTTATACGCGGATTTTGTTCGGTATAGTACTGTAAGTGTTTTTTCTCTTCCTTAGGATTTCCTTAATAACATTTGCTTTTCTCTAGCTTCCTTTATTGGAAGAATACAGTAGATAATACATCTAATATACAAAGTATGTGTTAATGGACTTTATGTTGTAGGTACAGCTTTCATCCAACAGCAGGCTATTAGTTAAGTTTGGGGGAAGTCAAAAGCTATATGCAGATTTTTGACCACATGGGGTTCAGCACCCCCCAACCCCACATTGTTCAAGGGTCACCTGTATTCTGCTCTGCAGAACAAACCTGTAAGGAGCCGAGAGAGAGACTGCTTACAAAACTGCCAACCGAGATCATCATAGTGTAACATGATAGAAATTAGGATTTTATTCATTAGAAATTAATACTCACTTTCCCATATAAAAAATCAAACTATAGCATCACTTTTTAACGCTCAGCGCTGAATTCAAAAGGCTTTTCCCAAGACATCTGGGTGCTCGCTTCGGCAGCACATATACCAAGACATCTGGGAACGTAAATTCCACACCTACCATTGTTTCTATGAGAAAAACATTTCCCAACAACCTACTTAGGAAAACCATTCCGAACAAAATGTGTTTGTAAGCCGGGCCAAAAAAAGTATGTGTATACCAGTTGTTTGAAAAGCTAAAAGTTACTTCCTCTCTGTTTTGCACCGTTAGGATGGTTTGGGTTTCTATCCTTGAGTTGGAACCACCAACACCATCACCAACAACCCTCACCTCCCCCCCCCCACACACACACACCGTCTTGCCTGAAGAGTTGCTTTGGCTGCCTCTTTCACAGTTAAAAGAAAATGGATTTCTGACGGCTATAGTTCAAGGTTGTTGGCCCCATTTTTGCTGCTGTGGTAACTTTTCCTGGCTCCGGAAAAGCTACTCTAAACTAATGTAAATTGGACAAGGTCACAGAGAGTGCTAAGAACAGAACTGGTAACCTACAAGCACTAAACCCAAGGCTCTCTTTCTATTTCTAGAGCAAAAAATGGGCACAATGTAACATTTCTCTCTGTTAAAGCAAAACCATTACAAGCGCATGGGACTGAAAAGAGGGCTTGTTAAGTCAACTTCACAAGTTGCCCTGAGCTCAAGACTGCTCTGAGCTAGTAGGAATTACAAGCTGCAAAGTTAATATGGTAATTTTACAGAAATGCAAAACTGTACCCAACTTCACCACACAGGCACTCTATCTGCTCCCAGCATCCGGGTAGAACCCATAAAAACATCCTTACGGTAAAGCCAACAGTGCATTAAACAGGTACAGCCTATTACTGTGCAGTTAAGGAGTGTTATTTAGCACAGACTGTTCCCAGCCCTCGGGATAGCTTTACAGGAATTGTTTTTATTTAATTATTATTTTTTCACGCAGTGTCTCATCAGTTAATTGACATGGCTTCATAACTCCTCCTCAGGACAACCAGTGAGAAGGGTCATGTTAAGGGATGCCTGGGTGGCTCAGTCAGTTAAGTATCTGCCTTCGGCTCAGGTCATGATCCCAGGGTCCTGGGATCGAATCCCTCAGCAGACTCCTTGCTCAGCAGGGAGCCTGCTTCTCCCTCTGCCAGCTGCTCTCTCTGCATGTGCTCTCTCTCCCTCTCTCTCTGTCTGAAAAATAAATAAATAAAATCTTAAAAAAAAAAAAAACCAAATAGAATAGTCATGTTAAGACAAGCAAGAAGAAAACCCAATAACAAGAGATAAGAAAAAGAAAAGCAGTGAAAAATCCAACCTCGGTGATCATCTAGATGATAAAGCCTCTCTCAGTTTCCTCTCATGTTCCTGTTCTTAAACCTGACTTCAGTATGTGACTCCATTAAGAAATAATGTTCCAAAAAAAAAAAAAGAAATAATGTTCCAGCAATGGCTCTGTTTTCCAATTTGGCCCTGATCTCCACTTTTGACCCCTGGAAGGTCACTCTTCCTGGCCTTCCATTGACACTGCCATTTAAGAAATACAGTATTATCCTTTAAGGAAAGAAGAACCTTGTCCATTTAGGAAGGACTTGCATGGACAGCATGATAAAATGGTCCAAGGATGGACCTTACCCCAGCGTCTTTCCAGAAGCCCCAGGTCAGAAGGTTATTTCATGGAAATGGTTAGGCTGTGTCTTAGAGAGATAACTGCATTTTATTTCCTAATTATTTCTAGCAGCAGATGTAAACAACCCATGGGACTCCTTCAAGGTCATTTCCAAATATAACAGCTGAGGATCCTGGCCACAACTGTGGTCAAAGGAGAGACTAAAAGGCCAGGAGACCATAGATGACACCATAAGAATAATGTCTTATACTAATTAAGCATGTACTGCGTGCCAGGTGCACAGAGAAACACAAAACATAACTTGAACAGGATAGATGGTATTTATAGTCACAAGAGCTAAAAGGGAAATTAGTGCAAGAAAGGGGGATTGAATGGGGTAGCAAAGAGAAGCCCTATTAAGGAATTTAAGGACAGATTTGAAGGGGAGCACCTGGGTGGCTCAGTGAGTTAAGCAACTGATTCCTGGTTTCAGCTCAGGTTATGATCTTGGGGTCATGAGGTCAAGCTCCAGGAGGGGCTCCGTGCTGGGGCAGAGCCTGCTTAAAGATTCTCTCTCTCTCTCTCTTCTCCCTCTGTCTCCCACCCCACTGGGATGCTTGCATGCTTGCTCCCACTCCCTCTCTCAAAAACACAAATAAATAAAAAGATTTGAAGGGAGTGAAAGAGTACCAAGCAGGTGTTTAGGAGAGAGCATTTCAGATAAACAGTAGAACAAATCCGAAGTTTCTTAGGAGAGAGGGTATGTGGTATGTCACAGAAACAGGAAGGCAAGAATCAGTATGGCAGAAACGCAGTGATTGTGAGGAAGCAGGAGAAGTCAGAAGGGCTAGAAGGGGCTAGATCATTTTCTTTACTCCGAAATAAATGGGAAGGTGTCAACGAAATGTAAGAGTAAGATGGGAAGATGTAAAATGTAAGCAGAGGAGTAGTGAGACCTACTTTAATGTTGGTAATATTGCTCTGGCTGTGTGCTGACCCCACATTCTGGTGTGGGGCAAGAATGGAAGCAGAGAAAGAGGTAAGGGGCCACTGCAATAATCCAGGTGAGAAATGGTAGAAGCTTCATCTAGGCTCGTAGCAAGGCAGGTGGTGAGAACTGGTCAGATTTGGAATATATCTTGAAGGCAGGGCGGCGAGATTTATGAATGCATTAAATGCTAGCTGAGAAAGAGGAGTCACAGAGGACTCCGAAGTTTCTGGCCCAAGCCACCAGGAAAATGGAGCTGCCACCTGCTGCGAGGAGGGATGTGGGCCAGAAATGGGCTTAGGGAAAGGGCCCTTCAGGGTCCCATCTATCCAGAAAGTGATATGCAAAGAGAACAGCATTTTACATCCAGAATCTTTAGAAAGACACGGCTCTCCTATCAAGAATTCCAATTCTACCTAAGTGATACCTCCCTCTTTCACTCTGTCATTATATACTCACTCAGTCACTTATTCATTCATTCCTTTATTCAACAAATGTTTACTGAGCGTTTATTGTGTGCCAAACAATACGCTTTTTCTTGGACATGCAGCAAGCAAGAAAATACTTGGTTCCTTTCCTTATGAAATTCACAACCTAAAGCGGAAGCAATAAACAATTATGCAAACATCCATACCTATAGATGCAACCAATAAACAAAGGCGTTGGGCACTTCAGTCATTCATTGCCCATGGCTACAGAACTGGGGAGAGAGGGCTAGAACGTCAGCGCAAGTTGTCTCTCTCCAGAGCCCACACACTTATGTTACTGGAGCAATAAAACACCAGCCAGTGCTGTTCACTGGAGACAGAACATAGCAGCCAAGGAGAATCAGAACTCGACCTGAACTCCTGCACCATGGCTGTTAATAGGACTGTCACAGAATCTTTTTTTTTTTTTAAGATTTTATTTATTTATTTATTTGACAAAGAGAGATCACAAGTAGACAGAGAGGCAGGCAGAGAGGGGGAAGCAGGCTCCCCGCTGAGCAGAGAGCCCAATGCGGGGCTCGATCCCAGGACCCTGAGATCATGGCCTGAGCTGAAGGCAGGGGCTTTACCCCACTGAGCCACCCACGCGCCCCCACAGAATCTTTTCTAGGCCAGAGCGCTCTCAACTCTAAGACAAGTTATGTAAAGACTAGATGATCTCTAAAGCCCCTCCTGGCTCTGAAACCATGATCCTATGATGCACAGTGGGAAATGTAGGCAAGTAGATGTGGGAAGCACCAATCCAAACTTGACTCCCTCCACAGTTTTGCCTGGGTCTAGACCTGTGTGTGAGGTTGGAAGTCATGGACCCTTGGAAGTCATGACCAAGTCCTTCACTGCTCTGGGCTGTGAAGGATCTGGAAAAGCAGCAGGAACAGGGAGAGGAGGAAGACGTGAGCAGGTGGGACCCCTCTCAGAGGTGGAGACAGAAAGAGGAAATCCAAGAATAGCAGATCCCATGAAGTTGCCCCTCTGTTGAGATGCCCTGAGGGCATGATTTCTTGTCAAGCCTACAACAGACAATATACGGGACTCCTAAGCAGATGAGTGTGATCCTGGGAAATTTAGATCCTTCATCTTCTAGGTCCCAATTTTCTCACCTGCAAAAACAAGGCTAGATAATTTCTAAGCTCAGTAATCTAGGACCTCACCCTCCTGTAGCCTCAGCATCTCTGTACCCTAACTACATTTCCAAAATAAAGTCCCGCCCTTTAGAATGTACTCCTTATCAAATCTGCAAGTTTCATTCAAAGAGTCATCAGATCTAACAGTATAATTCTAATAATAATTCAAGTCAGATATCCACCACAGAAGAAACATTTCAGTGTTTGGTTAAAGAATCCCAAAGTTCAGCTACCTTTTTTCAGTATTTATTTATATTTATTTCTAAAATATAATTTTTAATCACCGTACATTGACCGCAATCACAATGTTCTTCCTAGAACTCTGGTTATGTCCTAAAACATCTTCAAAATACCTAATAATGGAAAAATATGGGTTATTTTCTATTTATTAAATACAAATCACTTGTCAGTGTTGGTATACTAAATTAATGACATCAACCACAGAATACAATGTCTCAAAATAGCCCACCTTACACTGACACATTCTGATTTTAAATGCCTAATTAAATCAATTAAGTAAAATAATCTTGTTTCATAAGTAGAGAAAATGAAGTTTATAAAAATTCTGGAATGGCCCCAATTCACATAGCACTAAAAGGTCCCAATAACTAAATCCAGGATTACTGCATATAAACTCCTGACTCAAACCACCAAATTATTATTACTATCAACGAAAACCAGTTTTAAAAAAAAGTAATTCTGTTGTACACATAATAAAAAAATATGAAGTTTTAGTTTCTTGGTAAAAGTAATACAATTAAATGAATGGGGATAAAACCCTTGTCATTCACCCAGGAATTTACCACCTTCCACCTGCGTAACAAGTTCAATTACTTAAGCCACGGAGAGTTTGCATATGTGCATATGTGTTTAATCTTCACTGGTTAAGATCCATGTATAAATATTTTAATCAAGTTTAAATTAAATATGCTTAAAATACACAAGTATAAATATGCACATTAAATAGAAAAATATTGTAAGATGTTTGAAAAAATTATTATTATTTTTTTAAAGATTTTATTTTATTTATTTTAACAGAGAGAGAACCCAAGCAGGCAGAGAGGCAGGCAGAGGCAGAGAGAGGAGCAGGCTCCCCACCGAGCAAGGAGCCCGATGCGGGACTCAATCCCAGGGCGCTGGGATCAAGACCTGAGCTGAAGGCAGCTGCTTAACCAACGGAGCCACCAGGCGTCCCTATTTTGGTTTTCCTAAAGTATGCTTTCATCAACCTGTTCCACTACCCGAGACACATCCCGATCACCATATTATCAACATACCCACCTAAACACTGCTTTATGGCCTCCATACGGTAATTAACAAAGGCCTTGCTCTAAAAAGGTTATTAATCCAAATATCCACAGAGACATATGTATTTCAGAGAGAGAGGCCCTGAGTTGGGTGCTGCAAATTTCCATTGGGTTACCAGGGAAAACAAAAGTTGTTTGTTAAACAATATAACTTCCAAACGTTCACAAGCCCTACCTTTTTTTTCTTCTCTCACCCTCTCCAACTCTCTTGATGTCTTTCCCTCTCAACTCATTCTTTCTCCTTTAATACTCCCCCAACACAGTAGCCTCACAACCCTTATGCATAGGTTCACTTTCCAAGGCTTCAGTTACCCACAGAAGTTTGGTCAAAAGGTCAGTAGTAGCCGAATGCTACGTCACAATGACCTCATCTCATTGGGGAGGTATTTTATCATCACACATCATCACAAGAAGGGTGAGTATAGTACAGTAGGACATTTTTAAAAAGAGAGATCACATTCACATAATTATTGCAGTATATTGTTATAAGTATTCTATTCTGTTATTGTTAATCTCTTACTTGAGTAATTTACAAATCAAGCTTTATCGTAAGTATGTATGGGTAGAAAAAACATAGTATATCTAGGGTTCAGTACTATTTCTAAAGTTCCAGACATCTACTGGGGGTCTGGGAAGTGTTCCCTCCCCTGCCCATGGGGGGACTACTATATGGCATGGTTGGTTATCTTTAAGACATTCGTCACTATGAATAATTTATCCCTTCATCCATTCATTTAACAGACATTAACTATGACCTACTATGTGCTTGGCACAGTGCTGGCTTCTGAGCATCAAACATAAATGACAGTGTCCCTGCCTTCAGGGAGGATGAAATATAGCAGCCCCTGGGCTCCACAGTTAATGAGCGGGGAGTGAGTCACTGTGGTGAAAACCAGGTAGTACCTGCCCTTTCCTGTAGGACATGTATTTTTCCCATCTTCTTTCCCAGTCACTGCTCTCACAAACTGTGAGCTCCCTGAGTCCTGGAACCACCCATCAGTCATTTCTATGGCCCTGGCTTCTAACACAATACCTGGCACACACTGAGCCTCCTAAAGCTTTGCATGAATAAACGAATGCATCTGAGTAAACGAAATTGGGTAATCAGGATGCAGCGTGAACGACTTTTTAAAAGATGAGATTGAATTAACCATCTCCTTTCTTCCCCCAAAGTGGATCTACCCTAGGTACCAGAATTTGGGTGGGATCCTGGTTTCCTAGGCACAGACAGTCCTACTTTGGAAGAAAACGCCTCCGTTGCCTTCCCAGAAGAATCGCATCATCACCTTGTGCACAAAATCCCCTCAGAGCCCTCCGCAGGTGAGAAGAGGGTGGACCAGCCGGCCCGCGGCGCCCTCGCCTGCCCTCTTCGCGGGTCTGCTCCAAGAAAGGCGCGCGGCTCCCGTGAACTTTTTTTTCCCCCATTAGAAGTTTGGTCAGTTAAAGGATAGAACCTCCTTCGCGAGTCCAGTTAGAGATGAGTGCCGAAAAGAGCTGAACGTGCCCCGAGAACAAGTGTGCAGAAAGCTAGGGTCTCGGGCAACCCCGGCGGCGCCCGGCCTTCGAGGCGGAGAGGAAGAGCTTGCGGACTCCGAGAGACCCGAGGGGGCGCACTGGGGGGAGCAGCCGGAGGCCGGTGCTCCCGGCGCGCTCGCCCTGGGAGAAGCCGCCCAATTACCAGCACTCACCACCGAGGCTCCCGAGACGCCCAATAGCAACTGCAACGACGTGAAGCTTCAGCCCCCCCCTCCTCCTCCCTCGACCGGGGTCTACTCCGTCGGGGCTGGCGCGTTTCAGAGGACCCCAAACCTCGCGCTCCGAGCTCCGGGTCCGGTCTCGCCGGCGTCCCCACCCTCCAGCGTCGCCACCGCGCGCCGGCTTCTCGCTCGTCTGGCCTCCGTCGTCCCGCGTCCGGAAGCGCGATGGCCTCAGCGCAGCCCCGGGTAAGAAGCCACGCAATATCCTAGTCGCACTGTTTGCAACCTCCGACAAGCCCCGGCTCGCCACTCCAGGGGGGGCACGCCAAGGTCACCAGAATAGGCGCGACTACCTCCACCTTCACTACCCCCCCTCAAGAGCCCTCCCTTTCTGAGGTCTCCGGGGTCGGGTACCTCTCGCGTCCCTCACCCCAGCTGGGGTCTCCCCCTCTGGCACCCCTCATCCCATCGGCATCCCTCCCTGCCTTTGCCCTCCCGGGGGTCCCCACCCCCTTTGGTAACGCTCACTTTGTCTCCCGGGCGGCACTGCCTCGTCGTAAGTCTGCCCTCCGTATCCTCCGCGAACGAGGGGAGGAGATGTGCCTCCCACTCGCTCAAGGGGAGCGGCGGGGAAAGCGACGCAAACTTCTGCTGCACTTACTTCGGGCCGAGGCTGCCGCCCCCTCGCCTCGCCTCTCTCTCCCACAGGCAGCTGCTCGGCGGCGACCTGGAGCCACCGCGCTCGCATGCCCCACACCCGCGCAGCTGCGAAATGCGCAGGACCCGCGGGGTCTCTCCCGGGCGAGCGCGCCCAGGGCCGGAGTCCCGGCGCCGACGTCCGGCCGCGGCGCTCGGCTGCGAGCTGTGCAGCGGCCGCCTCCAGCCGCCCGGGGAGGCTGCGCACGGCGCCGCGCGCCCGCTCCTCCGCCGGGTCCTTTCTGTCCGAGTTGCAGTTTTCAGTGCCTGCCAGGACTGCAGCACCCTCTCCGTCCTTCCCCGGAAACGACTTTCAATTCACCTGGAGGCTCGCGATGCTCCTCCGCGGGCGGGCAGGGTGACGGCGGGTGCAGAGGAGAGGGAGGAGCGCGGGAGCGGCGCCTGCCCGAGTGCGCCTCCAGCTTCCGAGGCGAAGAGCGCGCAACCCTCTCCAGCCGCTCTCCTCGGGACTGCAGTCCTGACGTCACCCCCCCCACCCCGCGGAGGAGCGGTTTGGAGGGTGGGGTGCCGGGAGCGAGGACGCGGGAGTGTGAGCGGGAGTGTGAGCGCGTGTGTGTGCACGCGCGCGTGTGCCTCGCGAGGCTGGGGACTGGTCGGAACCGCAGCTGGATGTGCGACGAGCCAGAAACCGAGCTCCCTGCAAACAGGCGCCGAGGGGCTGCCGCGAACAGCCGGGGGCGCTCGCTTCCAGGTTGGGGCGAGGATACTACCTACCGCGAGTTTGAAGGCGACGGGAGAAAACGAATTAACGCGATAGGGGCCGTGGGAGAGCGGGAGTTGGGCGCTGTCTTTCCCCAAAGTTGCAGGATGCTCTGGACGCCTTTAAAAAGCTACGCTGGAGGTTGAGGAGGAAGAGGGGAGTAAACCTTGCGAGAGGGTTGATCTTCACCTCCTATAGGAAGGAGGCGGGGTGGGGATGGGGGTGGGAAGGGCCCTCTCAGGGTCCTCCACCCCTGCCGAGAGGTTCTAGGAAGGAGCCCGCTTTGGTCCGCCAGGGGTGCCTGTCGCCTACTCTTGAGCAGACATCCAACCCGCTGCCGCTGTGTACTGAGAAGTTGCTGCAAAGGGATCAAAGGGACCGGGCTTTACCTACCTAATTCCTCGCCCTGCGTGAACCAGGGGGAGTTTCCGCCACAGCTGGACGAAGGCACCCGGAACGAAAGAAAGAGGTCAAGGCCCAGACTGGGCTCTAGATGCGCGATACCCTGCCCTTGGGTTCTGGGTCTCAGGCTGGTGGTCAGAACTCTGCGCAGAGTCCCTGGAGACCTTCAGTGTTACAAGGCCCACAGTTTGAGTCTTTGCCACACTCCAGATCCTTACTCTTGAAAGAGACCTAAGTACCGCCCAACTTTCCTCGTTCTCTGAAGTTCTCCTGGGGACCAAAAATGGAAGACAATTTCTGCGGAGAAACTCAGTGAAGGATCTTCGAGAGGTTCTGGGATGGCTAAAGTTGTCCCTGGCGCGTTTGTCCCTTAGCCGCTAGCGATCCAGTTATCTTTGGGACAGAGTACCTGGCTCCGTGCGCCTGCAGCGCTCTGCACCGCGAGGCTGTGCCCTGCTGGGAGTGCCCGCCTCCCGCCGCCTCCCGGCTGGAGCAAAATGTGCAGTGCGCTCCCTGCGAGGCCGGATCCGCTGTCAGCAGCTAAATGTCAGGTGCGCACTGCGGTGACCGCAGCAGCCCCTAGCAATTTTGCCCTCGTTAAGGGGCACCGATTTTTAACGCCAGCGTCTTCTTTCCTGAACGTCGATTTCTGATATGCCTCGTGTTCATTAAAATATTTGGTTAAAACGGAGAGGGTGAAGTGTGGGAAGCGGGAAGTAAACAGAATGGAAGAAAAAAAAAAAAAGATCCCTTGTCCACAAATAATTTTTAACTTCAGCTTCTTAAAGTTACTAAAAGTCGGCTCAGCCCTACTTGAAGCAGCAGGAAGTTTCATTGCATTCTCGAATCTCAAGTGGAAGCTTAACAGAATAGAAGAAAATTTGGGATCTTGGTCCACTGTCTTAGATTTAAAAGTCTCAGGAATTCCCACATTTAAAAATTAGAATTCTAGCTAATCAGATATTATATGGATATTCTCAACTGTGAGTCAGATTTAACAAATAGAATAATTAAAATAGCTAAAGATGCAGCATGTCCCTGATTTAAAAGAACAGGAAGCTTTCAGAGAAGGACATAGGGTATCAGCCTCCAGGTCCTCTTGAAATGGTCCTTTATTTTGAATATGTAAGTTGGAAAACACCCTGTCATCACAAAGCAATTACATAACTAGCTCCTAATTATGCATGTTTCAGAAACAATGATTCCTCAGTAGGAATGACAGTTCCTGAAAATGTTAATTCAGATTAACGGTGTAGGAATGAGCAAGGCATTGACAAAGGAATGGTTTGAAAACAAGATTGTGAGGTGGCAGCTAACCTGGTACGTATGAACCTTCTAAGCTGGGGCACAATTTTGCTTCCTAGTTTTCCATGTCAGCAGCTAATTAGTAATGCTCTCTTCACAGGTATGACATCGAGCTGGCATAGCCCAGGTAAGTCATGGCTATTTAAGGTGGCGGGCCTAAGTACTCCTTCCTTGATTTCCTATTATATTCTGTTCACAGCTCCAGGATAACTTTTTTTCACAGTCTAATGTGATTGGTTGTTTGCAAGTCTGTCTCCCTTCTAGATTGAAAATCTCCTTCAGAGCAGGAATTTTGTCTTTCTTTCCACAGGACCCAAGACAGTGCCTGGTAAATGATAGGCACTTAATAAATACATGTTGACTGACTTAACTGCTTTTTAAAGAGTCTAAAATAACTACATGTTAAAATCTATGTGTTCCAAACTGTTTCATGCCAGCTATGTGAAACAAAATGTATACAAAATGTATACAGTGTGTGTATATATATACATATTTATATATGAAATGAAAAGGGGAGGAAAAAATCATTTCTCAAAAGGGTAACTGTCAGTGGCTGAGTTGGAGTTTAAATTGTCCAGAGAAACATCCCCTTATCCTAGGATCTTAGCCCATGAGAATCTTCCCATGATTGTCAATTGACATTTACGTAGTTTAGGTTTGGTGTTTGAAGCACAGAAGCACTGTCCAAAGTGCATTGCAAATATTTTCCCACTGGTCAGAAAGCAGCAAATCATTTCAGTGGGGTCTATGCATTTCTGATGGGTTAAGAGATTAGCTCAGCTCGCCCCGGACTTGGCCCTAATCAGTGTGAGGATGGCTCACAGGTCCGGACACTGCCAATATGGCCCCGTAGGCTGCAGGCCAGTGCTTCTGCGACCACGATCTCTAACACAGAACACCTGTGGCCAGGCAGTTCCATCAACGGGCACAGTCCAGGGACCAGCTGGAAAATTATCTACCTGTACACACCAGTCCGTAGCTACCAGAGGCAGAATATCATGTTTACAAAGAAGGAACAGCTCTATTGGGAGTCAGGGTGGGGGGTTTTCAAAGGGGGCACTTTTTAAATATAACAGTAGCTTTTTACCTCACACTCTGCAGCTATTAAAGCCTCTACACCAAACCTTTTAGCAAATAAATGTTGGCAAAACTATGGAGACTCATAATTCTGTTTTACCAGAAGCCATCTCCTGAGCAAAACAAGCTCTGTGACTCAACTTCTTATTTTCTGCAACAACAACAATAACAAAAAACCAAAAAAAAGAAGAAGGAAGGAAGGAAGGAAAAAGGGACAAGAATGAAGATTAAAATTATTTCATGTAGGAAAACAGTATGGAGGTTGAGGTTAAAAAAGTTAAAAAGTCCAAAACAGAATTACCTTCTAGTGGCCCAGCAATTGCCACTACTAGGTATTCACCCAAAGAATAAAAGAACACTAATTCAAAGGGTTACATGCACCCCTGTGTTTATTGCAGCATTATTTACAATAGCCAAGATATGAAAGTAGCCCAAATGTCCACTGATTGATGAATGGATAAAGAAGATGTAGGACACACACACACACACACACACACACACAGTAGAATGTTAAGCAACCATAAGAAAGAATGAAAACTTGCCATATGCAATGACATGGATGGAGCTCGAGAGTATAATGTTGAGCAAAATAAGTCAGAGAAAGACAAATACCCTATGATTTCACTCATATGTGGAACTTAAGAAAGAAATGAGCAAAGGGGGAAAAGTAAGAGAAAGAGAGAGACAAACTGAGAAACAGACTCTTAATTATAGAGAAGAAACTGATAGTTCCCAGAAGGTGGGGGGCACGGACATGGGTGAAGCAGGGGATAAGGATTGAGAGGGGCACTTATCCTGCTGAGCGCAGGGTGTCCTATGAGGTATTGAGTCACTATATTGTACACCTGAAACCAATAGAACATGGTATTTTAACCAACTGGGATTAAAATAAAAACTTAAAAAAATGAAAAAAATTTATTTCACATAGGGCTAACCTAAAAAACCAATTAACACATATATCTTGTGAGGTGCCTGGGTGGTTCAGTTGGTTTAACCGGCTGCCTTCAGCACCGGTCATGATCCCAGGGTCCTGGGATCAAGCCCCGCATTGGGCTCTCTGTTCGGCGGAGTCTGTTTGTCCCTCGCTCTCAGCACCTCCCCCCCCCACCACCACTCGTGTGCACCCTCTCTGTGTGTCTCTCTCTCTCAAATAAATAAAGTCTTTATTTTTTTTTAAATAAAGGCTTTAAAATAAAAACCATATATATCTTATATATATTCATTCTATGCATTTGTAAAGAGAGATTATGGTCAAAATAATTTTAATAAACCTGTCCAATTATGTAGATACTACATTTTTTAAAAAGAATGAAAAGAACCTAAAATAGTCCTTGATAAAGAAAGCATCAAAAATGGTAAACATTTGTTTTCAGGACATAGTAAAATTGCAATAAAACACGGGAATTTTCCTGTAAGTTCTCTCTGGACTTGGATTTGCTCTTAATATTTTATGCCTCATGATATATTAATAGCTTTGTATTTGAACTGTATAGTTTTGTACAGTACCCTCTAATTCTGGTAGAGTTAACCTCAAAGACAAAATCTAAATGGCTGATTTATTTTAAGAAGTTAAACTTCTAAACTGATAAATTCAAATTTCAGAAATGACATAAGCAAAACAAGTAGTTGGCATAATATATTTATAAATAGTACTCTTTTTTTATTTTTATTTTTTTTTTGGTTTGAGCGACTGCCTTCAGCTCAGGTCATGATTCTGGACTCTCGAGTCCCACGTTGGGCTGAGCAGCAGGTCTGCTTCTCTCTATGACCTTCCCACTCTGATGCTTGCTTTCTGTCATTCTCTCTCTGTCTCAAATAAATAAATGAATAAAAATCTTTATAAATAATACTTTTAAAGTACCATTACAGGTTAACAATAATTTTGTAATTAAAAATTGGATTTGACTGGTGTTATTATATTTTAAATATTATAACATTTAACTTATACATGTGTTTATATGTTATAATGCTACTTTACCAGAGCTTTTCTTTTTTTAAAATTTTTTTTAACATATAATGTATTATTTGCATCAGGGATACAGGTCTGTAAATCATCAGGCTTAAACAATTCACAGCACTCACCATAGCACATACCCTCCCCAATGTCCGTAACCCAGCCACCCAATCCCTCCTCTCCCACCCCCCAGCAACCCTCAGTTTGTTTCTCGTGATTAAGAGTCTCTTACGGTTTGTCTCCCTCCCTAGTCCCACCTTGTTTCATTTTTTCCCTCCCTACCCCCATAACCCCCCGCCCTGCCTTTCAAATTTCTCATATTAGAAAGATCATATGATAATTGTCTTTCTCTGATTGAGTTATTTTGCCTCGCATAATACCCTCTAGTTCCATCCATGTCATTGCAAATGGCAAGATTTTGGTTTTTTGATGGCTATATAGTATTACATTGTATATACATCTTCTTTATCCACTCCTCTGTTGATGGACATCTAGGTTCTTTCCATAGTTTGGCTATTGTGGACATTGCCATTATAAACATTCGGGTGCACGTGCCCCTTCGGATCACTACATTTGTATCTTTAGGGTAAATACCCAGTTTTGTAATTGCTGGGTCTTAGGGTAGCTCTATTTTTAACTTTCTGAGGAATCTCCATACTGTTTTCCAGAGTGGCTGCACCAGCTTGCATTCCCACAAACAGTGTAGGAGGGTTCCCCTTTCTCCGCATCCTCACCAACATCTGTCGTTTCCCGACTTGTTAATTTTAGCCATTCTGACTAGTGTAAGGTGGTATCTCATTGTGGTTTTGATTTGTATTTCCCTGATGCCGAGTGACATTGAGCACTTTTTCATGTCTGTTGGCCATTTGGATGTCTTCTTTGCAGAAATGTCTGTTCATGTCTTCTGCCCATTTCTTGACTGGATTATTTGTTCTTTGGGTATTGGGTTTGATAAGTTCTTTAAAGATTTTGGATACTAGCCCTTTATCTGATATGTCATTTGCGAATATTTTCTCCCATTATGTCTGTTGTCTTTTGGTTTTGTTGTCTGTTTCCTTTGCTGTGCAAAAGCTTTTTGTCTTGATGAAGTCCCAGTGGTTCATTTTTGTCATTGCTTCCTTTGCCTTTGGCGATTTTTCTAGGAAGAAGTTGCTGCAGCTGAGGTCGAAGAGGTTGCTGCCTGTGTTCTCCTCAAGGATTTTGATGGATCCCTATCTCATGGTAAGGTCTTTCATTCATTTTGAGTCTATTTTTGTGTATAATGTAAGGAAATGGTCCAGTTTCATTCTTGTGCATGTGGCCGTCCAATTTTCTTGACACCATTTGTTGAAGAGACTGTCTTTTTATCATGGACTTTCTTTCCTGCTTTGTCAAAGATTAGTTGACCATAGAGTTGAGGGTCCATTTCTGAGCTCTATATTCTGTTCCATTGATCTGTGTGTCTGTTTTTGTGCCAGTACCACACTGCCTTGATGATTACAGCTTTGTAATAGAGATTGAAGACTGGAATTGTGATGCCGCCAACTTTTGATTTTCTTTTTCAATGTTTCTCTGGCTATTCAGGGTCTTTTCTGGTTCCATATGAGTTTTAGGATTATTTGTTCCATTTCTTTAAAATAAATTGATAGTATTTTGATAGGGATTGCATTAAGTGTGTATATTGCTTTAGGTAGCATAGACGTTTTCACAATATCTGTTCTTCCAATCCATGAGCATGGAATGTTTTTCCATTTCTTTGTGTCTTCCTCAGTTTCGTTCATGAGTACTTTATAGTTTTCCGAGTACAGATTCTTTGTCTCTTTGGTTAGGTTTATTCCTAGATATCTTATGGTTTTGGGTGCAATTGTAAATGGAATCGACTCCTTAGTTTCTCTTTCTTCTGTATTGCTGTGGTGTATAGAAATGCAACTGAATTCTGTGCATTGATTTTATATCCTGACACTTTACTGAATTCCTGTATGAGTTCTAGCCATTTTGAAGTGGAGTCTTTTGAGTTTTCCACATAAAGTATCATATCTGCAAAGAGTGAGAGTTTGACTTCTTCTTTGCCAATTCAATGCCTTTTATTTCTTTTTGTTTTCTCATTGCTGAGGCTAGGACTTCTAGTACTATGTTGAATAGCAGTGGTGATAGTGAACATCCCTGCTGTGTTCCTGACCTTAGGGGAAAAGCTCTTGGTTTTTCCCCATTGAGGATGATATTCACTGTGGGTTTTTCATGGAATGGCTTTTATGATATAGAGGTATGTACCCTCTATGCCTACACTGTGAAGAGTTTTGATCAAGAAAGGATGCTGTACTTTGTCAAATGCTTTTTCAGCATCTACTGAGAGTATCATATGGTTCTTGTTCTTTCTTTTATTAATGTATTGTATCACATTGATTGTTTTGTATTTTTTTAAGATTTTATTTATTTATCTGACAGAGAGAGAGAGATCACAAATAGGCAGAGAGGCAGGCAGAGAGAGGGGGGGAAGCAGGCTCCCTGCTGAGCAGACAGCCCCATGCAGGGCTCAATCCCAGGACCCTGAGATCATGACCTGAGCCGAAGGCAGAGGCCTTAACCCACTGAGCCACCCCAGTGCCCCTGATTTGCGTTTGTTGAACCAACCTTCCAGCCCATGAATAAATCCCACTTGGTCATGGTGAATAATCCTTTTAATGTATTGTTGGATCCTATTGGCTAGTATTTTGGTGAGAATTTTTGCATCCATGTTCATCAAGGATATTGGTCTGTAATTCTTTTTGATGGGGTATTTGTCTGGTTTTCAGATCAAAATAATGCTGGCCTCATAAAATGAGTTTGGAAGTTTTCTTTCCATTTCTATTTTTTGGAACAGTTTCAGGAGAATAGGTATTAATTCTTCTTTAAATGTTTGGTAGAATTCCCCTGGGAAGCCATCTGGCTCTGGGCTCTTGTTTGTTGGGAAATTTTTGGTGACTGCTCCAGTCTCCTTACTGGTTATGAGTCTGTTCAGGTTTTCTATTTCTTCCTGGTTCAGTTTTGGTAATTTATAGGTCTCTAGGAATGCATCCTTTTCTTCTAGATGTCAAATTTGCTGGCGTATAGTTGCTCATAATATGTTCTTATAATTGTTTGTATTTCTTTAGTGTTAGTTGTGATCTCTCCTCTTTCATTCATGATTTTATTAGTTTGGGTCCTTTTTCTTTTCTTTTTGATAAGTCTGGCCAGGGGTTTTTTCAAAGAACCAGCTCCTAGTCTCATTCATTTGTCTTACTTTTCTTTTGGTTTCTATTTCATTGATTTCTGGTCTAATCTTTATTAATTCTCTTCTTCTGCTGGGTTTAGGCTTTATTTGCTGTTTTCTCCAGCTGCTTTAGGTGTAGGGTTAGCTTGTGTACTTGAGACCTTTCTTGTTTCTTGAGAAAGACTTGTATTGCTATATACTTTCCTCTCAAGACTGCCTTTGCTGTGTCCCAAAGATTTTTGAACAGTTGTGCTTT
>CM052807.1:13344682-13390585 GCA_028533885.1 Nasua narica
AAGGGTATGAGATCTGCCATCATGAATATGGCTGGTGCTCTCTGGTGCCAATGATAGTCAATCCTACTTCTGCTGTGTTTCCTGTGAAGGAAAGTTCCCTCCCTTGTGTATATACACCTCATTACTGAGGATCATAGTCGGGCTGCTTCATGTGCTTAGGGACTTGGAGAGGGTTCCATGAAATGCCTCATTCGTTTTTACTAGCATTCTCTCCAAGTCGCTGACACAAGGGGACATGGACGAGAGGATCATCTGAGTGACAGACATTTATGGTTCTCAAAATGATCCCTTCCTTGCTACAGCCCAGCTCCGTTAGACCTATCCTCTCTGAGAATGTGTTGAGCATATGTATGAGTTCCTTCTTGGCCATTGGTGGTTGCTACCGTTCATTGACTCACTCACTCGGCATCCCACCCGCCGGAGCTGGAGAGGCCGGAAAACTACCAACTTCATTTCCCACAGTTGCTCTACCTAAACTTTAGGATTCAAGGTAGGGCTCAGTGATAGATACACTCCCACAAGCTTTTCATGGCCGCTCATGGGCAAACTGCTCATGATCCCCTGTCACCATTGCTTCTATGATTCCCTGGAAAGCAATGCAGATCAGGCAAAGGGACATGGGTTGTTCCTTCTTAAATTTTTGGTAAAAACCCTCCATATCCCTTGGGCTGTTTTGTTCTTGTTCTGACTGCCACCTGTATACACATTTTTGGAAGTGGAGATGGATGTACACCCTGGATCAAAATACAGGCTTTTCTTGTCTGGAAGACTAACACAAGGATTCATATACTTCTAATGTAGGCAGTTTCTTTTAAAATGCAAGCGAAAATCCAATTATTTTATGTTGATTATTTTTAGTATTTGTCCCATATATGGGACATATGTCACATTTCTGGCTTCCCAACACTTTCCAACACCTTTCTAATTTGGGGGAAATGTTCCACTTTGTGAGTTTCACCTTTTCAAGATTAAACATGTGGATGTCTCATTTGTTCAACCTCCTTTGCAGCTAGAGCACAGGGAGGAAACTGGGTGCCAGTAGTGTGTTACACCCCCGGGAGACTTCAGTCCAGAAGTGGGCAACGTGAGAAACCACTTCTGTGCAGAGCATTCATTTTACTGGAGAGAGTGATGGCAAAGCCTCTCGGCTTTTAGCAGCAGCTATGATTGCAAGGCAGAGTCCTTACAAGTGGGCTCAGGGCTGGCAAGAGGAACAGCTGAGGCCAAGTTAAGTTGTAGGCAGCTTTGCAAAGTCACGTATGTAGTGCAGTGGCAACAATGGCCCTATTTCCCCTCTAGCTCATTCTACGGTGTGGCTTAAAAGTGTTAGCGGAATATTAGCCAGGACCTTGTTGTTCTCCGCTGGGATTATGTGGAACCTATAGATCAATTTGAAGTGAATTGATGCCTGATCAGTTTTAAGTCTTTCAACACATGGCACAATATAGCTCTCCTTTTACTTAAATCTCCCTAAAATTCTTCTTAGCATGGTTTGTAGTCTTGAACTTTGCTTGTCAGACTCATCCCCAATATTTCATAATGTTGGTACTGCTGTCATGATATTTTTTAAATTTCAGTTCCTGATAGCTCATTGCTAATACACAGAAGCACATTGACTTTTGTTTGTTGGTGCTGTATCCTGCAACTTTTCTAAGTTGTTATTAGTTCTAGTAACTTTTTTGCACGTTGCTCTCCAACTTTCCCTGTAGACAACCATGTCACGTGTGGAAAAAAAACAAACTAGTTTTACTTCTTCCTTTTTGATCTTGATGCCTTTTACTTTTTTTTTTTCCTTGCCTGGTTGCACTGGCTGAAAACTCCATGTGATTTATCTATAGAAGTGATGAGATTGCAAATTGTTGCCTTGTTTCTTATCTTAGGGGGAAAACATTCAGTTTGGTTTGATTTGCTAGTTTGGTTAAGAATTTTATATCTATGTCCTCTAGGCATATTGCTTTGTATTTTTTTTCTTGTGATATACTTGTCTGGTTTTAGTACAAGGGCATGTCATCCACATAGAATGAGATGGAAAGTATGCCCTATACTTCAGTTTTCTGGAAAAGTTCATATAGAATTGTTAATTTCTCCCCCAAAATGTTTAGTAAAATTACCAATGAAAATAGGATTTTTCTTTTTAGGGAGGGTTTTAACTATACATTCAAGTACTTTGAAAGATATAGGGCTATTTAGGTTATCTGATTTCTTCTTGAGTGGGAGCTTTAGTGCTTTGTGTCTCTCAAAGGATTTGTTCTTCAAAGGTGTCAAATTCATTGGCATAAAGTTCTTCATAATATTTCTTTATTACCCACTTATCATCTGTAAAAATCTGTAGTTACATTCCTCTTTTATTCTTGATACTGGTAACTTATGTCTTCTCTTTTTTGATTCTGATAAATAGTGTTATCAATTTTATTTATTTATTTTTTTCTAAGAACCAGCTTTTGATTTCACTGATTTTTTTCTCCTGTTTCTTTATTTTCTATTCTAATCTTTAATCATTGTCCTATCTTCTGTTTACTTTGGGTTTAATTTGCTCTTTTCCTAGTTTCTTAGAGTGGAAACTGAAGTCATTGATTTGAGAAAATTTTTATCTAATAATATAGACATTTAGTGCAATAAATCACCCTCTAATAACTGCTTGAAAAGCATCCCGCATACTTTGATATTTTTTGTTTTCATTTTCATTCAGTACAAAATACTTTATAATTTCCTTCTGATCTCTTAATTACCCACAGGTTATTTAGAAGTATGTTATTTAATTCCCAAATATTCAGAAAATTTTCAGCACCTTCCAGTTATTAATTTCTAACTTAATTCCACTGTGGTCTAAGAACCTGTTGAGACATTTTTATGGTCCAAAACTCAATCTGTCTTGGCAAATGTTCCACACCCATTTGAAAGGAATGTGTATTCTGTTGCTATTAAAGTTTTCTATAAATATCAATTAGGTCAGGTTGATTTACAGTGTTATTCAAATGTTCTATATCCTTACTAATATTTTGTCTACCTATCTGATCAGATAGATTTAATTCTCTAATTGCATTTGTGGATTTTTCTCTTTCTCCATGCAGTTCTACAAGTTTTTTGATGTATTGAAACTGTTTTACTAGGTACATAAAATTTTAGGATTTTCGTGTCCTCTTAATAAATTGAAGTCTTTATCCTTGTGAAATTATCGTTTATCCAACATAATATTCTTTGTTCTGAGGTCTACTTTGTCTGTTATTAATAAACCACTCCAGCTGTCTTTAGATTAGTATTAGCATGGCATATCCTTTTCCATTCTTTTACTCTTAACTCTAACATATTTAAAGTAGGTTTCTTGTAGGCCGCCAACAATTAGGTCATGTTTTTTGGCCAATCTGAAAGTCTCTGCCTTTCAACTAAAGTTTTTAAACTCTTTAATTTTATGTGATTAATTATATGGTTAGATTTAAATTTTTGTTATTTGTCCCATCTGTTTGTTCCCATTTTCTTCATTTCTCATATTTTTGAATTAATAAAATATTCTTATAGCTCTATTTTATCTCCTTTGTTTACTTATTAGATATTACCCCTCACTTTGTTATTTTAGCAGTTTCTTTAGGGGGTTTAGTACTCAATTTTAACTTATCTTTAGTATACAACTTTAACTTATCTTTAACCTCAAGTGATGTTATACCATATCTCATATTATAAAAGAACCATACAGTATACTTCCATTTCAGCAAATTTGTCTTTTGTGCTATTGTGATCATACATTTTAGTTCTATATATGTTTTAAATTCCATATGCCTTGTTAATTGTTTTTGTGTAAATAGTTAGTTATCCTTTACAGACATTTAAGTAAACAGGGAAAAAACCTTTGCATTTACATACATGGTTACTATTGCCAATGATCTTCATTCCTTTGTGTATATCCATATGTCCATCTAGTACTTTCATTCTGTCTAAAGAACTTATTTTAATATTTTTTGTATTGTGTCTCTGTTGGTGATGGATTCTATCAGCTTTTGTATATTGGAAGAAATCTTTACTTCATGTATAAACTTAAAAGTTATTTTTACTGAGTATAGAAGTCTAAGTTGACAGTTTTTCTTTCAGTAAACTTTCCAGATGTATATATATATATACACACCACATCTTCTTTATCTATTCATCTATTTGATGGATGTCTAGGTTCTTTTCATACTTTGGCTATTGGTTTCACTGCCTTTTCTCTCGTATTGTTTTTATGGAAAAAAAAATCTGCTGCAATCTTTATGTCTGTTTCTCTCTACTTAATGCATCTTTTTCCCCTCTGGCTCCTTTTGAGATTTTGTCCTCATCATGGTTTGAAGAATATGATTTTTTTATGCTCTGATGTAGTTTTTTTGCTATTTTGTTTGTGTGTTTTCATTGTTTGGGATTCATGGGTCATCTTGGGCATATGGGTTTTCAGTTTTCATCAAATTTAAAAAAACTTTCATTCATTATTTTTTCAAATATTTTCTGTCTCAACCTCATTGTCTTTTCTTCTGTAGACTTCAAGTTCACATATTGAACTATTGGAGTGATTCCATATCTTAGTGATTCTCTTATTCTTGTTTTGTTTTGTTTTTCCTGTTTTTCATTTTGCCTAGTTTCTCTTGCTGTGTCATCAAGTTTAGTAATTATTTCTTTTGTGATGTCTAATCTTCCAATAGTTCTATGAGTGACTTTTTCCATCTCTGAGATTTTAGTTATCATCTCAAAAGTATGATTTAGGCTTTTTATTTATATCATGTCTCTACTTGTTCAGTCTTTCCTCCAGCTTTTTGAACATCTGGCATACAGTTATAATAACTGTCTTAACATCTTTGTCCGCTAATTCCAGCATCTGTTTCAGTTCTGGGTCCACTTTGATTGGTTCAGGTTTTTATCTTCATTATGAGTCATATTTTCCTGCTTCTTTGCATGCCTGGTAATTTTTTATTTGATGCCAGGCATTAGGAATTTTATCTTGCTGGGTACCGGATATTTTTCTATTCCTATAAATCTTCTTAAGCTTTGTTCTTGGATGCAGTTAAGTTATTGCAAAACTGTGAGATTTGTTTGGATCTGGCTTTCCTGATTTGTTAGGGGGGTTCAGAATAGTGCTAGTCTAAGACTAATTATTTACCCAAATTCTTAGGCAGAAGGTCCCTGAGCATTCTATCGTTTCTCCCAGAATTGAATTTTTTCCATTTTGGTTGGTGGCAACAGGCACTATTTCAGGCCCCATGTAAACACTAAGTACATTCATTTTAATCTTTTTAAGTGGTCCTTCCCTGTGCCTAGAGTAGTTTTCTCATATGCATGTGTTTATCCTTCCCTAAAGAATACTGACACAGTATGTCTGGAGATCTCCAGACTTCCCTCTCAATGCAGCATTCTCCTCTCTAGCATTCTATGCTGCAAACTTTATCAGACTTCACATCCCCAGATACCGAACTCCATCATGCATAACACTCACCTCATTTGTTTCCCATTTCTCAGGGGAAACTGCTCTTTATTCATTGATGCACAATGTCTTGGAACCCATTGTTTAATATATTTTTCTATTTTTTCGTTGCTGTTATTTCTACCAGGAAATAATTCCTTTTACACCATCATGACCAGAAGCAGGAGTCCTAAGTCACAGTTTGTTGGAAATGCATGCTGATGGACTCTTTTGCAAAATTTTCTTGACTATATCTAAGAGTCTCTGAAAGGTATCTTATATGTGTCCTCTACAAATATTTGTGCCTCAATCCCAATCTTGAATATCTACAAAAATATCTACAAAAATATCAACAAGGTGATCTGAAATTTCTATAAAAAGAAAGGAAAGGGAAAGACCACAACAATTTTGAAGATGCAGAAAAAGTTGGAGGCCATATACAATCTGACCTTAAATTTCATCATAAACCAACAAAACGATAAGATATTTAGTTTAAGGATAGATAAATGGAATAAGACATGAAGTCCAGAAATAGACTCATATAAATATGGTCAATTAATTTTTGACCAAAGGACAAGGAAATCCAATGGTGAAAGAATCATCTATTCAACAAATGTTGCTGGAAAAATTAGACATACATATATAAAAAAAAAAACCACTCTCTCATACTTCACATCTTTACAAAAATTAATTTAAAGTGGGTTATAGATCTAAATGCATGTAGAATAATAAAACTTGTAGAAGAAAACATAGAAGAAAACATAACAGTGGTTAGGCAAAGAAATCTAAAAGCACAATTCATACAAGAAAAAATTGATAAATTGTACCTCACTAAAATTAAGAATTTATCCCTGTGAAAGCCACTACTAAAAGGGTAAAAAGACAAGCCACAGACTAGGGAAAAATATTTGCAAACTAGATATCTGAAAAAGCAGTGATACATCCAGATTACATGAAGAGGTCTTAAAAATCACAAAAGGAAACAAACATTCCAGAAAACATGGGCAAAATATTCAAAAGCTACTCTACCAAATAAAATATATAGATTACAAAGAGACATTTGAAAAGATGATCAGCACAATTAGTCATTAGGGAAATGCAAACTAAAACCACTGTGTGACATCATTCGCCATTCAGCTATTAGAATGACTTAAAAAACAAACACATCTTAATACCATTTCTGGTGAGGTTGCAGAGCAACTAGAACTCATACATTGCTCATGAAAACGCAAAATAGTACAACCACTTTGAAAAACTGTTGTCAATTTTTTTTTTCAAAGTTAAGTATTCATTTACTATATGATCTCACTTCTAGAGGGTGGGATTTAAATGAAATTTTTCATGCATAGACCTGTAGGCAAATGTTTATAGAAGCTTTATTTATAATCATCAAACATTAGAACCAATCCAAATGTTCTTCAACAGGGGATTAGATGAACAATCAGTGATACATCTATAGAATGGAATACTAATCAGTGAAAAAAAATGAATTGCTGATGTGTGTAATAAGATGAATGAATTGTAAATGCATTATGCCAAATGATAAGATAAAAAATGAATGATTCCATGAATATGTTATTCTAGCAAAGTAAAACCTTAGGAATGTTGACGAGATCCATGGTTGCTAACAGTTAGGGGTAGAGGAGAGATCAACTACAAAGGGCAAGCGTGAGGGTATTTTGGAGGATGATGAAACTGTTCTATTTCTACTGTGGTGGTGGTTTGTGACTCTTTGCATTTGTCAAAACTCATGAAACTATACACCAAAAAAAGAGAATGCTACTGTATGTAAATTTAAAGATAAAATTTGAAAACCTATATACTGAATATTGAGACACCCACCACTTTTCCATGACTCAACCCCAAGAATGCAGGCAACTAGGCATATTCCCCAAGGCTGGAGACTAGATAATTCTCTTCTCTTGAGATATAAAAAGATTGAGTGGAAGATGAGGGAAAGATTTGCATACACTGACATTTGATACTACTCGCTGGAAGAGCTGGGCCTCTGCTATGCAGCTTGCATGAAGCCCTAGCAGATATGTCCTACCTGCACACACATATATTCCAAAAAGCTTTTTAATATAGATACCCAAGAAGCCATAGGCATTTGGGGGAATGCAACAATTCAAAGAGTTGAAAAAAAAATTAAACCTGCATTTAATATCTACAAATAGCTAAGAGAAGATATTGACTTAATAAAAAGAAATAATAATAGGGGCACTTGGGTGGCTCAGTCAGTGAAGCATCCAACGCTGTTTTGGCTCAGGTCATGATCTCAGGGTCGTGAGATCAGGCTCCACTCCTGCTGAGCTTCAGGGCAGTCTGTTTGAGACTCTCTTCCTCTCCCTCTGCCTCCCCAGCTCATTCTCTCTCTCTCTCTTTCTCTCTCTCTCTCAGATAAGTAAATCTTTAAAAAATAATGATAATAATAAACACAATCAGAGAAAGAGAAATAATTCTTAGAAGTAAAAAATATGGTCAACAAAATAGAAAACATCAGGAGGGCCAGAAGATAAATTGAGGAAAACTTCCTAGAACATAGAACCTAAGGAAAAGATATGTAAAACGTGAAAGGAAATTTTTGAAAATTGCATGATTAATTCAAACTTCCACGTCTAAATAATAGGTAATATAGAAAAGAAGAACAAACAACCACAATCAAAACAAACAAACAACAAAAAAGAGAGAGGAGATTTGGCCAATAAAAAATTCAAGGTAATTTCCTAGTATTGAAATAATAAGCCCAACAAAATGAGTAACAAAGGACCTAAGCAATGTCATTACAAATTTATAAAACGCCAGAGATTTTCTTAAAAATCCAAAGCTTCCAGGAAAAAACACTAGTTACCTTCAAAGGCTAAAGAATGAAAATGACATTAAACGACTTCTTCTTCTTCTTCCTCTTCTTCTTCTTCTTTTGATGTTAGACTTCTTATTAGAGATGTTAGAAGCTAGAAGACAATGGAGCAATCCAGAATTATGAAAAAAAATTAGGATCCCTATCCAGCCAACCTATCAAAAGTACAAAGATAATATAAACACATTTTTAGACATCTGAGGTCTCAGAAATGTTACATGGCAATTCCCCTATGATTATATCTTGGGAAGCTATGGGATGATGTTACACAGCAAAATCGGAGTCAACAAGAAAAACAAAGAGAGCGAATCTAGGGTACCCAGGATCCAATACGAAAGTGGAGAAAAGGGGAGTCCCGGATGCCATCTCTGCAATTAGGCCAGATCACACAACCCAGATTAGAAAAGGAGAATAGAAGGATTCAAGAAATATGTCTCCAGGGGGAAGCGAACTGAAATTGACACATTATCTGCAATGTTTTATGATGTAGGAAAGTATTTTAAATAGTAGCACAGGTATTACAGATCTTGTGAAGAGTTTGAAAAGGATTTGTGATAAGAATATGAAAAATAATCTAGCAAATAAAAATGAAGAGTGTCAATTCCAAGGAAAATGGAAAGTTTGATTAAAAAAAAAAGAAAGAAAATACAGGAGCACCTGGGTGGCTCAGTGGGTTAAGGCCTCTGCCTTCAGCTTAGGTTGTGATCTCAGGGTCCTGGGATCGAGCCCCGCATCAGGCTCTCTGCTCCGTGGGGATCCTGCTTCCCCTTCTCCCTCTGCCTGCCTCTCGCCTACTAGTGATCTCTCTGTCAAATAAATAAGTAAAATCTTAAAAAAAAAAGGAAAGAAAAGAAAATACAATCATAGAATGAGATTTTGCTCAGCAGTAAATGAAACTTTTATAACCATCAAAATGCAATATTGATTATTGATTTTATTAAAAAGCGTTATATAAACATATTGGGAGGATAGAGGAAGGAAGAAGTTGGGCGGGGGGTGGTCTCATAAGAGTTCCAAATGCTCATCCTTCATACTAAGAAGTCAACAGACAATGTGTAAAACTGAAAAATCAAAGTGAGAGTAGTATTTAGAGTTATATAGGTAATTATTGGAAGAAAGAGCTGAAAATAATGAACAGGGTGCTTTTAAGAAACCCAGCTCAGGTGTTGGCAAAAGATTTTGATTGGGTATGTTAATTTTTAAAAACTTCATGCCTGTTTTACTTTGATAAAAATAGAATTTAAACATTTTTAACAGCTATTGCCTATTGTGAGAATGTCAGAGTGGAGGTCTGCAGGATGATATTCTCTGGAGAAAAGGGAAGCTGTTTTCTGTTTTTCAAACCTGCCTAGGTCTAGAGCTGGCTCTGTTTCTTTCTGGGGAAGGAAAGAAGCACAGCGTGATTCTTTAGTTTCAGACCTGCACCTTCTTATAGCAGCATTGCTTCCTTTTTAAAGGAAGCAAAAGCATAAGAACTCCTATATTTTAAAGTTTTCTGTTTAACTCTGTTTTCTTTTTTGTGGGGTCTTTCAAATAATTTTTTTTTCTGACAACATAAATAGTCACCCAGCACTTTAATGCCAGTAATATTTTATTTCGCTGCTTTAGACAGCTGACGACCAGCCTATCTAATAAGATTGGTCCTGGCATTATGAAATTGACATAACTAAATGTCACTACAGACGGAAAAATGTGGAGTCAGATTTTAGTGAAGTCAGCCCTTAGGCTCTCCAAGGAAAAATTCAGCCCTCAGAAAAGGTCCTAGAATAACATCTTGAGGCTGAAGTTCTATGCCAGGATCCATGGTGGATCCACTAGCTCTCCTAGTGAAGAGCTTGTACAAGTATTTGGTCTAGTGGTCAATTTCTTGAGATCCAGAGAGACTTCTCAAAGAACTGCAAGCCAACCTAAAATATCTCACGCTCCCGAGACAGTCACTGTTGAAATAAAAACATGCCTCTGAAGGTCTCCAGGAAACTTGAAGGCAAATTAATTCTGACTCGTGTGACATTTGTTGGTTCAGACATCTGGAATTTCTATTATGTTAGGCACCCGAAGTACTCGGAGTAGACATAATTAGTATAGTTTCACACAGATAAACCAGGTGAAGGAAATTTCTATCAACTTTTACTTATAAACAATATATAGTTGGACTTTTTTTTAAGATTTTATTTATTTATCTGACAGAGAGAAAGAGATCACAAGTACTCAGAGAGGCAGGCAGAGGGAGAGGGGGAAGCAGGCTCCCCGCTGAGCAGAGAGCCCGATGTGGGGCTCGATCCCAGGACCCTGAGATCAAGACCTGAGCCAAAGACAGAGGCTTAACCCACTGAGCCACCCAGGTGCCCCTATAGTTGGACTTTTTGACAATTAGACTATCAATCTATGCTTTTAACATTCACTGTGGTTCTTCATATATTTGGGTTAATTTCTTCTATCTTATTTTGTCCATTTTCTTTCTAAAGTTCACCTTTTTTCTTTCTAGTCTTCTGAGTTGATTTTTTCTTTTCACTTCATTTTTTTCTTGCCTACAATGATCTAGAAGATACATGTTTATTTCTAGTTTTCAGGTGGTTATCCTTGAAATTTTAACATGCTTACATTTAAAAAAAATATTTTATTGATTGATTTATAGAGAAAGAGCATAAGCAGGCAGAGGGGCAGAGAGAGAGGGAGAAACAATTGGAAGTAGTCTCCATACTGAGCAAGGAGCCCACTGCAGGGCTTGATATCATGACCCTCAGATCATGCCGAGTCGAAATCAAGAGTTGGAAGCTTAACCAACTGAGCCACCCAGGTGCCCCTAACATGCTTACATTTAAAACTCTAACAGTAATCAGTATCTTTGCCTGCATACTGAATAATATAATGGCTTAGGATACTTTAGTCCAGTAACCAATGTCATAGTTTGCATACCGTTGTCATCTAGCTTTTTAATTCTGTTGTGTTTTATTTTCGTAAATATGCTTATTTATTGTTCAGCTCTGGTTTGGATACATGGCTAAACTGGGCTCACAGAGTGAATTCGGAACTATTGTCCTTTCCCCTCTGATCTCTAGGAGAGTTAGCAAAAGATTGGAATGGTCTATTCCTTAAACGTTTGGTAGAGCTCATCTAAAAACCAATGTGGTTCTGAGAAGAGTTTTAGCTATTGCTTTAGTTTCTTTAATACAGTAAGTTTTATTTTTCTAGGAACTTCCCCATTTCATTTGTTTTCAAAATTTATTGAAAAAAAATGTTATTGGTGGTTTTGTCCCATCATCTCTCTCTGCTGTATCTCTCTCTGGTTGTGCCCCTTTTTCATTCAGAATATTATTTCTTTGTGTTTTCTCACTTTTTCTTGAAAAAGATTTCTCTGTTTTTATTTTTCAGACAGCCACCATTTCGCTTTTTTGGTTCTCTCTACTGTATCTTTGTTTTCTTTCTCATTGATTCCTGTTCTTATCTTTACTGCTGTCATCTGCTATTGCATTTCCTGACTTTTGAAATTGGAAATTGCATTAATTTTTAACTCTCTCCTTTTCTTTCTTTTTTTTTAAAGATTTTATTTATTTATTTGACAGAGAGATAGAGAGCACAAGTAAGCAGAGCAGCAGGCAGAGGGAGAGAAAGAAGCAGGCTCTTTGCTGAGCAGGGAGCCCAATGAAGGGCTCAATCCCAGGACCCAGGGATCATGACCTGAGCTGAAGGCAGCCGCCTAACCAACTGAGCCACCCAGAAGCCCCTCTCCTTTTCTTATATACATTTTTGGCTGTAAATGTCCTTTGAAGCCTCGCTTTGGTTGCATTGTCTGAGTTTCAATATATGGTGTTTTCATATCATTTATTTTCTAAGTGTTTTTTAATTCCATTTTGATCCATCTTTGATCCATGAGTTATTGAGTTATTTAAAATTTCCAAATGCACTGAAAATTCCAAATTCATTTTTTTGTTGTTAACTTTTTACTCATTTGAGTGCAGTCAGAAAATGTGGTCTATATAATAACTGTTTATTAAAATTAATTGAGGGGTGCCTGGGTGGCTCAGTTGGTTAAGCATACGACTCTTGATTTCAGCTCAGGTCATGATGAGCCCTGTGTTGGACTCCATGCTCGGTGGGGAGTCTGCTGGAGAGTCTCTCTCTCCCTCTTCCTTTGTCCCTCCCCTCCTCTCTCTCAAATAAATAAATAAATCTTTAAAAATAAATTAAATAGGGCACCTGGTGGCTCTGTCAGATGAGCATCTGCCTTCACTCAGGTAATGATCCCAAGGTCCTGGAATGGAGTCCAGCATCGGGCTCCCTGCTTGGTGAGGAGCCTTCTTTTCCGTTTCTCTCCACTCCTCACCCCCACTCATGTTCTCTCTCGCTCACTCTACTCTCTCTCTCTCTCAAATAAATAAATAAATAAATATTTAATTAGAAAAAACTCACTATGATCAATTTGTAAATGTCCATGTCATTAGAGAATAGTCTTATTCTTTAACTGAATTTCATATTGTCCATTGAATCAGGCTTGCTAATTGTGTTGTTCAAGTGCTTATATTTTGGTTGTAATTCATGATCTATAAATAATGGGAGGTATGTTGAAATTTTTTTCTCTGCAGTTGTAAATGTCAATTTATTCTTATAGTTCTGTTAATTTTTCCTTCGCGTATCTTTAGTCTGTTATATTAGGTGTATATATATTTAGAGCTGTTGTAACTCTTTAGAGGATATACTTACCTACTTTCTAAATAAAACACAAAGGTTTATTTTCTTTCCAACCACTGCTAACTCATCCCCCAGCTCACATTCCATTTTTGTCCAGTCTTTTAGCTCTATATCGTTTATCACGAACCCCACAAATTAGGCATTCTTGTTTTATACTCTTAATACTGAGTAGATTTAGTGATATATTTGTGATTTTATTCGCATACTGTTTTTCCTATAGCTCGGATGTTCTTTTGGAGATCTCTTCCTTCCATTTGAAAAACACCCTTGGCAAATTCCATAAGTGAAAATTTGTTGGTAGTAAATCCTCCCAGTTTTATTATCCAGAAAACATTTCCCTCTTGTTTGTGAAAGATAATTTTTCAAAGAACACAATTCTCATCTTACAGTTGCTTTCTGTCAATACTTTGAAATTTTAATATTCTGCCTTCTGCAGTCCTCATCGCTGCTGATTCCTTCTTGGGTAAATTGCATTTTTTTCCTCTGACAGCTCTTAACTGCTTCTCTTTATTTTTTGTGTTCTGCAGTTTCGCTAAGATGAGTTTAAGTAAGAATATCTTTCTATTTATCTAGGTGGAGATGTGTTAGTCTTCTGGACTGGAGATTTGTGTTTGCAACAATCCTGGAAAATTATCAGGTATTTTGACCTCCCTTTCATATTTTCTGCTGTTTTAATACTACGTATTCCTCATAATTCACTCTTCAACTAAGTCTATTTGGTGATTTAACCATTCCATTAAGTGCCTCATTTAAATATTACTTTTCTCATTTCTAGATTGGTAGTCTGGTTCTTTTTCTAATCTGATTGATCATTGTATAACCTCTTTCTTCACTCCTTTAAGAAAGTTACTCTGTTGGGACACAGTCAGTTAAGCATCTGACTCTTGATTTTGTCTCAGGTCTTGGCCTCAGAGTTGTGAGTTCAAGCACCGCATTGGGCTCCATGCTGGGCATGGAGCCTACTCAAAAAAAAAAAGTTACTCTTCTATTTCTTTAAACGTATTAAGCCTAGCTGTTTTATTGCCTCTGATAATTCTTTGTGGATGCAGTTCTGTGCGTGTTGTTTCTGCTAACTCATTCATATCGGCTCATTTTTGCCTCGTGCGTATGTGTGTGTTTAAGGGCTCACAGTTATGGGAACTCGCTTTTTGGGACCGAAAGTCCTTGGTGGAGGGTGCATTCCGGAGAAAGAGTTTGACTTTACTTCTGAGGTCATCTGAGGTAATGTCTAACCAGAGCCGCCTTTATCTTGGGATTTTATATATCACACAAATAGTACATGTTCAAGACTTAAACCCCTTGTCATGACTGGGGACCCCAAATTCATGAGGGAGATTCTTTCTCATCCCTACCCCAAATTGAGGCTGAGACAGCTGCCTTGCTGTCTGAGTCTTCTAGACTTATTTTCTTCCTGTTTTTCTTATGTAGTAACAGTTCCTGAAACTCCTTTCAGGCTGTCTGCATATTCCCGGGGATTGTAGCAGTTTCAGCAATCCCTGCTCTCCCGAGACTGGCTTCTCCCTTTGTCACTGACCACAGTGCTTTTCTTGACTTTCCTTTGACATGCTTTTTTTAAAAATATAAGAATCTCCTGGTATTTTTAAGTGATTTGTTGTTGCAAGATTTTGACATATCTAGTCTACTGTCTTACTATAAAAACAATAACTTGGGGTTATTATATGAGGTTCAGAGACTCTTACAAGGTCCTCCTGGACTTGTAGCTCCTAACTCTCCTTCTTAATACCTGGGAACTTCAGAAAAACCTCCCACGTTTTCAAGAACATGTATTTTAAACATCCTTTTCCCTCAGATTCTAAATGTCATGGAAAATTCCTTTCTTTTCGCATAGTTTTATTCTCAGAAACCCCTAGCTCTGACCTTACCTTCCTTTGCCCACTTCAACTCCAATGGGGTATCTTTCCTCTCATTCCTTTCTCACTCCTTTATTTTTCTTCTTCTCTAGCTCCTATAAGCCCAACCAAAGTTCTTGTCACCAAAAAGTCCCAGCCATAGCTCATAGGTGACTTCAGGTATACCACCAATAAGAAGAGGCTGTCTTTGATCCCTGAGCTAAATATTCAGATTTTCTTGTTTGTGTTTGGTTTGTTCTTGTTTAAGATCATAAAACAAACTGAAATCTGAGACGCCTCTTACATAAGCAAACTGTCACAGAGGGGCCAAAAGACCTTGAAAAGCCTACACGGGTCTTTAGAAAGAATGAATGAGAATGTAGCAACTTAACATGATATTTCTGCTTTGAGTCAGCGTATTACCTATAAGCCCTTAAAAGCATGTTTATTGCTTAGCTGGGTAATGCTCTTAAAACGTTCCAGTGTATAGCACCACACTACACCCAAAGGAATAGGATTAGCTGTGGCTAAACATGCTGAGAATTCTTTATCATTTGCAGAAGAAGGAATTTTCCTTGAGTTACAGCGCTGCAAATAGAGCCAACTTAACTCTCACTGGCTTCCGCATTTTAAGTGAGATAATGTGTTTCTTTTTTTTTTCTAAAGATTTTATTTATTTATTTGACAGAGAGATCACAAGTAGGCAGAGAGGCAGGCAGAGAGAGAGGGGGAAGCAGGCTCTCTGGCAAGCAGAGAGCCCGATGCGGGGCTCGAGCCCAGGACCCTGAGATCATGACCTGAGCTGAAGGCAGAGGCTTTAACCCACTGAGCCACCCAGGTGCCCTGATAATGTGTTTCTAAGCAGTAAAATTAAACAAGGAACCTGAATAAAGCATGAAAACAGGAGAAAGAGGAGAAAGATAAAAGCAGAGGGCCTTAAAGTAGAGAAGAAAAGTCTAAATCATTCTGGTAAAATGATATCTTTCATTTCTTGGATTTGGACCACTTTGCTGGAACCTCACTGGGACATTCTGTGCCCTAGATCAGAGTTTATTAAACCAAATCCAAAAAGGTATAGTTACTGCAATATCCACCTGATAAATTATTCTCTCTTATAGGCATAGTAGTCATATATCTTGGGCTCTTCTGGGACAATTCCAGTATAAATTTATTTTATTCTTTTCTACAAAGGCAGTGTATTCAATGTTTAACCAAGTGTGGTTTCATATTATTCAATTTAGAGATGAGAAAACATCTACTGCTAGAACACGTGTTCTGATTTTAAGTCTATAAAATAAGGTCACCATGAACCCGCAAAAAAATGTTGTAGCAACACTTCGCTATGTTTACAATATTTAGAAATCTAAGCTAATTTACTTTAGATTCACAAAATCACTGGAATGTAAAAGCACTAGTACGGTAATGTAATTTATCCTTCTCCTTCAGGTAAGCAGTAACACCTGAATCATCCAAGACTAATGAGAATTTATCCTGTTTCTCAAGATGGTCAGAGAAGCAGATCAACAAACCTCTTCCATTCCACCCCCCCTCTCTGAATGCATCGCCCTGTGTCGGATGAGAGAAAAAGTAAAATCCTAGACCTATTCATCCCACACCTGTGGGGTCTAAATTCCGGGGTTTTTTTTTTTTCCTAAAATGTTTCCGAAGTCAGCAAAAATGACTACACATCAATACTAGCAAATTTGTCACACTATCAGAAGACTGTCTCTCTACTATCATTTGTCGTCTCTCTCACTGGTCCCCTCACTGCTATGTAACCCACAGGCCCTCTTGAATCTCCATGTCCAGTGACTAAGCTTGACATCATTAACTTGGTGACCACTGCCTCCATCTCCTTCCCTAGCTGACATCTATTGCTACTCTGGAGGACACTGCTTTCCCATCAGCCCTAGCTGCTGGAGACTTTGCATCTCCCACCAGTGTCACTCCTGGGGCAGGAGGTAGAGTTGGCATGATTTTTCCACCTTCACATAAACATATCCTTCTTTAATGCTCCTGTCTCCTTACGATGCCACCTTCTTCTTCTCCCTCCTCTGCATGTTTATTTCTGAGGTCTTGGTAACTTCCCTCATTTATTTTTTTTAGCTTCTCTCATGTATCTGAGACATCGGGCTCACATCATCGTTCCCTAGCCCGAGTCTTGCCATCTTGTTTATTGTTAATGTAGAGGCCCCTCCGCACCTCAGCTCCAGTGACTTTCACTAATCCTTGCAGCCCTGTATCAACGACCAAGGCCACACCATGGCTCCTGTGGTCATACGTAAGCATGCCTCTGAAGTCTTCAACACCAATCTTCTACTTTTTGATCTAACTTACTCTTCTAGGTCTTTCAGAACTTCCAGTTATTATCTGAAGCACTCCCTCACCAGCTTACTTAATTTCCTTGCACTCTAAGCCTTTTGCAGCAACTGCTTGGGGATACAACTCTGGATTCCTACTACAGTACACTTTCTTCCATTTCATATCCAGACGAATAAACCCTTCTGGAACTGCAGACTGGAGCCATTTAAAGCCAGCGGTCAACCTCAGCTGTGCATCAGTCCCGCCACCAGAAAATCCCATCACTTATCATTGGTCAGTCCCGAGTTGGTTTGATATTTCAAACCAATGCTACTCTCCTCATCCCACCTTCGAAGCACTCTACTCATCTTCCATTCCCTCCATCTCAGTAGACAAACTGGTCTCTTGTTAATTGGGAACAAATGAACCTGACATGACTTGCCTTAAATTTTTCTTCCCTTCCCATTGCCTTTGTAAGTTGTAGCTTCTCTCACACCCACCCTGGCCCCATTTCCTCTCATCCCAGGAAATGAGATGGCAGAGTCCAAGGCCAAGATCTCTACCTGGGCCCTTGAGCTTATTTTTCTCATGCTAACTTCAGGGCCCTGAGCCATCGGCCATTCCGTTCTTCTTTGTTACCTACAGGACAAAGGTCATACTTGCCAGCATGGCTCATTCCACCCCCATCTCACTCTCCTCCGTTCCTCTGTGCTCTAGAAGTACACTGACCAACATGGCATCCACTGGCCACATGTGGCTATTTAAATGTAAATGAATTAAAATGAAATGAATTAAAATTCAGTTACTTAGTTCTACTAGTCATTTTTCAAGCACCCAGTAGCCACATGGGCCAAGTGCTAACTGCATTGGACAGCAGAGACATTAAAACACTTCCATCACCGAAAAAATTTCTCTTAGACGACACTGCTCACTTTTATTGAAAATTTTGCACTATTGTGAAAGGACCAAGATTTCTCATAATCTCTGGACCTTTGCACACAAAAAAGTGCAGGAACCGTTTCAGAGCCCTCACTCTGACATCCGACACCTATTGTTCTGTGGACATTCACTTCCAGAAGCAATTTTGGTGTTGTTGCCAACAAGCATGGAAGTCCTAACACCAATCTTGGTGGGGTGGTTAGTGTACCCTTAAGGCACCCATGCATTTTTGTTTGGGGTGAAAGTAAAGACTAGGAGGTGTACTCATGGGGAGATGGAACATTACATGGCAAGGAGGGCTTTTAGATCCCATCGTGCCAGTCTTTCAAATCTCCACACAATCACAAATTAAACTGTCATTGTAGGTAAAGCGATCATCTTACCTTCAAGCTTATTAAAGCTTCTCCCTAGAAACTCTTTTTCAATGCTTTTGAAAAAGAACCTATAATAAAGTCCCTAATTATCTTTGCTGAAACTTTGTTTTTAGTGCATCCAAAGGATTAAATTGTCATGCAGCAGAAAGAACACTTGGACATTCAACCGCAACACTATTTTAGGAAAATTTCAAGAGAAGTTGCAATGAGAAAGAGGAAACAAGTGATTTTTTTTCAACTTCTGTGTATTCTCCCTAATTCAGGTCTTGGCTGCATGATTTCATTCTTCATTTAAAGTGGATTCCTAAATTCACCAGAAAATAAAAACCAGGAATAGCAACACTTAAACGTAAATATGAAGCCAATTCCAAAAACCAGATACCAAGTTTGTGGTAATTACTTACCACTTTGAATATGTTTCATGAAGTACCAAACTGGAGTAAGAGGCGGGAGACTGGCTGTGCTATTAGCTGGCACAGCTAATGGATGAAGTAAGAGAATCAGATCGGATTCTATGTTCCTTTTCCACTCTAAAAGCAATGGTATTGGGGCACTTGGGTGGCTCAGGTAGTTAAGTGTCTGCCTTTGGCTCAGGTTATGATCTTGGGGTCCTGAGATCGAGCCGCACATCAGGCTCCCTGCTCAGCAGGGAGTTTGCTTCTCCCCCTTCCCTCTGGCCCTCCCCTCCACTCATGCTGTCTCTCTCTCAAATAAATGAATAAAACCTTTTAGAAAGAAAAGAAAAGCACCTGGTATTGTGGGATTGTAGGTGGGGAAAGGGCATTCTTTAATATAATTAATAATTTCTCAAATTTTTGTAGAGAGCATTGTAAATCCAGCTTCCAGTTCTCCCTACACAAATGGCCACCACCTAAGTCCTTGTGCTAAAAATTCTGGAGTCTCCGTCACCTAAGATCAGAGAAATAAATATAAGCGCACGGCATCTACAAGAGCAGTTTATGGAGATGGGGAGGGGAGAGGTGTAGGAAGAGAAGATTGCAAGAGAAGAATTCCCAGACCAGTGTGACCTCATTAGTATCAGTGGACATTGCCATCTGTCTCCAAATAAGACGCATTTGCCTTTCGCAGAACATAGCACTTCTCTCGTTCACCTCGGTTTACTGTTCATAGAGAGCCACGTTTCTAGCATGAAGCACCCTTTTAAAAATATTACAAATAGGGGCACCTGGGTGACTCAGTGGGTTAAAGCCTCTGCCTTCAGCTCAGGTCACGATCTCAGGGTCCTGGGCTCGAGCCCCACATCGGGCTCTCTGCTCGGCGGGGAGTCTGCTTCCCCCTCCCTCTCTGCCTGCCTCTCTACCTGCTTGTGATCTCTCTCTCTCTCTCTATGTCAAATAAATTAAATCTTTAAAAAATATATATTACAAATACACAAACATTATTTGTAAATATAGTGTCGAAAACACTTAGTTGTTTCAGCGTCTTTGCTAAGACTAGGCCCCATACACTGGAGCTTGTAGAGACTTACAGGGTTCATCTTGGATATTTGCGGTGAGAAGGTCAGACACAATATGCTGCTTTGGTTTACTATTTTTCAGCGTTATGGTGATAAATGAATGGAGAAAAGGACACACACCAAGGTGGAGGAAAGAGTATATTTTTCTTCGGCAATATGAAACTTTTAATTATTTTAAATGTGTGACTTAGTCAGCTTGGAGCCAGTCCACCTCAAAGTAAAATAAAAGGAAATGAAAATTGATGATAGAATGGTTCAGTGACTAAAAAACTTAAAGTTATTACAAATAAAGTATAAAAACCTCTCTAATCCAAGCAGTTGCCACTTCCGGGGTGAGGGGGGTTATGTGTCAGTGTATGTGAGGCGGGTGTTCAGGTAAAATATTATGCAGATTACTCTTATTGTCTTTAAAGCCAAAAACAAAGGCTATTTTTAATGTGCCTTACAGATATATAAATTCTTTAGAAAGCTTTTTATGTCACACGTTTAAGGAACAATTGTACACAACTACATTTACCAACGCTACATGCTCCAATTCCCTCCTCTCCGAACAAAACCAGAGAACCTGGTGGGCTTGGAAATGATTCTGAATTAGCATTCAACAGCGAGTGCAGCTTTCCAAATGCATTAGTGAATCCAGAAGTTTAGGTGGCCTCTATATTTTGCAAATTTCTGTAAAGAGCTCAAGGTCCAAGGAGGAAAAAGTGAAATTTCTACTTTTAAAATCATCACCATAGGTGCATAGATATAAAAAAGCACAACATGTAAACTACTAAATTTCTACTCATACTGCACTGATTGATTAAATAAATTATGATGCAGAGCAGCTGTGGAATCCTGAACCACTCACTGCTGAAAGGAATAAGATGAGTAAGATGATCTGTTAAGGGTAAATGAATAAATATAGTATTAAATTTTTTAAAATGCATGCCAGTACTCCTTTTAGTAAAAATACTAATAAATTATTATAATATAACGTACATACATGCATATTTGTGTGTGTACATAAAATATAAAGTTGATACCAACGGTTATCACTAGAAGAGGGGTGTGATATATTTTTGTATGATATCATTTTTATTTTTATTATTTTTTAAGATTTTATTTATTTATTTATTTGTTTATTTGTTTGTTTATTTGACAGAGACAGAGATATCACAAGTAGGCAGAGAGACAGGCAGAGGGAGAGGGAGAAGCAGGCTCCCCGCTGAGCAGAGAGCCCGATGTGGGGCTTGATCCCGGGACCCTGGGATCATGTCCTGAGCCAAAGGCAGCCACTTAACTGATTGAGCCACCCAGGCGCCCCATGTATGATCATTTTTAAACGACCATGTATTGTTTTTATATTCAGAATAAATATTAAAGGGTTTTTTAAAATTATTTATTTATTTATTTTAGAAAGAGAGGGCACAAGCCAGAGGGGCAGAGAGAATCTCAAGCAGATTCCACGCTGAACATGAAGCCCAGTGTGGCACTCGATCTCACAACCCTGAGATCATGACCTGAGTGGAAACCAATTGTTGGCCATCCAACTGACTGAGCCACCCAGCGCTCCTAAATATTAAAGGTTTTTAAAGAAACTTCATTAGAGACTTAAAAAAAAAAACAAAAAAAGCAGATTCCACCCCAGCGTGGAGCCCAACACAGGGCTTGAACTCACCACCATGAGATCCAGAATTCACCACCATGAGATCAAGAGTGGTTGCTTAACCAACTGAGCTGCCCTGGCGCCCCTTCATTAGAGATGCACTGAGGCAAACATTGCAGCTTGAGCCTATGCATCTCATTCCTTCCCTCTCCTACTTTTCTGCTGGGGTGAGGGAGCCATAGAAGAGAAGAAACTCAAGGCTCTGACATAAACCAGAGCGCGATGCCAGCCTCTGTGCAGGGACTGAGGGCTTCTCAGGGAGACTGGCCGGTGAAAGCAGAGAGGGACATGGTGAGACAAAACCACAGCCAACCCACCACTATGTGTTGTCCTGGAGTCCATCAGGTCAGCTGAGGGGCACGGCCCTTCCATCTCCGCAAGCTCATGAACATGGGATGGGACAAGACGAGGTAAAGTCAAGCTGGGACAACATGGGACAAGATGAGGTAAAGTCAAGTTCTGAACTTCAGTCTCGGGTTGGAACTCACAGGGGAAAAGCTTCAAATCAAAGTTTAACTTAAGACATTTTAATTTATTGGGGCCCCTGGGTGGCGCAGTTGGTTGAGTGACTGCCTTCGGCTCAGGTCATGATCCCGGAGTCCCGGGATCGAGTCCCACATCGGGCTCCCAGCTCCATGGGGAGTCTGCTTCTCACTCTGACCTTCTCCCTTCTCATGTTCTCTCTCACTCTCTCTCTTTCCTAATAAATAAATAAATAAATCTTTTTTTAAAAAAAGACATTTTAATTTATCAAACAAAATATAGTGAGGGCGTACCATGTATTCACAAGATACAGATGTGGAGCCGGAAAAGCTGTAGTGGTTATTGCTCACTAAGGAGAAGGTTTCTATCTCAGTTGAATTTGGAATGCCAGGGATAGTATGTGAACAAATGTGAAGGTCCTTACCCACATCTCTTTTGGTCCCTAAGACAACAGTAAGAAAATCAAGAGCAGATCATTTATACCTTTCTTCCTGCTGCCTAGAGCTGAAAGGAGAAGCCAGGGCAGCCAGGGAGTTCAGAGAAGGAGGCTCTAGAAGTAGTATTTACTAACCATATGGAGGCATTTGAATATTCTGACCTCTGGTCTGGCCATACCTCCATGTGCCAGCTCTCAGACTCTCAGATCAGAGTCAGCAAGTGAAGCTCCTGAAATTTTTCTCATGACCTGGTTGGGTCTAGCCTCTTTTTTTTTTTTTTTTTTAAGATTTTTATTTATTTATTAGAGAGCAAGAGACTGAGACTGAGAGGGGAGAAAGTCAGAGGGAGAAGCAGACCTCCCGCAGAGCCGGGAGTCCGATATGGGACTCGATCCCGGGACTCCAGGATCACGACCCGAGCCGAAGGCAGTTGCTCAACCAACTGAGCCACCCAGGCGCCCTGGGTCTAGCCTCTTATATAGAACTCAGGAAATGATCTAATTCTGGCTATAGGTTTGCCTTCTCTGTCCAAGTGCTTTTGCTGCAAATCATCATCCATGATCTTACCCAATGTCATTTTTGTGGTCATAGTATTTCACACAATACTCCTCTGACCAAGGAATTCATTTTATATATTTTTAAATGAGACAATGGACTTATTTTTACAAGGTTTTTGGATCTTAACTCTGTATCCCAACACCTTATACAATGGTGAGATGGTCCATGGAAAACTCATTTATGCACCAGCTGAAAGAAAACTCCCTGATATTGTGGACAGTCTTTAATATGGTGTTGATTCCCTGTCTATAAAACATGAGGGTCTGGGAATCAAAGAGCAAAGTGTGAGTGGTTCCTTTCGCTGTTGTAAGCCGCACTTACAAAATGTTTACTTCTCTTTGCCATGATTTTGAGCTCTGCTGGCTTAAATTTCTTATTTCCCAATGGATGGCTACCTCCACCTATGACACAACAATGATTTCACTGAACTAAAAGATGAGTTAGCCAGCCAGCCACCTTTGGATTCTCTTGCTACTGAAGAACAAAGACAAAGAAGGGATTTGCTGCTCCAGCTTGAGCGATTGACCTTGATTATAAAGCAGATATAGAGTGACTGGTACATACCAAGAGCAGGGAGGAGTATTTATAACCCAGAGAATCCCCTGGGGTACCTCCTAATACTTCTGTATCCAATACCAAAGATTACTGGAGGACCACAGCAACACAACACAAACAAGACTCAGGCATTGACGGAAGAAAGGCTCGGGTCACCCCACTAAGATATAGAACATTGAATTGATGAGTAAGGGCAAACTGACCCATGAGATTGGTAGTAGACAAAGAAAGTTACAAATACCAGTTATGTTTTTCTGACCTGTTGTAGGATTGGAGGGCTATCATAACTGTACATGCTTTTTCTGCTTGCTTTATTATGTGTATATTTGTATGTATTAACCAATTTTTTATTTCTCTTCTCTTTTTCACTTCTACATCTATGAGGTGATCGTTAACTGTAATTTAGTTTTGAGGTTATTGCATACTAAGGTGGGTACATAACTGAACTAGGAAAGGACTGAACGTCTTCAGGGGTGGATAGAGCTTTTCATGGGATTTGTGCTTTTTCTTTGGGTAGGGAGTGTGTTTTATTGGCATGGGGTGTAGTTGCATGTTAGGCGGGAGGACGTTTTTGCTATTGTGACTGTGCAAGGTTCCAAATGCATAAAAACTTGCTTGTGGATATTGAGTAGGCACAGATTTACACTGTGATAGATTGGTTTGACTCTCTCAACTCCTAGTTTGTCCTTTTTTCTTATTTGGAAATATTAGAAAGCCAACAACTACATTCCTCAGATTCTCTTATTGTGAGGATTCTGGGTATAAATTTGGTTCTGCCAATCAGATGGCTTTTCATGAGTTTTTTTAAAGTCAGAAGAAGGAGTTATATACCATCTTTCTGCAATAGCGTGGATAGAGACGCACGCTGTCAAGGGTGAGGGAGTCCCAAACTTCATCATGCTTGTCTTAGTCACTGTGGACGGCAGTGATGAGAGCGGTGACAGCTGCATCACCTGACGCTGGGATCACATCAGCAGCAGCCAAAACGGAAGCCAAAGTTCCAGTGGAGTAGCCTGACTTTCACAACTCTTTCACTTACAATTATTTTATCAACAACTTGTTTCTACATGAAATCTTTCTACGTTTGGAAAACCTAAAGTATTTTCTGTTGCCTGAGTTAAAGTGCAATTGATATGTAACTCTAGAGATACACTTGCGCATGTTCAAAAAGAGGCATGTAAATTGATGCTGACTTCAACATTATTTGTAGTAGCTCCAAAACAATTACCTACATGTCTAATAATAGAGGAATGGGTGGAGAGATTATGGTGCATTTGTATTATGGGATGCTGCAGTTAAAAAGAATAAAGTAAATCTGTACATATTAACATGGAAAAGTTCTATGATATGCTGGTCAGTTTTTTTAAAAAGGAAGTTACATCATAATTTGTGCCCTATTAAACTATTTATTCTGAATATTGTACATGCGGTACATGGTTTGGTATATATGGCATGCATCACCTTACACTTGAAAGGACATAAATCAAATTCATAACAGCAATGACTTCTTTGGAAGGAAGTGACATTGCCAGTGGTAATAAAGGAAGACTTTAGCTTTATGTGGAAAGATTGAATTTTTACAATTAGAATATATTCCTTTATTACTTGATTATTGAAAAGAATTTTTAAAATTTTTCAAAGGATTTTATTTATTTTTGAGAGAGAGAGAGCTAGTGAGCACAAGCAGTGGGGAGAGGCAGAGGGAGAAGCAGACTCCCTGCTGAACAGGGAGCCTGTCTCGGAGCCTGATTCCAGAACCCTGGAATCATGACCTGAGCCAAAGACAGATGTTTAACTGACTGAGCCATCCAGTGCCCCGAGAAATAAAATTTTTAAAGAATAATAATTATGATTGTGAAGGGTAAAGCAATTATAAACATTGTTCATGGAAAAACATATAATATTTTAAAATAACCTAGAGCTACTTAAACAAAATATAAGTGAGGACTAGAGAAGACACAACATAAAACATCCTAACTTATCAGCTTTATTGGGAAGGAGAGAAAGACAGAGAGGGCAAAGTACGTAGACATTATTTTGTTCTTGAGAATGACAGAGAAATTTAAATTCAAATATATTTTTAACATAAAGATAACCAGTAATAGAAAAAAAAATTGGTCATGCAATCTTCAAATCACCAGAGAAGAGGATACACATGATAAAGAAATGACCTTATAGGAAAAGGTAAAATACCAAAATTGACTCAAAAGCACAGTAAATTTGTGGAGCATAATAACTAAGAAAGAAACCAAAAAGATGAGAAAATAATGATAATAATAATGAAAAGAAAAGACAATAGCCCTACATGCTTTATAGACAAGGTCTTTCTATGCCTCGAAGATTTGATCATGTTCTATGTTATCTGTGCAATTACAAAAGACAGAAACACTGGAATGTTCCCCCAATTAATTTTATGAGGTTTCCATTGCTCTAAGGTTAAAGATGTACAAGAACATAATAGACATGAACAAATGAGCATTAATATTTTTAATATAGTTGTAATATTTTTTAATCTTTAATTTTTAAAATTTTATTTATGTTTTTAATTAACATATAATGTATTATTTATTTCAGGGGTACAGGTCTGTGATTCATCAGTCTATAGAAAATCCAAAAGATTCTTCAGAGAAATAGTTAGATTAATAAGGGAAGCTAGCAAGGGTTAAGCAGATCTAATATCAATATATTTAAAAATAATATTGGATACACTCTTAATAAATAGTTATAAAAGAAAATTTAAAAGCTGCTTTATAGTTGTAAAAATTTTATATGGAACATTAAATCCAACAATACATTATTAAATCATAGTAAATCCAACATTATATTAATTCCAAAGTTGAATTTTTTCTGAGAATGTATTAATCAGTCAACTGTAGGAAATCTCATTACTCAAATGGGTTAAAGTGAGAAAAATCATATGAATATTGCCACAAAAATACTTGATAAAGTTCAATATCCAATCCTTAGGGGAAAAAAATCTTCACAAATTAAGGAATAGGAGGATATTCCCTTAGTGTAATAAAGAGAATCTATTAAAAACAAGTAGTGAAATCATAGTTCAGAGTAAAATATTAGTGGCACCCCCACTGAAGCCATGGTTAAGACAAAAATATCAGCCTTTAAGACTATATGCTACCTCATTTTGGAATTACTAGCAATAAGAGAAGAAAATAAATAAGGTAAAAATTCATTAAATAAAGGGACAAAACCAAAATTATTTGTAGATATAATTCATTACTAAGAAAATACAAGGGAAACAACTGAAAATAGAATAAAAAGTCAGAAGTCAGCTGAGTGCCAAAGATAAAAATAAACATATAAATCTTAATAGATTTCTTATGTGTCAGCATAAAAAAGGGGGGAGGATGGAAAAAAGATCCCATTCACAACTTCACAATAGCAAAAACCATTATAAAATGCCTGAGAATGAAATAATCAAGGCCTATACAGAAGAAATAATAATTTCCTGGACAATATAGAACCAAAAAACAAAAAATCTTGACTTACTGAAGATACGTTAGTTGTTCCTAAATGAGAAGATTCAATCCTGAAAACACTGAATTCTCTTTCAATTCAGTCCATAAATTTATTGTCAGCACATAATTTTTTCCTGTTTGAAAAATTATTTTTAAGGAAAACTTGCTTTTTTCCAAATTATTTGAAGTAAAACTGCTTTCCCTGTTTCCCTATCCTGTAAGACTCCAGTGTGTGTTTCCTACAAACAGGGACATTCGATGGAATGGGAATACAACCGTTCAAATAAGGAAATTATTACTGATATATTACTGCCATCTAACTGTTAAACCCCATAATCAAATTTCATCAATTGTCTCAATGATCTTTTGCAGCAAAAATAGCCAGTTCAGAGTCATACGTGTCATTTAGTTCTCCTCCTTAATCCCCTTCAAGTTTAACAGTGCCTTAGCATTCCTTTGACTTTCATGACCTTGATACTTTAGAAGACAATAGGCCAGTTGTTTTGTAGAATGTACCTCAATTTGGCCTTGTCTGAGGTTTCCTCCTGATGGAATTCTAGTTATGCATCCTTAGCAGAAATGCCACGGATATGAACCAAGAGTTTTTGATTCCCCGGCTAGGCTGTCCTCACCTTTGTGGTCGTCCCCCAGGCCCTACTCAGGCTTCGACACCTGATTCCAAGAGAAGGTTCTGAGTGGTTTCTTTACCCTACTTGCGTCCTGACAATCCACTCCAGACTCCCCCCTCATAAGAACGTCCTCCATATCCTGCTCCAGCTCTGCCGTCCTTTGCAGAACTCTATAAGTGTAAGGCAATCTCATTCGTAATTCCAAACAAAATCTATTTAGAGCTTTAAAAAAATGATGCTAAGATTCTACTTGAAGAGCAGCTTGAGATGCACAAAGATATATTTGAAAAAGACTGAAAAGAGTTACTTTACCGTACATCGGAAAACCACAGAAATTAAAACAATTGGATGCTGACTCAGGAATGGACAAATTCATGAAAAACAAAAAGATTAAAGAAAGAGAAGAATATTTTAGTATTTATAGTCAGTATAGATACAGTAAACGAGATGAAAAGTGGCGATTTGGAGAAAAGCATTAATTGGCATTCTATGTTATGAAATACCCAAAAGTTTAAGTATAAAGAAAATAAAATCATAAAGTAATATCAATTCATAATATTACAATTCCGTACTGGGAAATATCTTGCTGGATATAGCAAAGGAAATCAAGATTTAAAAAATCAGCCTATTTATAAATTATAATGTCCTATATGGTAATAAAACACAGGTAGCTCCAGTCCCCTACTGCACGTCCCTTCATATGGAAAATGAAGGCTTTGGATAGATAATTTTGGATATCTCTTCAAGCTCTGAAATGATGATTCTCCTTATTTTATGCATATGATTGGACTTAAACTGTGCCCGTGTCTATGTTGCATCTTTCATATAATGGAAACTCCTTGAAGGCAAGATTGCTATTTCACTTTTGTGGGCCTTCTACACAGTTACCCCAGCTGTGGTCATTGTCGTGAGTTGAATTGTGTTCCCAACAAAGGACTTGGTGAAGTCCCAATACCGGGCACCTGTGAGTGTGACCTTATTTGCAAATAGGGTCTCTGCAGATGTAATCAAGTTAAGATGAGGTCATACTGAAACAGGGCAAGCCCTAAATCCAAAGATTAGAGTCCCTAAAGGAGACAGTGATTTGAAGACACACTCCTAGGGAAGAAGTCCATGTAAAGACAGAGCCAGAAATTGGGGCCAGGAGGCACCAGAAGCTAGAGACAAGGAAGACGTCTTTCCCCAAACCTTCCGAGATAGCGCAGCCCTGGCGACACTTCAGGTTCAGACTTCTAGCCTCCAGAACTGCGGGATGATAAATTCTGTTGTTTTAAGTCACACAGTCCGTGGGCCATTGTTAAGGCAGCTTTGGAAAACTAGTTCAGTCAACTTAAATCGGGTGATTTCATTTCTCTAGGTAATCGTACAGACCACTGTCAGAGCCCTTACATTTACCCATTAATGTTTGAGTGATGGAACCCAACATTTTCCACTTCTCAAGTGAGTTCTTTCTGCTGCTCAAATGCAAAAAGGTTTGGCTCGTTTTCTTCTAATTAGAAATAAGATCCATCAGCCTTGCAGCCTATCTTTTCGACAGTTTGCCTCATCTGTCAGAAAGCATCTCCCTTGGCACCTACAAGTTTTGCTCGGACTCGAACTCGTCCAAGTCCCTCCCAACCTCATCCCAGAGGCTTCTGTTTACCCTGGACTCAATCACTTCCCTGAAATGTGACCCTGAAGAACTTTTTTTCTCCTCATCAGGTAGTAAATTCTACCTGTATGATATATTGTAACTGCCAAGGTCTGCTGTATTTACACACTCATGGAAACTACAACCTACTTCAGAGAAAACTGCAGTTTTTGTAGATGAGATCAGTAAAAACAAGAAAGAATTTGTATTTGATTATGTTCAGGAGATTATATATTCATACGCTTTTTACAAGTCTGACATTCTGTCATTAGATCCATCTTTTCTCTAATTCTCTATGTGCTATTATTTTAGGTGCATTCCTATCTTATTATTCCTTCTTACTCCCTATTTCACTTGCCGGTAATGCTTCTAAGAATATATCATATTTTACTACAATCTTTCACAAAAGAAAGAATATTACTTTGCTCCACAATAGATTAACTCCCAGACAAATGGATTATCTATTAATTTTTTGTCACCCTTTCTGAACTAAAACTCTCACTATTGAATTTTACTAATTATATATTACCGTAAAGTAGCTACTTACAAAGGCATTTTAAATAAGCATTTAGATCCAGAAATCTATTATAATTCCTTAACCCCAGAAAAGAGGACAAGAATAGTGTCACTCACATGCTGCACAATGGCTGTCCATGGATCCAAATGGAACATGCCCAATGTGCTTTTTTAGGCATGCAGAGCGATTTTAAAACCAAATATGAAATAGTTTCAACACCTAAAACTTAAGAGAGCTTACAAAAATAAATTCTCATTTCTCTCGTTTGGGAAAAAAAATCAGAAAAGAATGTCTAGCTATTCTGGGCAGTCTCTTCAACAAGTGGTGTTGGGAAAACTGGACACGTGAAAGAATGAAACTAGACCCCTCTCTTACCCCATACACAAGAATCAACTCAAAATGAATTAAAGACTTGAATGTGAAACCTGCAACTATAAAACGTATCAAAGAAACCATAAGGGGTAAGCTATTTGACATTGGTCTTGGCAGTACTTTTATGGGATCTGACACCAAAAACAAAAGTAACAGAATTAAAATACACAAGTGGGACTACATCAAACTGAAAAGCTTCTGCAACCTCTGGAATGAGAGAAAATATTTGCAAACCACATACCTGGTAAAAGATTAATTAAAAAAAAAAACAATTTAAAGAAAGCAAAAACAAATAACCCAACGAAGAAATGGAAAAGCACCCGAATAGACACTTTTGTCAAAGACAGACAAAATGTCGACAGATACACGAGGAGCGCAACACCACTGAGCAGGGAAATGCGAATCCAAACCACAATGAGAGATCATCACCTCACACCAGTTAGAATGTTCATTATCAAAAAGACAAGGGATAGCAGACGCTGGTGGAGAAGGATGTGGAGAAGAGGGAAAGGTCATACGCTGTTGGTGGGACTGTAGACTGGTACAGCCACTATGGTGAACAATGTGGACGTTCCTACAGAAACTGGAAAAATGGAACTACCATCTGATCCAGCACTTCCACTTCTGGGGATAGATCCAAAGGCTACTAAATCGTAACCTTGAAGAGATACCTGCACTCTCGGTACATCGCGGCATTATTCACATAGACAAAGAAAGCATGGAAATAACCTCAGTGTCCATTGACCTATGAATGGATAAAGAAAAGGTGATACTGAAATAAATATGGAATATTACTCGGCTTTTAAGAAGAAGTCCTGTCATTTGTGACAACCTGAAAAAAACTGGAGGGCAATTATACTCACTGAAATAAGCCAGATCGGGCATCATTTATATCTAAAGCATAAGTTTTAAAAAATCTAAAACAAAATGTTGAACTCATCGGAAAAAAGTAGGAAAGTGATCGACAGGGCTTAGGGAGTGAGAGACAGGGGGAGGATGGTAAAAGTGTGCCCCCCCCCCAAAACCGACTCTGAATATTTTCATATGTATCTTTTCGTGGAGATTTCTACTCCTATCTGTTGGACATAGACTTTGGATTGAATTACTGGGAATCTGAAAGTACGTATCCATTTATTTTGAGTATAGAATTCTATCTTCCAAAGTGTTTGTACCAGTTTACACTCCCACCAGCCATATATGAGAGTTCCAGTTGGTTCATGTTGTTGCCAAACTGGGTGTTGTCAATCTTTTTAATTTTAGCCATCCTAGTGGGTGTGTAGTGGTATCTTGTTGTGGTTTTAATTTTAATTTTCTCCATGACTAATGATGTTAAGCATCTCCTCATATTAGATATGCTTTTTTAGAAAGTGCCTGTGAAAGTCTTTTGCCCATTTTTTTAGTAATAGCTTTATTGAGATTTAATTCGCATACCATAAATTTCTCGGTATTCAAGTACAAATTCATCAGGTATTAGTATATTACAGAGTTGTACAATTACCAGCATCATCTAATTTCAGAACATTTTAATCACCCCAAAAAGAAACTGTATTCTCATTAGTAGTCACTCTGCGTCTGCCCCACCCCCACCCCCAGCCCCTGGCAACCAGTGATTTACTTCCAGTCTATATCGCTATTCTAGACCTTTCATATTAAAAAAAAAAAATCACGCAATGTGTGACACTTTGTGACTAGTTTGGGGTTTTTTATTATTATTTTTATTTAATGTGTGTTAATTTTTTCCCCCAATAGTTGGGGGTGTTTTTTGTTGTTTTTTTTTTCTTACTGAACATAACATCTTCAAAGTTCAACCATGTTGTACCATGGATCCATATTTTATTCCTTTTTATTGTTGGACAATATTCCCTTATGTGGTTATGCCACATTTTTTTTTTCAACAAAAGGAAACTTTACTGAAGCCCCTGTGCGCCTTGGGCCTCCTGCGAACAAAGAAAAAGTAGGTGGAGAGGCCTTATTTGACCTTCTTGGGGCGCAGGTTGCCAGTATGGCCTCGCTTCTCGCCACAGCGCGGGAGGACGTGTGGGCATAGTACTTGGGGCAAATCTTGTTGCAGTTGTATTTCTGGGCGAGCTGGTGGAGGGAGGCTGGATAATGCTACCCCCACAGGTGAAGCGCCAAGTGCAGGGTGGACTCTTTCTGGATACTATAGCCTGAGTGCCCGGCCATCCTCCAGCTGTTTCCCCACAAAACTCAGACATTGCTGAGATGCCCTCCTTGCCTTGGATTTTGGTTTTGACATTCTCAGTGGTGTCACTGGGCTCGACCTCAAGGGTGATGGTCTTGCCTGTCAAGGTCTTGACAGAGATCTGTGTCTCTGCAGCCACTCTACCACCTGGCTGAAGAGAAAGAACATGTCTCTTTTTTATTTCTATCATTACTTGAGGGACATTTAGATTGTTTCCTCTTTTTGGCTGTTATTGATAATACTGTTATGGACATTTGTTTACATGTTTATTTATTTATTTATTTAAGATTTTATTTGTTTGAGAGAGAGAGAGAGCAGGAGAGAGAGTGAATGGGGAGAGGAGCAGAGGGAGAGGTAGAAGCAGGCTCCATGCTGAGCAGGGACCCCAACATGGGGCTGGATCCCAGAACCCTGGGATCCCGAACTGACCTGAAGACAGACTCCCAACCAACTGAGCCACCCAGGCGCTCCTGTATACACATTTTTAAATGAACATACATTTTCAATTCTCTTGGATATATACCTAGGAGAAAACTTGCTGGGTCATATGGTAACTCTATGTTTACCATTTTGGGGAAGTACCAAACTTCCAAAGCAACTACACTATTTTAGAGTCCCACAAGCAGAGACACCTGGGTGGCTCAGTCAGTTAAGCGTCCACCTTTGGCTCAGGGTCCTTGGATCCAGCCACCCTTGAGCTCCCCCTCAGGCTCCCTGCTCAGTGGGGAGTCTGCTTCTCCCTCTCCTTCTTCCCCTCCCCTCCTCCCCCCGCTCTCACACAGGTGCTCTTTCTCTCAAATAAATAAATGAAATCTTTAAAAAAAACAAAACAAAACACCATGAGCAATTCTTCCCACATGCTCATCAGCACTTGTTATTGCCTGTCTTTTTTTAAAAAAAAGTGCTGCCAGGGCGCCTGGGTGGCTCAGTGGGTTAAAGCCTCTGCCTTTCAGCTCAGGTCATGATCTCAGGGTCCTGGGATCGAGCCCCACATTGGGCTCTCTGCTCAGCGGGGAGCCTGCTTCCCCATTTCTCTGCCTGTCTCTCCCCTTCTCTCTCTTAAATAAATAAATAAATTCTTAAAAAAAAAAAAAAGTGCTGCCATCCTAGAGAGTTTGAACTGGTATTTCATTGTGATTTTCACTTTTCTTTCCTCAATAACTAATGATTTTGAACATCTTCTCATGTGTGTAGTGACCATTTATACGTTATTGACAGAAATGTCTACTCAAATTCTTCACCCATTTTTAACTTGGGTTGTTTTTCTTTTCACTGTTGAGTTATAAAAGATATCTATATATTGACAGATAATATATATATAACATATATGTGTATATCTGTATACAGATAATATATCAATATGTCTATATTGACAGATAAATAATTTACAAATATTTTTCTCCTATTCAGTGGGTTGTCTTTTCACTTACTTGACAGTGTCCTTTGACACACACAAGTTTTTCATTTTTATGTAGTCCAATTTATTTGGTCTCCTTTTTGTCATCTGTGCCTTGGGTATTATACCTAAGAAACCATTGCGTAATTTAATATCTTAAGATTACTCCCAAGTTTTCTTGTAAGAATTTTGAAGTTTTAGTTCTTACATGTATTTCTATGATCCATTGTGAGTTAATTTTTGTATATGGCATAATGGGGGTCCAAAGTTCATTTTTTTGTTTATGGATATAGTTGCTACAACTCCAGTTGTTGGAAAAAAACAACTGTTCTTTCCCTCTTGAATTTTCTTAGTATCTTTATCAAAAATTGATTGACCACAAATAAAAGCATTTATTTTTGTGCTCTTAATTTATTCTATTAATCTGTATGCCTACCCTTATGCTAGTACCCCATACATTCAATAGTAGTATTGAAGTCAGTTTTGAAATGGGAAAGTGTGAGTCCTCCAACTTTTCCAAGATTGCTTGGCTATTCTAGATCCCTGGCATTTCCATATGAATTTTAGGATTAGTTTGGTAATTCCTGGAAAAATTTAGCTGGGATTTTGATAGGGACTGTGTTGACTCTATAGATTAATTTGGGGAGTATTGCCATCTGAATATTAAAACTTCTATCCTCTACAAATAGGATGTCTTTCTGTTTACTTAGTTTTCTTTAATTTCTTTCCATAAAATTTTGAGTTTTGACTGTACACATACTGTTTCTTCTGTTAAGCTTATTCCTAAGTAGTTTATTCTTTTGTAAATGAACTGTTTTCTCAATTTCATTGTTAGATTCTTCATTGCTAACTAATGGAAATACAATTGACTTTTGCGTATTGATTCTGTCTCTTGTATCTTGCAAACTTACTAACCTGTTTACTAGTACTAACATGTTGTATGTGTGCAACTCCTTAGGATTTTCTCTATGTAAGCTGGTGTCATCTACGTATAGAGATAGTTTCATTTTTTTCCCCCATTCTAATCTGGATGGGTTTTATGTCTTTTCTTACCTAAACGCAGTGGCTAGAACCTTGAATGCAGTGCTGGATGGACGTGATGAAAGTGGATATTCTTGTCTTGTTCCTGATCCAAAGGAGAAAGAATTCAGTTTTTCACCATTAAGGGTTAAGCTGTGGGGTTTTCATATGTGGACTTCATCAGTTTCAGGAAATTTCCTTCTACTCCTAGTTCATTGAGTGTTTGAGTGTTTCTATCATGAAAAGGCACTGAATTTTGTCAAATGCTTTTTTTTTTTCTTGCTTCTATTAAGATCACATATGTGATTCTTGGTCTTATATTGTATTAATTTGGTGTGTTACATTGGTTGATTTTTATTTGTTACATCAACCTTGTATTTCTGGGATCAACCCACTTGGTTATGGTCTATAATTCATTTTATGTGTTGCTTTTATTTTATATTTTTATGTTTAATTTTATGTGTTTGCTTATATTTCCTTGAGGATTTTGTGTCAGTATTACAAGGTATATTGATCCATAGTTTTCTTTTTTTGTGATGTCTTTGGATGATCTTTGGATTGTGTAATCCTTTCATTACTTTCCAGAGTTCTGAAAAAAGTTTTATTTTGACAATTTTTATCTGCCTGCTTTTATGAAGGAGTAGATATTTTGAGATCCTTAATCTATCATTCTAGATGTGTTTCTGCCATTTATTTTAATTCTTATTGATTTATAGGCGTTGTCCCTTTAACTTTTTAATTGATCTGGATACAAGTCCTTAGTCGAATATGTCCATTGTGAATATCTTCTCCAGTTCATGTCTCACCTTTCACTTTGGCTGCTCAACTGAAAGACTTTGTCATATAGAGGAAGATTAAGCACTTCCGTTCTCCTGCCAGGTAGTCAAGAGTATCTATTGGCTAAAGTAGAAAAGGGTGTGAATTTCCTGGTCATTGTACTATGCGGTATGATTAAAATTCTTCATATCATGTTATTTTATGTTCGTATTTTTATTATTCAATATACGAATATACTTTCATTATAAAAAACTAAAATGAAATACAAACAAATGAAGAAAATATAACATTGCCTCTTCTTTCTGCTCATATCAGTTGTCAGTACTTGATGGATCCTTCCTAATCCTTTCCTGTGAATGTATACACAGACACCCACCCACCCACACACACACACACACACACACACACGCACGCACACACACACACACACACACACACACACAGATGTTTAGGTGGTGGAAGATTTATAAATGGGATCTACTAATCTATATATTTTGTGACTTGATGATTTTCTAGTGTTGTTTTTAAAGACTTCATAGTATTCAATAGTAGCAGAAAATACCATGTTTTGCTTAAGATTTAGATTATGTCCAATTCTTTATGCTAAAAACAATACTGGAACATCTTTGTACATATGTTCCTACATTTAAATGTAAATATTCCCGAAGACTTGAATCCCAGAAATAGAATGGATGGGCCAAATCCTAGGAACTTTCTATCATTTATGTAAGTAGAAAATTGCCTTCCAGAAGGCTACATCAAATTACACTTTCACCTACAATTATAGAAATGTATATTTTCCAGTATCTGCACCAAATAGTGGAGATAAGCATTTTCTCCAATTTGGACAGTTTGATAGTTAAAATATATTTTAAGGTTTTATCTCTATTTCCTTGATTACCTGTGACATTAAGAATCTTTTCATTTATCCCTTTTTATTTCCACTTCATGAATTGTTTATATCTTTCAACTAATCTGAGTTTTCTTTATTGATTTATATATTCTTTACATGTTCTAGATAGTAATCTTTACCTATTAAATATGTTATAAATATTTTCTGTCTTATTGCTCATATTTTAATTCTCCTTTACTGTCTTCTTATATTAATTTTTAAAGAAGAAATTCTCTGATTTAGCTCTGTGTTTCTAAAATTTTTGTCTTATTTAGGAAGACCTGCCTCAACTCAATATTATAAAAACATTTTCTAGGGTGCCTTGGTGGCTCAGTGAGTTAAATGTCTGACTCTTGACCTTGACTAAGGTCTTGATCTTGGGGTCATGGGTTCAAGCCCAGGGTTGGGCTCTACACTGGGCATGGAGCCTACTTAAAAAACATTTTCCAAGGATACCCAGTTTGTTAAGCATCTGACTTTTGGTTTCAGCTCAGGTAAATTGTCTCTGAGTCTTCAGGTCATGAGATCAAGCCCCACCTCAGCTCTGTGTAGAGTCTGCTCGAGATTCTTTCTCCTCCCTCTGCCTCTCCCCCCACACATGTGCTCTCTCTCTCTCTTTAAAATAAATAAATGAAATCTTTAAAAATTTTTGCTTACATTTCCTCCTAATAATTTCAGAATTTTATTTTGTACTTTTGTTTTCTCATTTTTATACAGAACGGAAAAATGCCTTCCGAGAGGGATTTTGTTTCCTTCTTAAATACCTTACTTGTAAATATATGGACTTTATAGCTTTATATTTTTTTCAAATGTGTGAGAAATTATCCAGTAGCCATTTATTAAATTGCTTACCCTTTATCTACTATTTGAACTGTGAGAAATTATCCAGTAGCCATTTATTAAATTGCTTACCTTTTATCTACTATTTGAACTGCTACCTGGAGGGCTGGGGTGGTGCGCTGGATGGCTCAGTCTTCTGACCATCTGCGTTTGGCTCAGGTCATGATCCCAGAGTCCTGGAATCGAGCCCCTCATCAGGCTCCCTGCTCAGCAGGAAGCCTGCTTCTCCTTCTCCCACTTGCTCTGCTTGTGTTCCCTCTCTCACTGTGTCTCTCTCTGTCAAATAAGTAAAATGTTAAAAAAAAAAATTATAAACTGCTACCTATATCGAAACTCAATCCCCAAATTTCAGGAGGAGTCTGTCTTTTTTTTTTTTTTTTTTTTTTTTTAGGAGGAGTCTGTCTTAGGACTCCTGTGTTTCATTGATTGCCGTGTCTATTCTGTGCACTGTCTCACCGTTTTACTTACAAGAGCTTTAGTAGGCATGTTTTCCTGCCTGGCAGGGAAGATCTCCCCTTTCTCTATTCTTTTTCTCCATAATTTTCTCTGTTACTGTTGTGCATTTTTCTCTTTCATTTGATATTTAGAATAAGCTTCAGATTTCTAAAAATAATTTGGACGGTACTTTGATTAGTGTCATATTTATTAATCAATAAATTTGGGGTAGATTTGATATCTTTATAATGTTGGCTATTCCCATCCTGGAGAGAGAGAGAGAGAGAGACAGAGAGAGAGATGCCTTGATACAAATATACAGATGCCTATACATAACAATATATATACAAGCTGACTTATGTCTCATACATTTTTAAAATTTTATTTATATAGTTCTAATGTTTCCTATCAGGTATTTTAAAGATGAGTTGCTAATTGTAAATGGCATTATTTTATTCATTACATCTCCTAATTGGTAATTGTAGACGCCATCAATTTTGTATATCCTTGTTTTCAGCCACATTTTTAATTCTCTTATAAGTCCTCTCTAATAGATTTTCCAGATCATTTACTTGATTTTTTCTTGATTTATTTCAATAATTACAATGACCAAAAAATACTGAATAGTGACAGTGACAGTGGTTAACCTCATCTTTTTGCTAATTATCATGAAAATGGGTTTTAATGTTCCATCATCAGGTTTATTTGGGGATTTAAGAAAGTTCCCTTCTATATTTTTTTTATCGTGTTTCAAATAATCATTATCATGATTGAGGGTTGAACTTGGTCTCTCTTTTCATTCGTTATACCATGAATTAGATTAATAGGTATCCTGATGTTGAACCACCTTTCTATTCATGAGATGAAACCTACTTGGTCACCATGCATTTTTTTTAAACACTACTGGATTTGATTTCTTAATACTTTATTTGTGTATTTGCATCTATATTTTCAAATTGGATTGTAATTTCTTTCATTTGAATGCCCTGCCTGTCCAATTTTGAAATTAGGTTTATGCTAGTTATACAAAGTAAATGAGGAAGCCTCTCCTTTTCTTTTTTAATACTTGTGAACAGTTTAAAATATTAATTACTTGTTACATGACAGGTTTGCAGAATTCATCCATAAACTAGATCTACTGCCTTTTGAAACACGTTGATATTTGTCTGCTTTTCACTATCTACCACAGTTAATGATCTAAACAAGTTTTCCTCTTTTTTGAGCCGATGACTTTTAGGTTATTCATTTCTGTTGGATTTTCTAAGTTTGAGTACTGCCAAGTAGAAAGGTAGGCAAGAGACTGAAAATGAGATGTTTCAAATAAATGGACCAATGAGCATTTGGTGGGGGGTTGGATTAAAGATGACAAGTGTTTCTTTCTTCTTTAAAATGGAAAAAAGGGCGCCTGGGTGGCGCAGTTGGTTGAGCGGCTGCCTTCGGCTCAGGTCATGATCCTTGAGTTCCGGGATCGAGTCCCACATCGGGCTCCCGGCTCTGCGGGGAGTCTGCTTAAAAAAAAAAAAAAAATGGAAAAAAAGAAAAATCCCAGTTCCGATGAATAGCTGCAGGAGCTATGATTCAAACCATATTTCTCCATTAAGGAAATTATAAAATAAAACAAGCCGGTTTCAAATGCTTCTTGCTTAAAACTAAATTGTGTTCGATGAATTCGTAGGTCCTGATCCTATAGTTTCTTAAATTTTAGGTGAAAAATTAAGCCTTTTGATAAGGAAGAAACCATTTTTTTTAAAGCACTTGAAAGCAGACGCAGACATTGGGATTCCTGACAAATGATGAACACTTTAGGGATGTGGCCATCTCGTTGGAGTCACAAGCTCCAAGAGCATGTGGTCGGAGGTTCTGCAGTGAGTTTGGCCTGCCCTAGAGCGGCGGCAGGAAAACCACAGAGAACACGCGTTGAATTTGTGGCTGTTTCCGCAGTGGCCCCTGTACTGTCCACCCACTCTCTTCCAGCTGCAGGGGTGAGACCCAATAAACCAATCAAGTCAATCCCATCTGCTCTGCTGCTAAGATTGCTTCTGATAACCAGACCAAAGCAATTCATCCCATGGCATTTTTATGTAACATTTATGGGGCCGAATTTTTGCAATTCTGCTCCGGTGCTGAATTATATGTTCGTGTCTGTATCTCTAGGGTTCCGGATAATATTTGAACAGCCTCATCGGTGAAGTTCAGCAGTGGGCTTCACGAGTGGCTTCTCCTGCTTCTTTGTGAAAGGACAGGACAATTTCATAGTCCCCTGCGCTCAAGTGCCGACTTCAGAGGCAACAACTCCAATTAGATTAAGAATGGAGCATCTGGTTTCAGGCACTATCTAGATAAGATAGGGACTTTAATTTGGGTTTTCAGGGACAGGATTCTGGGGTTCTAAAACGTGCTTGAATTATAGCCAAGATAATGTGCATTTTCCTGGGAGAGGATTTTTTGCTTTTATCAGATTCTCCAAGGTGTCAATGAATTTAAAAGTATTACCATATTGGTCAGGGTTCTCCGGAGATAAAGAAGCAGTAGGAGATAATATGTAAGGAAGAATTGGCTTATGTAATTATTAAGGCTAATAAGCTCCACAATACAGAACTTGTAAGCCAGAGACTCAGGAACGCTGGTGGTGTGATTCAGCCCAAGTCAGAAGTCTTGAGAATCAGAAATCCTAGCTGGAAGGCAGGAGACTATGAGATGAGACCTACCAGCTCAGTTGGTGAGGCAGGGAAAAAGGGAGACACGGTCTTCCTTCCTCTGCCTTCTGTTCTATCCAGTTCCTCAAAAGACTGGATAAAGCCCAACCACTTGAGAGTGCAACCGACTTTACTGAGTCCACTGGTTTCAATGCACCCTCACTGACACACCCAGGAGCAATGTCTAATGCGGGCCCCCATGGCCAACTCAAATTAACATAGGAAATTAACCATCACAGTTAAGAACCATGGTAGAGGTTTTATAGGCCACTTTCCTTGAGTTCAGGCAAAACCACGGAGGCAGCCGTCGGAGACGCACTAGAATCAGAAGAGTAGAGAGAGATTTGTAAGGCAGGGAAGAGAAGGGATGCAGATCTCAGTTGTTCCGGCAGAGGTTCCAGCTCGGCTGCCCTGTACCACTTCTGCGGAATGTTAAAAAAAAAATTCCTGATGCCCAGAAAAACACCAGGCGAGTCAAATATGACCGCATTATTATCTAGGTTGGAGGTGTTTGCGTTTAAATCACTTAACAATTCCCAACAAGAGGTCCTTGACCAGGTTCACCCAGAGAGGTCATTTCCCGCCTTGGGTTGACCACTCTGCCACAGGAAAGTCTCTGGGAGTTGTTCGTTCAGCCCAAATAGCCACCCCGTGATCTAAGAGAAGCAAGAGAGCAGAACTCGTAGAACACGCAGATTAGCATGTCGTATCTTCCCCGTAAACAGATCCTCCCAGTTCCAGTAAGACCCCCTGTCACACTTTGTGTGCTTGAGAAACAGCGATAAGGATTTGTGATTATCCTGAAGGACCAATAAAAGCGGGAGCAAAGAAGAGCAAAGGGTCATCGTCTCTGAGCGTTGACCCCCCCTTGCCGTCTCTCTCTCACAGCAAAGTTTGGAGCAATCTTCCAGGCATCCGTACAGGGATGGCTGGCCCTTCCCGGCAAGATCAGGTGATCGTTCAAGATAAACATCCCCGTCCTTCCCGGTAGATAGAACAGGACAATTTACACTTCTAAAGAAAATTACTTAGGGAAATAATTACTTGTTTACTCACAGACACCAAAGTCTAACCTGCTCAGGAGCTAAGAGATAACATTAGTAATGTGCTTGATAATATTCTTGAACGGTATTAGGAAGCACTGGGCTATTTCCTGCTGAATACACAGCCTCATAATCACGTTGGAGCTTAGCTGATATAAATACCCAGGACTTCCATCTGTTCCCCAAGAAGGCTTTCCCCCAGTCTAAATGTTTAAGACCTTATACTTTCTGGACATTTGTCCCAAGTTTTTTTTTTTTTTTTTAAAGATTTTATTTATTTATTTGACAGAGAGAGATCACAAGTAGGCAGAGAAGCAGGCAGAGAGAGAAGGGGAAGCAGGCTCCCCGCTGAGAGAGCCCGATGTGGGGCTCGATCCCAGGACCCCGGGATCATGACCTGAGCCGAAGGCAGAGGCTTTAACCCTCTGAGCCACCCAGGCGCCCCTGTCCCAAGTTTTTTGTTGTTTCATGTCATCTCATTACTTCTGGTTGTAACCCCTTTATATCATAACTATCTTAACAAATTACTCATCTAAGCAACAAATTAATTCAGAGAGAATTCATTCAAAACAAAAGCATTTATTTCTAAAATTGTCGTTCTCTTTGTGGCCTGCGAAAACTTATTATCATAATTAGGCATAGTCACTATTTAATTCTGATTAGTGATCTATAAAGTAAACTGTAGAAACAAAAAAGATCCAAATCAGGACACAGTCTGAATATAAGTCGTGTTAGCAATATACTATGGTAAAATGTTTAAAAGAGTTTTATTGCTGAGCTACTTTTAGCATTTATCTTAATTATTTAAATACCTATTTTTAAGCATTAAATAATGTTTCCTGCAAATTCCCCTTTGGTTTAGAAGGTAAGTAGGTATTAACTCCTTTTGCAGATGACAACAAAAGCTTGAAATTAATTGCCCCATTCCACACTTTCTGCAATTTTCCCCCCTTACTCCCAAACATCTATCTTTGAGTTCCTGATCCTTCTTGCATAATACATAAACTAGATTCTGCATTTTAAAAAAAATAAGAAATATCAAACAAGACAAGATGTTGGTGAAAAGTTTATCAGGCACTTGTATTTAGTACAGTAATTTGTCTGTCTCTTAATTCTTATCAGATGAACACCAGTTTCTGATGACCCGTTTAAGAAGTGAATGATAAGGGTGGTTTAAGTGACACATCTAGGAAGCCTGAGAACTCCACATCCCAGAATGGCTCTTTACTCTCAAGTTTCTAGACGTCCGAGGTACTGGACGACAGCTCTTCCTCTGTGAAAACAGAGCAGCAGAAAGGGCATTGAACCATCCATGGGGCCATGGTTCAAATCCTCTTTATGCCCCTTAATGCCCTGTGACCTCTATGAAGGTCACAAAAATTCTGGGAAGATCAGTTTTCCATGGAGAATGTGATTACTACCATCCACCTCTGGATGGTAGTAATTTTATGAGGATTTTATGAGGCATACATAAGACACCGGTTGAATGAAGGGGAAGTCTTCAAGATGCAGAAATGATCATTGCTGCACATTCTTAGAGTCTATGAACATCACTGCATTTTCTTTGAACAAATAAAAACGTACTGAAATCCCTTTAAGGTACTCATTTTTTTTAAGGTACTCATTTTTTATATAATTATACTTTCTAACATTTTCTAAACCAGTAACTAATATTTATTGAGTTTACATGGCATCAGGGATGGGGTTCAGAACTGAGAACAGAGTAGTAACAAGATAGATAGATAGATACGGGCTTGCTGTTCATGCATTTCACGGGTAATAAAACCCATCTGTCCACTTTGTTCATCTTCAATTGTCTCAGCAAGAAGTGTAATAAGCCCCACTTATCTGAAAAATCACAATAAGTACAATTGACCTTAGAACAACATGGGTTTGAACTCCGTGGGTCCAATTATACGTGGATTTTTTTTTCAATAAACCCAGTATATTCAAACATATTTTCTCTCATGATTTTCCTAATAACATTTTCTTTTCTCTAGCTTACTCTATTGTAAGAATGCAGTATATAACACACGTAAGATACAAAATACGTTGTCAGTCGACTGTTTATGTTATCAGTAAGGCTTTCGGTCAATAGTAGCCTCCAAGACTGTGGACTCTGAGCAACAAACTGAGGGTTTTGGAGGGGAGGGGGTGGGGGGGTGGGCGAGCCTGGTGGTGGGTATTGAGAAGGGCACGTATTGCATGGAGCACTGGGTGTGGTGCATGAACAATCAATCTTGTAACACTGAAAAATTAAAATAAACATATTTGGGGAGAAAAAAATAAAAATAAAAATAAAAAAAAATAGTAGCCTCTAAGTAGTTAGGTTTTGGGGCAATCGGTGGTGATATGTGGCTCTCTGACAGCACAGGGGATCTGTGTCTCTGACCCCTGCGTTGTTTAAGGGTCAACTGTATATTGTTCCTTTTAGATAATCAAAACCTGAATTTACTGAATGCTAACCATAATAAGCATGTATAGACTAACTCAGCTGTTCTTCACAATTATCCCGTGAGGCAGGTCTATCATTATTGCCATTTTACAGAGGAGGAAACCAAGGTATAAAGAGACTAAGTGATTTGTTCACATCGCAGGGTGAATACGTGGCCAACCTTGGATTATGGAGCCTGGGGGTCTGGCTGCAAAGCCCTTGCTCTTAGCCTTCACTCTGTGCTGTTTTGCACAGGTAGAGTGAGGCCCAGAGGCAGCCTTGTCTTCTTGGCCTCCAGGGCACACAGGACAAGTAAGCATGCTGTGCCCAGTGCCATGGATATGGTTTGGACAAATGTCCAGAAGCTCCAGGAAAGAAGATCCAGACAAGTGATTGCTATCAGCTGGTTCGAAATTTAAACTTCTCCAACATGGTGGGCAAAAAATCACCCCTCTACTTCCTGGGAAGGGTTCAGCAGGCAGAGGACTCACTCTGAGATGTGCTACACTGTCCTGAAAATTGCCTTCCTCCATACAGAGACTTTTATTAACAAAGGGTGGGTTAAATGAATGTTTCTTTACGGGGGACATCAGAAGGCAGAAGTAGCAGAGCCTCCCACTGTGGGCTTCGTATGTAAATTGTGGCTCTGAAGTTGAGGGGTCTGGGGGTATTTGGAGGGGAAGACAGCACAAGGAAAAAAGAATTAAATCAGGATCTGTCACCAACAACGCCAGTGGTGACCCCCAGAAGAATGGCTCTGAGAAGAAGGGTGCCACCACCATGTATGGAGCTGTGCAGGGTCCCCATTAGCAACTGTCACCCCCGTGGCCCCCTCCACACCTGGGGCCCTCATTCTAAAATGTAATACCGCTGCCCATAGATGGCTGGACTGGAGCTGAACACACAACTCACAGAGCTTTCTAGGCTGGTCAGCAATCCTCCTGGAGCCTGGCAAGAAAGCTCTGTCACGAGAGCGCCACACAAAAAAGTGAGGACGGGCCTCCCTGGATCGGTTTCTTAGGAAGTTTGTGTGTAACCCAGACAGAAGGAATCAGCACCAAAGGAGGCAAAGCAAAAGTGGAGAGACACAGGGAGCACGGTAAGAAGTCATAACACAGAAGGAAGTTCACTATTAGCTCCAGCAGCAGCAAAAGAGGCAGATGGTAGCTGAGACGCCCTAACCGTGGAGTGACCCCTAACCAAGCAATGACGGCCACGGTGAAATTTACAAGAAGAGCCACTGAGGCATTAGAAGAAAATATTAGAACACCTATTTATATTTATCTGATTTTCTTCATTGTTATTATTTATGTACATTTAAAAAATACATATATTGCCGCACCCGGGTGGCTCAGTCAGTTAAGCATCCGACTCTTGGTTTCCATTCAGGTCATGATTTCAGGGTTGTGAGATCGAACCCAGGTCAGGCTCCAGGCTGAGTGTGGAGAGTCTGCTTGGGATTCTTTCCCTCTTCCTCTTCCTCTCCCTCCCTCTAAGCCCCTCCCTATGCTTTCTCTCTCTCTCTCTTTCTCATAAATAAATTTTTAAATCTTTTTTTTTTAAAATGCATGTATTGGGGAAAGCACATTCAAATGTTTTCACTGGTGAATAATTCAAAATACTTGCAGCCGCTGCAGAAATGTATACAGAGCAGCAAACACCCACTTCTGCAGGGAAAGCCATTGCAGTGATGTGGCATCCTGAAAATGCTCCTTTTGGCCATGAGGCCTAGAGTTAGGGCTGCTGTCTGACCTTCTTCTCTCCCTGTACTTCCTCACATTAAATCCCCACTAGCGAGTCACCCAAGTGTGTCCCTGGAAAAATGCCCGACCACCACACAGAGCCCAGTTTTGATCTATGCTGCCACGAGGACTACTGCCTTATATGTCAAGAGCCAGAAGAAGGGAAGATCAGAGCCACAAGCCTTGGCGGGGGGGGGGGGGGGGGGGGGGG